>VZTY01000487.1:22762-60500 GCA_013400935.1 Turnix velox | reverse complement strand
AAAACAGCATTTAGCCATATATTCAGAGGTACCAGATGGTAAGTTCCAGAAGTTAAACTAATAAAATACCTAGAATATTCTAAGCAGTTAAGACAACAGAAAAATAGATCTGTAAGGAAAGGGAGAATTTATTTCTGAGGAAACCATTTAAAGCAACAATAATCTACCTAAGGAAATTAAGAGAGACTAGACAAATAGTACACACATATTGAAAGGATATAAAAAAAGACTTCCTCCCTGAATGCTACAAGATTAAAAGCAAGAGCTAACTATTATAGAAGCTCTCATTACAAAAAACATGCAGTTCTACTGCTACCAACAGAAGAATAAACAGTGATACTGTGCAAATCAGTCTGAGAGAGGGTGGAGGATTGCTGTATTCCACATTCACTGTCTGAGGACACATTGCCAGAAAAAATGGAAATGTCGATAATATTTTTTCTAATTGCAGTTTGTGTTGTTCTTCAGTGTCAAATCAAGCTTCAGCTGGTTTATGATGCACAGCTAATTCTACATTTTGTGAAAAAAACCAAAACGTTCACTCAAAGGTTCATCTTCCATGTTAGATCAATTATTCTCAGTGACATCTGAACACACTGAACCAAGACTTTAATTGCCAAGAAACATAAAACACTCTGAAAGCTATGTGACGTCATCCCACAAAATAAAAATAAATACCATATTCCATTTTTCTTTCTTTAAGATTATAGAGCTCACTGATGACATTTTCACTTATTCATTATGTGGTCTTTTGATTAAATTACTTGTCTGGCAGACTATGGACAATTTTGACAATGTAAACTCAAACTGACATGTGGGAAGAGACAAGATTTGATGTCACCATCATTTGACAAGGTATCTCTCGCTGTACTCAACAGGTGTAAGTGAGCTCCTTTTCCAAAGTAACTTCTGTTTAGGTAGTGCTACTAATCTCCCAGGAAGAGTAGTCAAGGAATAATTTAAATAGCATGACAACACATGGCTTAAAATTCTTGCTTCAGGATTACATATTTTGGAATTTAAAAACAACAGACAAACAGTAGTAAATTTTTTACATGGTCAGTTTAAGGAAAAATGGCCACAGGTGTTTACAATTAAGTTCACACTGAAAGGTGTGCTAGGATCTAGTACTAAAAACAATGAAGCTTATTTTATAAGTAAAAAATACTCTTTCATGGCCTGAAATGTTCAATAAATCTATTGAACTTCCAGAACCTAATTCCACAAAATAAATATTGGGGTGTCTGTATAAAATATGAAGAACCTTTGAATTAATAAAGATAAAATTAATTATTTGAGAGAAATTCAGTTCCTCTAACTTAAACTGAAACAAAGGTGATCTTTCCCTCAATTCTAACCAAATCCCACTTGATCAGCTAATATTAAAATTTTATAGTTTATGGGCTTTTTAAAAATTTTATGAGCAGACTCATACCTCACCTAATTTCACAGCAGGTCAGGCAACAGCAACTGGGAAGCTTTACTTAGCACTTTGAAAGCCCAATTTCAGTTTATGAGGGTACATCAGGCTATTTATTTGATCACATACCAAACTGTGGCATGATGACGAATTTAGCATACTTACGCCATTTCTTCCCAGTGGCTACTCATAAGCTTATAGCATGATCCCATGTAGTGAAATCAAAGGAAATAAAAAGATATATACACTGAGAATTTTTTAAAAATAAATTCTTAAAAATAAGCCCAGAAGAGCACTCCAATTAGTCAGAAGCTCAAGCAGATTGAGGAAGTTTCATACCAGTACTGGTTAGATATGTCTGCACTGCCTTCTCACACCTGAAAGAACAGGGAGGAACTTGAGCAGTTCTGGGTAGTTAATGAAGTTTAACTAGGCTCATCTGCTAGTCCAAAAACAAACCTTGACAGATTAGGAAACTGAAACAGCGAAACAGGAGAAGCAGCAGACACACCAAGGCAACAGTGGCAACAAAACAGAGACAGCAGTCAAATGTCATTACCGGGCTAGGTAGAAGATGAGAAAATAATTTTCATGAAAAAGCTTTGGATCCAAACTGGTTTAGAATACTTTTCAAGGGAACTCTGTTTACATAAATGCCTGAAGACCCTCAGAAAACATGGAAATGGTATCCTCTGTCCTAGTGCAGTGTTTGTGTACATGCACACTAGATATTTTCCCTCCTATTATCACTTATCAAAAGTACTTAAATAAAATGTCCTTGTCTGTTAGGAGAGGGGCATATTCAACATGTTAAACTAGCAGTAGTGTATTAGAAAGGAACAGTAAGTTCTTTTCTGTGTCTGTAATGCACAGTCATTGGTATACAATAATAAAATACATGAACATTGTTCTATGAGCATCATCCAAACCTCCCAACCTTCAGCAGTACTCTTAGCTATTAGGAGACGTGTATATAGGACAAAAACCCATCACAAAGACCATAAAACAAACAAAAATAAGCCTCATACAAACCATATACCTTACTAGCATAGTTTCTCATAGATCTGGAGTATTACTCAGTTAATATTCAAACAATGTATTATCAAACCAAGTGTAATCCCTGATACCAGCATCAGTGAGGGACACACATTTATGGCTGAGTACTTTACAGATAATACATAAACTTAGGTTTCAGTGATTACTTAAGAAAACATCTTCATATCCATGTAAAATCACTCATATCAATCATCTTACTTCTGCATGTGCAAGTTACATATACACTATTTAATCTACAGATACAACTATAGGGTAAAACAAAGATTTTTATCACTGTTGCTGTTCTCCTCAGAAATACTATCTGAAAGGCTAACACAGCATATAAGTAGTATGAAACAATATCAATAATAAAAATAGAAGCATGGAAAAGAAAATATGCTACTCACACTTTTGCTCCTCCCATGTAGAGTACAGGTATTCTTATTCATCGTGACTCTTTGACCAGAAGTATTTCACAAGTTTCAAAAGTGAAGTTCTACTCTTTGACCATCCAAATACTATTATACTGGAAGGAAATAAATTTATCTTGTTAGCATCAAGGTGTTTGCAAGTTGTGTAATATCCACATATAAGCCACTGCTTCAGTGTATAAAATCTCTAGAAATTCTAAATCCAGTACAGCAGATGTTTCATACATCACTACATTATATACAGCTATCCTGAACCATAGAAATATATCCATGAATTGTGCATGGTTTCTACTAAATTAAAAAATGCATGCCAACCCAAACAATTAGAGAAGGTTATGAACTTACAAGGCAGCTATTTGCCAATTACTTAACCAGAATGTTGGCAGTATTTTGTTGTAATAATGAAACAAGACTTATTTGGTATTTTGCAGCTATTTTTTCCATCTGAGGGAACTGTTAACTTATATACTATTCTGACAAACAGACATACGCTAAATTTAGGGGAAGAAGGTGAGATAGAGTAATTTTCAAATCTGAGTGCCCAAGGATGCTTAGATCTGGATACCTTCATTTGTTGCCAGAATTAAATAAATTGCTCTTTGTATTATAATAACTAAGCCAAAGCCCTAGCAACTGATGATGGCATGGCATAGTAATTTTGGAAAGCAGCATTTGTCAGCCTCTAGGTAAGAGCATAGTAGCAAACATGCAAGAGTAGATTTTAGGGGAAATTCATACACTTCAGGATCAGGCAGTTGAAAGATTTATATTCACATCTGGGCAAGTCACATCTCTGCTCAGACATTTTTCCTTAGCTCTGTGATCCAAAGATGAGGTAAAGTGCAATTTCTGACCAACAGAGTTGCTCTAGTAAAATCTCCTAATACAGACTCAATCATAGCAGCAAAATTACAGGTATGGCTTATTTCACTCAGTGGCATGCAGATCACTGATGCAAATCATATGGGTGCCAGAAACCTTTTCCTGGGTTAAGCGTAGTTTTGCTAAATTAAAGTACTATTTTAAAATGGCTGTGTTTTTGAGAATCTCTGAAGTCCACTACTGCCAAAGTAGAAAATGAACACTGCCGCATCAAGTGTATTCACAAAGATATACAGGTGTAGTTTTATCCCCCACCAGGAGAACATCATGACCTGTGACAGATCTGAAAGTCTAGTTTCCCCAGACCCATCTCCTAGATGTCATTTGTTAGACACACATCTCAATTTATGAGCAAGTCTGCAGCACACTACTTGAACTTTTGATTTGTTTTCTAAATCTCTGGCACATCCTTCAGATAAATAATAAATATTTTTAAATTATTTATGTAGTTAATAATTTATAGATAACATAATAGAGTACCAGAGAGGCAAAGCCAACTGTTGAGAAAACTCCTAATTTTTTCCTTATGATACATACAAATACTGTTGTTGGTAATTTTGCAACATTGTTAACCAAGTAATTTTACAGCAATGCTAACCAAGTTAACTTGCATTGAGCAAGCTGATCTGGTGGGAGTTGTCCCAGAGCCCTTGCCAGCAGGTTCCCCACAGGTGGGCTTAGTCTGGATAGGGCTGTCTGGCTCATGAATACCTTCACATTTCGATTTGCAGCAAGAGTCAGTCACTGTGGAGTTCTGTACGAGAGGCCACACAAAAAAGTTCACTGAACTTGCAAGATGAAGTGGCTGTCATAAACCCCATAGTTCACAAGAGGCTGGTGGAAGTGCAGCTCCGTAGAGAAAGACTTGGGTGTGTCAGTTTGATGACAAACTCAGCACAAGCCAACAGTGTGCACTTGCAGCCAAGAAGGCCAACCAAATCCTGGGTTGCATCAAGAGGAGTGTGACCAGCAGGTCAAGAGAGGTGATTTTACCCCTCTACTCGGCACTGGTGAGACCCCACCTGGAGTATTGCGTCCAGTTCTGGAGCCCTCAACACAAGAAGGAAGGATATTGAGCTATTGGAGAGGGTCCAAAGAAGGGCCACGAAGATGATCAAAGGGTTGGAGCAACTGCCCTACGAAGACAGGCTGAAGGAGTTGGGGTTATTCAGCCTGGAGAAGAGAAGGCTCAGAGGGGACCTCATAGTAACTTATCAGTACCTGAGGGGGTCCTACAGAAAGGCAGGGGAAGGAATTTTTAACATAATATCGGATGGGAGGACTAGAAACAATGGATATAAATTAGAGGGGGATAGATTTAGACTAGACATAAGAAAGAANAGCCTGGTCTAGTGGGAGGTGTCTCTGCCTATTTTTGGAACTCGATGATCTTTAAGGTCCCAAGGTCCCTTCCAACCCAAACTATTCTATGATTCTATGATTCTATGATAGTTATATGAGTGAACACAAGTTTATAAATTCAGAGACTGATAGTCTGGAATATCATCCTTCCATAAGGAAAGACAGGCTGCCCAGGCTGTCAGAAGGATATGAGGTGCCCTCCTCTCCAATTCTCAAGGGCACTACCAGCAGCCCATGCTCAGAGGAGACAGAGAGTGAGTAGCGGGATGAATCTGTGCCCCAAGGAGTCATTGCTCCATTTCTCTCATTGTCAACAATATCAGTCCTGGCTACCAGCAGAGATTTGCCAAACAAATGTAGATCAGTTGTGAAGGCCCTAGAGAAAAATCCATCATGCTCATGCTGTAGGAATCAGACTAGGAATTAACTAGTTGTAGATGAGAGCACACAAAAGGAGAAAGACCTTATTCCAGCACTTCCTAGAATTCATTGAAAGAAGCAAAACCAACATGTATTGTTTTTGTACATACAAGATAAGAGTCTTTATTTGAGAAACACAAGAATCACATTAGTAGATATAGGAGCACATAGGATGTAAAAAGAAAAAGAATTTTCAGTGACAAATCTTTTACTTCTCATCTCTACACAGAAATCAGTATCCATGAAAGAGGATCTTCACATTACTGTTTCTACTCAAAGCAGTCACAGGATGCAATGGACAAGAAAATAAATAAATCCTTGATTAATCTATTTCAGCAATGCTCAAAAGAGAACAAGAGAAAAATACATTTCTGCTGAGTTGGTAGCTCGATCACAAAATCTTGGAGATTAAGTGAAGACAAAATAAAAAAAACAGCTTCCTATTCATGTTCTGTTTCTAGATTTTCTGCTTCTAGATTTCTGCTTTATATTCCTTTGATTTTATCTATTTTTCAAAAAAACCTGCTAAAATTCATCAAACTAGCCAGGAGGCTCTTATGTAATTTTAGTATTTATGTCTAGAACATGAAAAACCTGAAGTCCTTCATCCTTGTGTAAATAAGCTGCCCAGCTTATTGCCCAGCTCCTTGATAATACCCTATCAAGGATTTGCTCACTCTTAAGGGTTTTTTTTACCTCGGGTAAAACCTTGATGAAGGGAATACAATGTATGTTTTCAGAGAACAGACTGCTAACAGCTAACAAATCTTGGTACTAATTATTATTTTACTAAACCTTTCTCTAAAGGCACCTCTGTCTGCCATGTTTAATAAAATAAAGCAGTAGTCTTGAGTTGTTAATTCTTTCTGATTGACAACAATTCAAATGTTAGACTTTATCACTTGGAAATTTTCATGATCTTGGAAGATTTTAAATAGTGATTTAGGTTGCCAATCACTACCTAAAATCTCTCTGTAAAAGCTGCAACAAGGACTTAAGATATGGCTTACTCCCTGTTGCCACCAGACATCTATATACATGAGTGAGATTAAGAACTCAAATTGTTTATCTCTGACATATCTCTATTTCTGAGTAGTTCTGGGATGATAAGGTAGCCAACATTCTTTCAATTAAAAACACAGGGAATGAAGCACATCAGCACAGAGGATTAGAGATCTCCATGATCTGCCTGTCTCTCTGATCTTCTGTGAGAGACTTGGCACTACTTTGAAAAAGTATGTTGTTTGCAGATTTTAATCTCAGAGACAAGAAAAACATAGTCCCAGTACAGCAACTGAAGATAAAAATCCAAAAGGCCTGAGCTGCTTTATGCAGTGTATGACTCATTCAGTGGCCAGGACTGATTCTGGAACACTTTAACACTGGCTTGTTTAATTTCAGTTGGAGTTGCTGTTTAGGGATGTCGTTCCTCCCCAGCAGAGCAGCATACAAAAGAAAAAAGCCAAAACAAAAAAGCAAAGACACTTTAATGAATCTGTTAAGCCACAATGATGAAATGTTCATAGCATCAGGCTGTGAAATAACTAGACAACTGGAAGAGCCGTGAAAAAAGAAACAGAACAAAGAGGAAAGAGGTCCCAAAATAGGAATACAAATAGATGCGTCTTCTTCCAGAATATATGCTCAATTGTTACTCATCCCTCCTATGCAAAGCTAGATGCTGATTCTCTACAAAATATTGCTAAGCAGGAAAAAACAGCTTGTTATCTATAGTCTATTACTGGGATATAACAAAGCTATAAGACAAACCTCTGCAAATAAATACTTGAATATTCAAAGCTAAATGTATTGCTATTATCACACTACTGGCCATTTATTTGCTTAGGCATCTTGTAAAGCATAATCCAGAAATCAAACAAACATACCTACCTAGACTGTTTTTTACTCAGTATGACATCTTTACTATGCAGACCGCTTCGTGTTGTCGGCATTTTGCAAAACCAAGGATTTATTTAAAATAGAGAGAAAGCAATTTAAATACCAAAGTACAAGTTAATGTTTCAAATGATTATTAATTTCTCTACAGAAAAACGTGTCCAGAAACAGATGCAGAAAACTAAATTATGCTTGCAAAAACGCTAACTAGTTTAATTAATTTTAGGATAGTAGAAGTAGCATGGAACATCATGATATCAAACAAAGTATATATAATTTCTTTTTATATACATTTATACTGCTTTTAAAAAAGCATATTTAGAATGAGTAAGAACATTGACAAAATGAAGAGCAAGTAGTGTCATGAATATTGTACCATGCTAATTGTTTCTAGTATCCTTATATTCTCCAAATTATAAAAACACTGCTATAAAATTCAATTTTTCAGAACTACAGGGGACTACTCTGCAGAAATATATTACATACATTTTATTAAGCATCTCTGAGGAGGGCATAAAAAACATTTAAACATGGCAAACAGACCAAATAATTGGTTTGCATTTTGGTGCTGTTTTTTTTGGAATTTCCTGTTCCTGCAAGCTGGCATGAATAATACATAAACAATCTCTCTAATGGAGACAATAAGAATTTTGACAATGACCCAGATAATGTCATAATTTAATTTTTATAAAACAGACATGAATTCTTGTCACACTTGCAGAGAAGTATACATTCAGATATCTTTAGTACATTCAGATACATTCAATGTATATTCAGATATCTTTTTCAGAGGGAAACAGCCTCTGCTAGTTTTAAGCACAAATCCAGCAATCAGCTAACATGGATGTCAGCCCCTGACAGTCAAGTACTATACCTTTTTTTAAAAATTAAAATTATCAAGCTGTGATTCAACACAATCATCAGTAATTGAGAATTACTTTCCCATATGCCCTCTCCAGCAGCTCAATTGCAGGTTATGAGAACAACTTCTTGGGAAGTCTTCTCAGCTTATGCAAGAAGCACCCTCTATTTTCATAACTTTTTTGAGAGGACATGTTATTGATACTAGGTAAATACAGATGTCAGATAGTTCTGTGGACTCTGCTTGAAATATCATCAATAACAGCTGTGTACCAGATAATGAAGCTAATCCAGAAGGAATTATATCTTTTTAATGTAAAAAAAATTGAGTAACATTACTGTATCAGGTTATAAAGCAGAGAGGTATGCAGAGATAATCATTATTGCTGTATTATCTATGTTCTCTCTTTGGATAAAGTCACAAAGCTTTTACTGGAGACAGTGAATATGATTCCAGCAGAATACCGCATGACCTCTAGGGGGATACTAAAGTCCACTTAGAGCCTTTTTCTTATTTTTTTAATAACTTCCATCCATCCAGAAAAAAGTGCCCATCACTTACCCCAGAAAAATGCTTTGAAACAGAAAGACAGAAACCTGAAAGCTGGGGAACTCAGGCATTGAGGCTGTGGAGGGTACACAAAGAGGCAATTATGGGTCAGAATATTTACACTAAATGTATTTTCCTTATGAGTGTATATTTGATAACTGCATTTGTAAATTTACAGACAAGTTGCTAGTATTTTATTTATCATATTCACAAGTCTGCACTGAGGACTCAGAAACAGGGGCTTAAGAACTGTCTGAGCTGACTAAAGGCTGTATGAAGACTGAACAAAGTAAGACACTCCTTCCCAAAAGTAAGCACAGCCCTATTAAAATGTATAAGGCTAACTACTATTTGTTAGCCTTATACAAGAAAAGCCTTTTCATAAGAAATTATGTGAGCACCCATCTTTAACACACCACACTGAGAAACGCATAAAAATATCTTCTTGTTTACCAGTTAAATAATGTTCTTCCATTTTTTAAAAACAAAAGTAAAAATATTTTGTCATGTTAAAAATAGATTAAAGTAAGAAACAAAATATTGGTAAGAGTATTTTTTTCTCTTGTCCTGTATCTGTTCTAACAGAGAAGAAATAAGACTAGCATTAGATATTGATACTTCAATAGAATTTTAACTAAAAGAAATATCATGTTTCTTTGTTGAAGAAGACATCTTCATAACAAAGTGAAATATGTGTTTGATAATGGGATACATCAGTCTCCATTTGCCTTAACAAAGCAGACATACCTGGGAGCATTGTCTGGCACCAATGTGTGTCAGCTTTCATCCAAAACATTAAATTTATCCCTAAAAAGAGAATGGCACCATGTGCAGTAGGGACAAAGGAGCAGCCTGCCGTGGATCCCAAACTGCCACAACTGCCTAGAAATGCACCATCAGGCTGGAGACACACCATGTGTGGAACCATCCTGAAAACTGAAAACAGAGGGCATACCCCTGCCTCATCACCTTGCCTCAGGCATAAAACAGGAAGGTTTACAGAAATGGAACTGCTGCAGGGATAGGATACAGTAGGCCCTCTAGGCACCAGGCAGGACTCCACTGGCCGTAGGAAGGCAGGAGGTGCTATGGGAGATTCAGCTGGAGAAAGGAGGCACTTTGCCTCAAAAGGTGCCACTGTGATCCAATGAAAACCTGCACTGGAGAGCTGATTCCTTCCTGAGAGAATGGGAGCCTGCCACACACCAGGAACATCACTGGGGGACAGTCACAATTCTCCTTCAGATGCCTCATTCATAAACTGAAATGCCATGGTCTCATTCTTTATCATATCTGTCACTCTTGCAAACCTGCTTCACTCCACAGTACTTCAAGAGGCTTCCTTCTTTCACAAACACTTTAAATATCGCACGTGCAAGGGCATCCTGTACATATCCTGAGACTACACACAGCAAGATTAGTACCAAGCCCAAGCATTGCTACCTCTGGTTTCTGCCTGCTGGACAATGGCTGTTCTAAGGACACTTCCTTCACAACAGAGCAACTGACTTACCAGCTGTAATACAGTGCAAGTGCTCAATGCAGCATAGTGACAGCCTCTGCTTTGTTTTATGTTGTTTTACACGCACTTTCTTCCTCTTTGACATCTGAGCATTAGGCTAGCATATTGGTACAACTGCTCGCTGCTGCTCAAAGACACAGCAACATTCAGTCAGAGCCCATCATGCAAGTTTAAGCTTGCCCCTCTCCCACCGCATGTATCATTTTGAATTTCATTTTAGATTTCATCTATTTTATCACAGTCTCTAGTTTTGCAATTGTACATAGTTGTTTTAATGCCTTGAATAATTTGGTATCAACAAACTTTTTTTCCAAATAATTTTTAGTATATCAAACAGCACAAAGCTCTATTACCAAGCAGGCTTAAATTTCAGAGTCAGTAATGAATATATTTAATTCCTGGGCTCATTTAGAACTATCCTGTCAATTGGCCTTATCAACTTCAATTAACAAACATAAAAAAAAAAAAAGAAATTAAAAAGTCTCATGAAAAGCTTCACAAGATCTCCTGTGCTAAGCCTGTGCTAAATGTTTCTTTAATCCTATTTATGTCCCTTCACTCTCTTTATGTGACTTCATGACCTGCAAGAGGCTTCTAAGCAGGTTTTTATACTTTCTTACTGATGCTTTTTGTTCCTCCTCACTAAAATTTTACACTCAATTTCTCAGATAATATAATGCTTTCTAATTTCCTTATTTGGAAAGGAATTCCAACTTTTTGATGGATATCTTTTCTTATCAAGAACTGTCTTTATCTTACCATTTCACAATGTCAGCTTTCTTTCAATTTCTCAAAAGTTGCAAATAAGATATTAGTAATTTCTGAATTGTTTTTCTTGTAGTGCAATTAAAAAAAAATTATAGATATCCCTTTTCCTCTTTCATGTGTCTCATAATAATGACACTATTTTTTTGTATCCTTTCAAATTTCCCATTTGATAAAAATTTTCCAACTCCTTTATTTATTCAGATATACCAAAGTTACCTAGGGGAATGCCTCATTTAAAAAGGTGATCTTTCAGAACTATTAGCCTCCTTTTACTGCTGAATTTAAAACCTCAGGTATAACTCTGCCCCAAAGGTATTATAACATTAGTACAACATCTTGATACATTACCTACTTCCTTTGAGGTTCAAATGAAGTCTCTACCTCTAAAAAAATAATTATTCTGTTCTAGAAGCACAGATCCCTCACACTTTTCCTTTTCTGATCCTCATGATTAAACTTTGTCCCTGTTTATCTTTCTACTGTTCTGTGTGCAGTGCAGGAGAGAATAGCACAGCAGAGATGGAGTATTACTTATATAACTATTGGAATCTTTTTGTGGAATTGTCCACGCTTTCCCTATCTCATCATACTCTCATTTGAATAAAGGATGGCAGCAACACCATTTCAGAATAAGACATACATCTTCCTTTTCTTTTATAACTACATCTGTTAAAATTAACGGATGCAGTCCTAGCATAGAAAATTCATATTTAATACTTTAATTCTAAAAAAGCATATTCTCCATATAAACCCCAGGATTTTCTATCCCCTTTCAAATTGTTCCAACTACTAGAAAGCATCAATAATTGTTTGGTTTATGACTTCCATTCATGCCATGCATTGACATTATGTCTTCACAGAGCAACGGTCCTTTTCTGTGTTCTGGTTTTTGTTTCATTTACAGGCAGCACTAACTTTCTCCTGTGCCTCACAATACTAAAATTTTGTTTACATTCTATGCTTTTCTAAAAACCACCTTGTGTTCACATTTGCTGCTGGATATATTTCCTATTTCATATAGTTCAAGTTCATTAAAAATTAATCCCTGCAATCCAAGCTACTCAAATTTATGCTATTATGATTTCAAGCTATTTCCAGAGAAACAAGCCCAGACTGAAGTGGTAGAAAGGCACACAAACTCATAATTTGGCTTTATATCAAAACATATAACACACTGCATACAAATGACTGTTTAGAGAGAGCACTCTGAGCCGAGTGACAAATCCTTGAAACTTGTTACACAAGGTTAACAGTTGTACCATTTAAGGCAGATGTTTGCAGGTATGAACTCTTCATACAGGTGAACCCTGGGAACACATAAAGGGAATTGTAAAATTAAGAAATAAAACCTTTAAGTATGATAATTTTCTGCTCCACACTTGCATAGAATTTTCCCATTTTTTCCAAGAGTAAAACTAAAATTGGAATATCTAAATGTAAATTGAGACAAACCTGTTGACTGTGATTTTAATACTATTTTGTCTAACTAATACATATTTAGAAGACTTAATGCTCTAGACAGGCTCTTAAAAGTATTTGCTTCAGGGAAACCTCCTGCTTTATAGCCTTGTCATATGTCAAGGTCAAATAGCTAATCCCTCATTTGTGTACGCTAAACAGAGAAATATTAGTGGTGATATTAGTGATAAAGTTCTTGGCATGTATCTTTTGGTGATATGCCATCATTTGTTTAAATTATACAAAAACTGAAAAGCGTGTTACTCTGAAATTACTTGAGATGACTGAAAATGAGCTAACCTCATGTTTCACAAACCTGAACTTGAAAAGATATTATGTTTATATTGAGAAAGTACACAAAATACAAGTTTGCATCATTTCTCCTTTGTCTGAATCTAAATGAAAGAAATTTGAACTAAAAGTTAGTTGATTTAAACTGCTATTCAATATTTCTAAGTACACATAATTGTAAATAGAAGCACTAGGTTTTTATGTAAAAATTAATTTATGTCTTCTTGTATTTGTAGTCTGTCAATTGAAGAAAACTTCCATATGGAAGAGGAGTTAAAATAATCTCAAAAAGAAATAGAAGAGAAAATCAAGAAGAAATTTGTGCCTGTGACCAAAGTTTAGTCTAATATTTTGGATTATATTACATTTTTACATCCAGCTAGATGCAGCCTGATCTGTTATGATCTCCATTACTGCACATTTCTCTTAGCTGAAGATAACATCCAGGAAAAGTGTTTGACATTAGATACAGAAAAACATTTAAACCTTTACCTCTGCAATCCTAAGAAGGGACACAACACCTTTTATTTGATTAAATTCTTTTTTCTTTTCTGGCAGAAGAATGAAAGCAACAGAGAAACACACAAAGGATTCCATTTTGCTATTTCTTAGTTAAAAAATCCTCATTGCTTCTTTCTGAGTTTTGATTTAGGGAAGAAAGTGAGAATCAGAGAATTGCAGAATATCAGGGATTGGAAGGGGCCTCAAGAAGTCCTCTAGTCAATTCCCTCTGCCAGAGCACGAACACATAGACCAAGAACACATCCAGATAGGTTTTGAATGTCAGACTCCACAAGCTGTCTGGGCACCCTGTTCCCCTCAGTAAGTGAGTGACTCCATCTGTCACCCTAAGTGAGTGAGTGACTCCATGGCTCAATGACTCCATGAGTTAGGTGTGACAACATAATCACAGAAGCCGTGAGAAAATAAAACCACCACAGAAACTGAAGCAAGAGGAGGCCCACAAGTTGTCTGCTTGTTTAAAAAAAAGAAAAGAAGTGTAATTTCAGGACAAAAAAATCTTTCATAATTACAAGTTGCAAACCTGGATTTACAATACAGTACAAGTCAAGAAAATTAAAAGTATAGTCTGTCACTAAGTAGCCAATTGTGTTAACTGAGGAAAAAAAAGTCTAACTAGAGTTAAATTGAAGACAGTGCATCTCCCAGACAGAAAAACCCTTCCTGAACATTGGATTAACATGGAGGATGATGCTTCCTCTCAAATGGAAATGCCTGTGATCTTTTCTAGTTATCTTAGTTTTAAAAATATCTGAGTGCTCTTGGAATTTTGGGAGATGCTCTGGACTGAGCTTCTCCCTCCACCCCCTTTGGAAAGGGGTCTTGAATATTTATCTTCCAGTTCACAAGGGAGTACTCTTTCAAACACAAGTTGCATGGATTCTGGGAGCTCTCTTTTCTGGAGCTGCACAAATCACCATCACTATACACTACATAATTGTCTTAAGGGGCATAAAACAGGTGCTCTGTTCTTAAAGGCCCCTATTACCTTCTGATGAGGTTTTAAGATTAGACGAAACACAAGGATAATATAATCAGAGGAGATCAAAGAAAAGCAGTTAGTGAAGATAGAATCTAAAATAGCAGGATATTGTATGCTTAGATAAATTATGACTCTGGAGCAACTTATCTTTATTCTTTTGAACTTTCAATGAGAAAAAGAAATTCCCTCAATTCTTCTGCAAGGTAAGAATATGCAGCGTAGGTCTTATAAACTGTGATTCAGAGTGTATACTCTATACTCTATACTATCTTACTAAATGAAAAGTTGCTCACCAGCTCATAATCATAGAATGATTTTAGATTAAATCCCACAAGCAAGATACCAGATAAATATTCCACATGAATATCTAGGAAAACAAGAGCACTAATTGCAAAACTTTTCAGTGGTGCCTGTTTTATGATGCAATACACAGTAGCAGTTCTACAGGCAATGTTAAATTTAGATAACTCTATAGATACCAGCAGGGAACATAACATTTGAGGATCTGCATTTCAGGCCTAGTCACTTATATATGGACTCTGTTTCAAGATTAAGGATCCTGACATTTACAATTTGCAGTCTTTGTCTCCTTTCCCAGATTTGATGGCAGCATTACTACTGAATTGTTTCTATGAATAGTTAAAAAATTGCTAGGAAAGATGAAAGAAGGCAAGGGACATGGCATAAATGCAAATAGTAGAATGCAGTCCCAATGAACTTAGTACAATTACTATTAAGTAAATATGTACACACACATACATATATATACACAACACATATACGGTGTTGCTAATATTTATGTAAGTTTCTGCTTTCTAGTTGGTTATATTCAGATCTGAGCTGTGGCTTGAGCAATAACCAGGATGATCACATATGGAGAGCGTGGTCTGTCCCACTGAGCTCGGACTTTACTAGCTGGTTAAAAATGTTCTATTGCATGGCTGGCAAACAAAGAGATGGAAGACTCAGAATCTCCTTGACATTTCAGAACTTTATGTTTTTTTCCCAGATGAGAGAAATGCCCTAAGTTTATCTTAGCATGTTCATTACTGTTAGGATGAACTGGAAATACCACAGAACCCCATGTAAGACACAAGCATCTTTGTCAGTAAAAATTTTCAGAACTATGCTATTTCATGGACAGGTAATGATATGATAGACATTTATAACAACATAACTACATCAGACGCAACTCTTCACTAGGTTTCTAGTTCTAGTATCCTAGGTGCTGCTGCAAATAAGTGGATTTTAGAAAGTAAACAGGCTTAATTGCATACCTTTTACAATATTTATTAGAAGTCTGTTGCTCAGTAGTAGATGAAATTATTCTGATACAATTACAAAACAGAACTTTAAAGGAATTTCTGTATTATTCATTTATATTTAAAGAATAAACATTTTTTCCACCCTTCACAATATTAATATCTTTCTTCCTTTGAAATTTTATTTAAACATCAAACTCTGTCGTAAGTAATGTTTTACAAACCACTGTTGCAGTGATCATTACAATGCACTGAAAACTCTGCTTTTATGAGCAGTCTTTGTGACATGCCTGTTATTTTCCTCTAACTAGCATCAAATTTTTATCTCAGGTAGTGTAACAGAGATTTGCAGTTGTATAGTTTTGGATTTAAACTGGGTGGCCAAGTTAGACACTGGAATCTGCAGTTTTGACGAAAAACTTGTTCTGAATTCTACTGCATTCTTTTTTGAAAGATCAGTCTGGAAACAGCTATGTGAGTCATGTCATGTTTTTATGTATTTCCATTTACAGATATACACACATAACATTTGCCTGTGCAAAAATATACACATTTTGCTATATTTATGATGAGTGGGAGACATTATTCCGAAATACAAACACAGATCTCATGCTATTTAATTAGAATGTGACTAAAATAATTTGTATGAAGATGATTTCGTGAAGCACTTAAAAAAGAGACCACAAAAATCAGCAATAATTATACCCAGAAGGGTTTTAATTCACAGTTCTAGCAAAATACATGAAAGTGAGAAAGCATACAATACCATATAATCCAGAACAAAATCTTTTCACAACTAAGAGAATCTGCATTCGGAGGAATTTTTAAATGCATAATGACTTATATTTAGATTTAAAAGCCTGGGAATAAAGGGCTGTTTAAAACCCTTTCAGTATGCTTGTTCTGTCATGCACTACACAGGATTTTGGGCATATTAATGTTAAATAATCCAGAAAAATCATTTTCATAATATGCCTATTTCTTCCTAGGCCACAAATGCATCATGTTAACAACTTAAAAACAAAAGGAATAAAAGATATCAAAATGTCAGTATAAGAAATGTTAAACATGTTCCCTTGCAGACTGTCTATTAAAAAGCTTTTCTTTGTTTCTTTCTCTCCTTCTCTCCAAAACACATGTACCTGTGCTCCAATCAGGTATTCAAAAGAGATGTGTGTTCTATTATATTATTGAAAAACAGAAATCTAATGCTGTCTTGACAACTTAAAATGAAATTAGAATTTAGAGATTTTTGCCTACTTTCTTCACAAGTCCTCATAATTTTAAGAAATTACCTAGGTGGTAAACTTTAATTTAACCCTATTATATATAAGATAAAAAAAAAAAAAAGCCAAGCATATACAAGGGAAAGAGTACAATCTAAAGGAACTGTTCTTTAGCTGCTATATTTTAGAGGCATAATTCAAATAACATGTAAACTTAAATCTAAGAAAAGGATTCCTTAAAACATTGTAAGTACTTCTGACCTTTAAAGTATATGAATATGTATATCTTGGTAGAGAAACAACCAAATTACTTAGAAAAGCTTACGGTAAAGTGGCTTTAATATTGTCAAGTTCGTTTAAAGCACAGGATCATTTTTCACAAATGTAAATGCCATAAGTCTATCCCTTCCTAATGCTCTGCCTTCCTTTTCTGTGCGACATCAGGTTATTCTGCAACATCCCTATATGATGTTTGGCACTCTGAGGGCAACATAAATAGCTTCATTTATTTTCATGTTGCTGTTCTTCCAGTTTTTGCCAGAATTCCACATTTTTACTAAACTTGCTTTTTTGAGAAACATGATCCATCAACTTGCTTGCTGAACTGGCTTCTTGAAGTTCATTGGGTTGGTTTTGTTGTTCTCTGACTTTTCCTTCTTATAATCATTTTCAAGAAGTTGCCCTTCATGTTCACATTTCAAAGGAAATACTACTACTTAAGTATCCATCTGAGCTGTATTTCGATTTTCTGTACAAAGAGGTTCTAACAAAATCATCAGGAATCTGATAAGACAGTTAATATAATGTTGTATTCCTTCTACAGAAGATTTCTGTTAAATTCTTCCAACTTCAACATCTAGTGCTTTTAGTCTGTATTTGCTCCCAGAAAGCGCTGCCTACTATCATTGCAAGCTTCATAGCACACCATGCAGCATCAACACTAGAGTGCATCCCATTTTTCTCCTTCAAATATTATTTACAGACTTTTAGCAGATCCTATTCTTTCTGTGTTATAAACTCCAGACCAAGCTTATATATCTTTGATTTATAGAGACATTTTCCTGTTATCTGTCCCTCCTTTTATAGTAATATTCCAGTCAGACAAGTTACTCCACAAGTTTCTGTTATGTCAATTAAGTCATAATCTTCGATTTTGCATTAAGACTTTTACTTCTTTTCTTGTTGCTCAATGTTCCAGGCAAACTAAAATGAAAAATGTAATAGGTAAAGACAGACAGTGGATAATATCCTTAATGACAATTGAATGACAGGAGCAACAGTTGTCTTTACATCTGTGTTCTACTTGAAAAGTATAGATAAATTCAGGATTTTTTTAGAAAGTGGAAGTAAACAGAGAAAAGTTCTTTGCACCTTTATTTAAATCTACAGATTGGAGCATGTCAATTCTCTGTTGAGATTAAACAAGACAAAAATACATGAGCAAGTCAAAGACATAGCTCTACTATGTGAAGTGCATGATTAAAAAACAAACCAAAAACATGGTTATTTCTTTGCTAGTGTCCTCACTTAGTGGGTCTTCAGAGATTCTGAAGCACAGGAGTTAGAAATACGATCAGATACAAATTACAGCAAGTACTAAAGCCAGTAGAACACAAGGTGGCTCAAGAATTAGAAAAATAGCTTATGATTTAACACATAAGGAAAAAAGAGAAAAAATTATTTCTTTCCTCCTATTGAAAGAACCACAAAGGCTTCTTGAATACTTACCTCAAATGCTACTGAGCAAAGCTGTGCTTTAGTAAGTGCTTTAATGACACCTTTAATGACAAAATTATTGCAAATTCTTTTATAAATATCCAGCTTTCTCTTCACTAAATAAGATTATTGCATTTGCACAGAGGACATAGACAAAAATTCACATATTAAATTATTGAAGAAAAAGAAAACCTTAATAACAGCATCATGGTTTTTTCCTCTAGCAAGTCCCAGTTATTTTTGAGGGAGTGAGATGTCAAAGATTGTGTTCTATTAGCTTATCAGAAATAAGTAAAACTCAGAATCTTTCCTTAGATATCTAACTCCCCACTAGGAAAGGAGGCTGGAATGATTTTTCTACCTCTTATTTAGCACTTTGTCTTACTCAGGAACTGCATTACAAATGATACTTTGGTGTGTCCATATCTCTTTCTAGCCCTCTTTTCCCCTGCTTTCTTCTGCCTTTTCATAAAAGGCAACTTCTTTGGCAGTTACATTAATTTCACAGTTTCCACAGCCCATGTTTTACTTATTCCTTTCTTCAGGAATATCTGTAAGGCAGTGGCCTCCACTGAGTGTCTATAGGACAAAGAGTTGTGTTCCATCCTCTAACTTGGTTGAAGACATAGCTGGCATATCCAGGACACCAAGCTGCTCAAGACAGAAATCTTGCTGGAGATCACGAAGACTCATTAATTCCCCTGTTTTTTCCAAGCACCTTTACATTTTTTCTTTTTTTTTTCATTCTTTAGTTCCTCCCCTCATACAGAATGTGCTTAGATGAGCTTTTCCCACCAGGATTGTCATATTATCATAGAGTAGCCTAGGTTGGAAGAGACCTTTAAGATCATCACATTCAGTTGCCAATCATAGAGTAGCCTAGGTTGGACTAAGCCATGTCCTTAAGCAGCATGTCTAACTGTCCTTCAAATACCTAGAGGACTGATGATACCACCACTTCCCCAAGAAGCCTGTTAAAATGTTTGGTAATCCTTCCAGTGAAGATCTTTTTCCCAATATCCAGTCCAAACCTCCCTTGGTACAGCTTGAGGACATTTTCTGTCATCCTCTTTCTTCCTACCTGGGAGAAGAGACTGATATCCACCTATCTACAACCTCCTTTCAAGTTGCTCAAGTGTGGTTAGATCTCCCTTCTGACCAGAACAATCCCATTTCCCTCATTTGATCACCGAAAGGCTTGTGCTCCAGATAAGAATGTATCTGGAGTTTTTTTCAGGTCTGTGTCCAAATCTCTATATATCTGCGCAAGATTGCATATCTGAAAAGCCAACCCTTCCACCATGCATGCCAAGGTTTGGGCAACAGGAAGAGAAAGCCAAGCTGCTTGGAAAGGTGGTTACAGCAGAGTTGGGCACACTCTCATTCAGTGAATAGAAACTCTTTGGCAGCCTAGAGCTCTTAGTGGTAGCAGTCAATTAGAATTCACTGTACTCTATGGCAGGTAAGTTGTGGCCATCTAACTTTCCTAAATTAGCACTAAAAGCTATGCAATTCATTTTACTTTGCCCTGAAAGCAGTAAGAGCTGGTACTGTTTTGTAATTTACCCCAGCTAGTGGTATAATAATCATAAGAAAAAGTAGTAACATCTCATATTACTGCAATAAAGTCAGATTCTGAAATCTATCCCGAGTCTTAAGGTAATGCATGGAAGAAAAGCAGAAGGCCCATTATGAAGAGACAGGATGAAAATTTCTGCTTTTGATAGATTTGTTTATCATTAAGTTGCCTGATGTGCATCACCTAGAAAACCACTTTCAGAAAGACTGGAGTGTGACGTTTTAATGTGATGGCAGGAGTAGGAGTAATGGATGTAAATTGGAAGTGGGGAGATTCAGACTGGAGATATGGAAGAAGTTCTTTCCTGTGCAGGTGGTGAGACACTGGAAGAGGTTGCCCAGAGAGGTTGTGGATGCCCCCTTAGTCCCTGGAGGTGTTTAAAGCCAGACTGGATGAGGCACTGAGAAACCTGGTTTAGTGGGAGGTGTCCCTCCCCATGGCAGGGGGGTTGGAACTAGATGATCTTTAAGGTCTCTTCCAACCCAAACATTCTTTGACTTTCTAGTCTTTGAAGGATTAGTAGGTAATTGGTAAGACAATATAACACACTTCAAAAAAGGAACATTGTAATGGAAAACAGAGTAACACTTTATAGATTGGAACATCTTCATGTTTTCTGAACATTTATGCAGCAAAAAAATCAGAAAACCAGTTTGCAACAGAAAAATAGCTATTTTAAGCACTTCCATATTCATAGCATCGTAAGAAGTTCAGAGAAAGGAGAAGCTGCGGAGTTATTTCAGTGTCTTGCCAAGGAAAGGAACATCACAGACTTCTAGCAGAGTGGAGGTGTTTAAGGCCAGGCTGGATGAGGCAGTGAGCAACCTGGTCTAGTGAGAGGTGTCCCTGCCCATGACAGGGGGGTGGGAATTAGATTATCTTGAGGATCCCTCCCAAACCATTCTATGAGTCTATTATTTTTATGCTTTCCACATAAGAAAAGTTTAACTTCAAATAAACAATAACCACAGGTACTAAAATAGTTCCCTTCTCATATCCCAAGTTACATGTTTAGTTTGCTTCAATGTATAGGATTTTACAGAGCACGATGGATAAACCATAAGTGTCATCTATTTAAATTGATAGCTTATAAAAATAACTGCTACATTTCAATTGCAAAGATTTTGCCTCTGCTGAAGGGGGAAAACAAAATTATCCTGGCTTTTTTTAATATACTGGTGCCTCAGCTATACTTTTAGTATGTATCCCATTTTTATGAAAAAATGTCTAGAAAAGTGTAAGGATAAACAGGTAATACTATCATGATCATCAAAAAAGTGATTTCTTGGAGCAGAACTGAAGTAATTTATTTTTATTTCTTCTTTGGGATCAGATAACACAAGATAGAAAAAGAAGAGTAATGGAATATTTTGGTTAAAATGGAAAAATATGAGATAAAGTAAATGTTGCGTGTAAATTTTTCTACAGCCAGTCAAAAGTTCAAAATCAGGATTCTCTCCTAGACAACTCTGATAAATAAATGTCATACTATTTTGTAGGCTGTTGGAATATACAGAGACTATACTTTAAAAATACTCTCTCTAAGCCCCTTGGTAAGACAGAATCTGAGAAATATAGCAGAGGGAGGAATAGAGGTAGAAAATACTGGTAATAATAAGCCAGTATATTTTTACAGCTGAAATGCTTTTAGAATTCATCATGTTTTTTTCTCCCTAGAAGAAGTCTATGTGCCCAATAAAGAGTGAAAAGAAGGATAATGCACTGAGGATTTGATATTTGCCTTTGAAGAAAGTTTTTCATATTTTTTATGAAACTGCATCTATCTACAATCTTCTCCCTTTATAGGAATTTTCTAATCTTTGAAATGAAGAAATAAAATCAGCAACATGCCACCTTGAGAATGACAAGAGAGAAACACACATTGCAAGAAAAGTGATAATCTCATGGAATCTTGTCAAAAGCAAACAGGAAAGCCTATCGTTGCTTCTCAACTTGGTAAACTTGGCCATGATGAAAATAAGTCACCAACTGTGAAATTAATACTGAAGTTGTTAAACATTTCCTTGGAGGTGTAAGAGCTGACAGACTGAACCTGGAAAATAAAGAGAACAATACCAATGTAGTGAGTGGAAATGAAACTATTATGTTGCCAGAAGCACATGAAACGCGTCTATAAAATGACACACATTAAAGCAAAATGTTCTGTGCATTCTTAGAACATCAGCATTGTAGTGCAGGCTTGTAAAATGTTGTATACCACGTGAACCAGTTAAGACAACTGATGAGAAAAAAATTCAAAACACAAAATATATTGTGACTGAAGAATTATAAAAGATAAAGTTGACCTTTCTAACATGAAGCATATCAAATCAAGTCTTCATTCTGCTCTGTGGGACTGCACATAAACTTCAAGAGTATAAAGCAGTACAAGAAATTCTGGCTTTAAATAAATGCCAAGATCACACTTTTATTTCAAAAAGCAGGCACTGAGTGTTAATTTAAGATCACATGACCACTCATGTCCCACAGTACAGAGCAGTTAATATGGGTGACAAATATGACTTTGTATGTTTTCCAATTAACTGCTTACAGTCTTACTAATTGTCAGAAAGCTAGCATGCCCAGGGAGGCTGTGGATGCCCCCTCTCTGGAGGTGTTTAAGGCCGGGCTAGACAGGGCACTGAGAAGCCTTATCTAGTGGGAGGTGTCCCTGCCTATGGCAGGGGGGTTGGAACTAGATAATCTTTAAGGTCCCTTCCAACCCAAACTATTCTATGATTCTATGAGCTTCTGAAACAAACTGCTTGTCATTTACCTGTGCAGAGAATATCTAATTTTTTCATGGAAAGGATGAATAATAGGCATAACATTTCCTAAATGTGAAGTGCAGCTTCTATAACAAACAACTCTGCTATCTAAAAAAACTTTTGTAACCATTTTTGATGGTATCTAAGCAATTTTGGTCTGTCTGATTGGATGCATGCAGATGCTTTTAGTGTTGTGTTAGCAAGTCACAGTCCTATCATTTTAGAAAGAATCTGGAAAATATTGTGGACTTTACAGCACCATCCTTTTGGGAGCAAGGCTTAAATGGAAGGCAAAAAATGACAATCTACACAGCTGCCATTACATATTTATTTCCAAAAATGCTTCTGAAAATCTGTCAATAGCTTAAGAATTCTCATTCTCTTTGAGATTGTGCTTTTCTTTGCTTGAATTTTTGTCAATACACTGATACAGTTTAGGAGTAATCATTCTTCTTAACTGAAAACTCGCTTGACTTTTCAATGATTTTACAGTTGGAATTAAATGTTCCATGAAGTACAAGAATGAAATTAGTGCAAACATTTTATGCTTTAATAGTTTTGATCATTGCCCATGCAATGGACTGGTACTTCAAAAATAGCCTGAGATTAATCTGTTTGTGACCACATTGTTTTACTCTGAGATTCCCAGTGAGACAGTTCATGAGATACCCTGTCATAAGTCTCACTGGTTTACAAAGTGAAAATGTATTATTTGTTTCTGTAGGTATGGTTGTGTGCTCCATTTATTATTGCTGCAAATATCCCTAAAAGGGCTATAGAGGGCAGAGCAGTGATTCCTCACCATATTAGGGCACGAAAGGGGGAGAACAGAGTTACCATGACCCTTCCCTTTATCCTGTGTCATATATATTGCAACCTGTACTTGGTTTTAGTAGTGCTGTTGACTTTTAGTAAATATGTTTTAAACTGCTCTGCAATTACATGACAAGTCATAATTCTTCATTTTCACAAAAATGAAACCCTGAGTTTTAATAACTCAGCTGCTTTCTTCTTTCTTGTGTGTTGTGGAAGCATGGTTATATTGAAGAAAAATCAGAAATTGCTGTTAAGTTAGTGGAGGTACATTCTGAAAGTATTGTAACTCTTATGCTGCCCTTTAAAAAAAAGGTTACTTTTGCCTAATATAAAAAGCAGCCACTTAAAAGCTAAATTACATCTTGTAAGGAGATAACTGTAATAGCAAGCTTCCTCCTCAATTCGTCTTTTAATTTACAAGTGTTGCAAACAACTACTGGAGTACTATGTTGAATTGTGGGGACTGAAGTTCAAGAATGATAAAAAGTCAGAAAATACTCAGGCAGTATGACTTGTCATGAAAGGATTCAAGGAGTTCAGTCACACTAAAGTTGATGAGATTTAATGGCTAAACATTAAAGCAGGACGTACCTAGATGGTTGGTGTATCTTCTATTTTAAAAAAAAATTGAGAATGTCAGCCACAGAACTATCTAAGATTGCAATGTAGTCTTCATTGTGGCAAAATCAGCCTCCATTGTTTGAAGACCACATTCTCACATCAAAGCAACAATTAATTCTGTGCAGCCACTTCATAGAGCCATTTAATTTAATCCAGATTAGGCAGGCAATCAAGTGTGATTACAGTGTTCATGTCAAATTTTGTGACTTACCTAAGCCATTTTAAGTTAGAAGCAGAGAAAGGGGTAATACATTGAAGTGCTGTTAAAAGATTTCATAGTAAACTATATATAGTAAATTTAGTAAATTATTTCTTCATTTTTAAATATTAATTATATTATTTTAGAAAAATAATTAATTTTTTTATTAATAATTAAATTCCACAATGCCTTATCATGAATTCTTGAGATTACAAGGACCTCACTTCTATTATTTCCATTAAAATCTTGAAAAAAGAAATATTATTTGAAAAATTCTGCATAGAACCCCAGGGAGTTCTCAGTCAATAAGCCTAGTATACATGTAAGTGAGCACAGACAGAAACATAGTTAGCATTCTCTGGCATTCTTCCTACTCTGGACTCCACCACCTAGAGATGGAAAGCATATAAATCTATGGTTTTATTAACGTTTAAAAATATAACTTAAAGAAATTACTTTCTCCCTCTAATGACTCATTTCATCCATTTTCAATCTTCAGTCTTCTAGATCTTTCTATCAACTAGCTTAGTATAGGTGTTGGCACTGATAGTATGATTAATGTCCAATACAATTCCTTGATAAAAAAGCTAACTGGGTTGATCAATATTGCTAAATAAATGGCAGTTTCAGCTCAGAGTAATGACTATTCAAAAGTACAACAGAAATCCATGTATCATGTTGGAATTTAAATATATGGAATGATCAAATGCCCTAGATATAAAAAAAGTGCACACAAAAATTTTCAGGAAAATATTAGAAAATCAAGAAAAGTTGGGGATACCTACAACCAAGAAGAACTGACAAGTTTCTACTCTATTGTTTCTCCATTATGTCTTCCTTCATTTACAAAAATGTCTCGTTTTCAAACATGAATGCTCTGTTATCTCAGAAAAGGAGGATTAGTCAAATAGCCTGCAACGATATAAAAAGACTAATTTTTTGCAGAACAAACAGCTTTACTTTTAATGTCTTTGCTACTTGAGTAAAACTCTTTCCAACATAATTAGCTACTTGAAAAAATTGAAAACAGTACCTGAAACAGCAACAGACAAAAGAGGAAAGTGGAGAACAGACAACCTAGTTAATAATTTAACTAAGAAGGTAAGGTTTGGAATTCAAGCAGTGTTCCAAAAGCAAAAATTATTGTGCCCTGAGGGGAAGTAACAAGCCTTTGCGTTTGAAATGTCTTTATCCAAGGTAACCTATGCTTTTCAAGCAGCTGAGTTTAAAATGTTGTATGAAGTATTTAACTTTTACTTATGAACTGGGAATTTCTGAATAACTCCCTGTTTTTCTATTGAAGCATGTTTGCATCAGGCTGGACCAATTACCACAGAAGTACTTACTAGTAGCTCTATCAGCTAGGCAAGGTGTTAAAAACTAAACTGAAAACTATGTGTTAGATAAGGAAAGAGACCATTTTTGAGGCTCCCTGCTGCCTTTTTTACAGAAGCTCAGTGTCCACTTTCTGAGTTAGTATAAATGTTAGTTCTTGAACCTTTTAGAACTTCCCCTCATTTAGAGTGAAATATGTATGCATATTTATAAGGCACTTAGTAGAGTCATAGAATAATTTGATTGTAAGAGACGTTTACAGGTGATCATTCCAATCCTGCAATCAGCAAAGCCATGTTCACCACTTGCATGTTTTCCAGAGCCCCGTGCAACCTAGTCTTGAATCTTTGAAGGGAGGGTGCACCTACACTGTTCCAGTATTTCATCATCCACATTGTAATTTTTTTTTCTTTTTTGAATAAAGAAAACTGTTGCTAGACCTTATATTTGTAATGAGAACCACAGAAACAGTAAATGGCATCCTTATTTTTGGTGTGCTACACAAGCTGGCAAATGCATCATGCTTAAAAGTAATAGGTATTTCAGTTACTAACAGTTAAGATTCTTCAGAATAGGTAAAGCAAAGGTCACCAGATGTTTGGAAAAGGAAATGAGATTACTGAGCTCAACCAGAGCACTAATTAACATTTGTGCATATTAGAAAACCATCACATACACTAGCACAATTTGTACATTCTGTTCAAGGGAGCCCCAGGCTGGACCAGCAGGAAGATTACAGATTGTAACAGAGGAATTTTAGTTCTGCCTTGTACAGGAACTGCACAGACCTACCAACTCAATTCCAAGAGCACTAGCTGGAGGCACTCATCTTGAGCATCACCATGAGCCTCAGAAAGGTTGCAAAGAAGGTACATTCATGCCAGCTATGCATAACTTTATCACTTAACTGTACACTCAATATTTCAAACCAATTTTGCATTTCTGTGCTCAATATCTGTTGGGAGACCTAAGATGTACTCAAACCAATTATCAGACTAGGGAGAACTGTGAAGAAATTATTCCCTGAATCTAAACAGATACTCAACAAGTCAGCACCCTTTTCATGTCAGAAAAAAATGCTTAAAATTAAGAAGACCAGTTGAGTGCAAAGGACTGCTTTCATGCGGCATGCCTGAGTTGACTACTAATTGATTCTTTTGTTCCTTACTGACAGTTTAGCCCTGCTGTCATCTTCTCATCACAGCTGCTTAATATAAGGGTGTTGCTGCTGATTCTTGATTTAGAGATGTGCTAAGGAATTTAACCAGTTGAAGCATCCAACTGACATTACAAAAATTCAAACTACAACTAATAAAACTCAAGGCTTATCATTTGCTTAGAAGAACTGTAGCAGACAGCTCCATAAATTGCAGTGAAAATTTTACAATATTATATGCTCATATAAACAAGAGAAACATTGCAGGGTTTACAATTCCAAAGGAAAAAATTAAATTTATTCTATCTTTCCCACCTCCCCTTTCCACAACCTAACATATCACTACTAAATCCTTGGTGAATATTTATCCATTGAATAGACATACAAAACTATAAATTATTTCAGAAGGTCCTTGATTAATTCCTGACTTCACTGCCTACAGTGAAATAATTTTTTCTTCAAATTTATCAAATCTGCATCTGACATAGCATGATTATTCAGATAGATTGGATCAAAACATTAAAAAGTTCAAATGTAATGCTTAAAAGTGGGTGCCATAAAAATTATTCAACAAAATATGGAAATAGTAGGTTTAAAATATGAAAGCAGATGCTATAATATTCAGAATTTCTATTTTAAGTGTTAATTCTTTTTTAGGCTATTAATTAATTTGAAAACTTAAATATTCTATAGTGCACCAGTAATCACTTATTTAAACTTAGCAGTGCAGAATTAAGAGGCAACCAACATGGCTTCACCAGGGGCAAATCATGCCTGACCAATTTGGTGGCCTTCTATGATGGAGTAACATCATCGGTGGACAAAGGAAGGGCAACTGACATCATCTACCTGGTCTTGTGCAAGGCATTTGACATTGTCCCACATGACATCCTGGTCTCCAAACTGGAAAAGAATGGGTTTGATGGATGGACCACTCACTGGATAAGGAGCTGGTTGAATGGTCACACTCAAAGAGTTGCAGTCAATGGCTAATTATCCAAGTGGAAACCAGTGATGAGTGGTGTTCCTCAAGGATCAGTACTGGGACCAGTGCTATTTAACATCTTCGTAGGAGATATGGACAGAGGGATCGAGTGCACCCTCAGCAAATTTGCAGATGACAGCAAGCTGTGTGGTNACTTACCATGAACTTTTCCACTTCATTTCCTCTGTAACTACTCATGCCTTAACATATCATTATTTTGACTGCATATTACATCTGGACATCTGAAAACTATACAGTCATTTTGATTTTCACTTGTGTCACTTTGCTTGTGCTCTTACATGTATTCCTATACAGATTAAGTTTGTGAATCAAGATGTAACTGGACTGCACAGTTCTGTGGTAGCAGTTAGTCTAAGACAGGTAAATGGTTCCTGCAGTTTAAAATATTGTTGATGCAATTTTATATCTAGAGCTTTTTATTATTTTGTAATCAATCATGTACCAACTTATACCATGGATTTCTGTACACATTTTGTGACATTATTCCAATAGAATTCCATATTGTATAATAAATCTCTTTGATTATTATTATGCTGAAAACAAAATACTTATTTTCATTCATGAAATGCATGTGCATGGAATGTCTTCAACTTAACAATGTTTCAACATTCTTGTAAATTTGGCCATTTGATGTGTAACACCTAACTATCCCGATGGTACTCCTCACTGGAAACTTGTCTGAACTCTGAGTAACTGGGTACTAAAGTGGGATTTAATAATGTTGTATTGTTCCTGCCTATGGCAGGGCGGTTGGAACTCGATGATCTTTAAGGTCCCTTCCAGCCCAGACTATTCTATGATTCTATGATTCTAAGTTACTATGGTTCATATCTGACTAAATAAATGAGAACATTTTCAGAATAAGAATGGAAGTTCACCAAGAAACTATTCATTATTCACAATCAGAGTCATGAATTCCAGGAAAACAACATACTTTTCCTCTGCTAAATAATTAATTTTATTTTACTTTAGAGCCAAAGTCTTAATGACAAAAAGGGAACAAATATAAACTAGCTATCAACAGATACTAAAGAATCAAAGACTTCTTGATGTTCTTCCCATACTCTTCCAATTAGAGAAACCCTGTAGAACTATGAACTGAACATTAATACTTCTGTTTTCAACTACCTATGAGAATGCCATGAAGAAAAGAATTGAAATTCTCTTTCAGGAATCCTATGGGATATGATTTCTTACGTATGGTGTTTAAGACAAAAAAATCTCTGAAAGAAGAATGTGAATGAAATTTTAATTTTAAACGGAAATTTTAAAATTCAGTTGCATTGCAACTGCCTTGTAAATAACTATGTTCTGTAGCTATGCTGCTTGTGCCTGTGCTTGGATTTCTAATGCTGGCAGTTATAGGAAATATCACTTTTACCATCTGGTTCCTAGCATAATCTGTTTCACGTCAAAATACTATGAAAGTTAAACTTCTGTTCTATTGGCAACATATTTTTCCTTATGGCTGATTTTTCCATATTAAAACAAGTTATAAAAAATAGTTTTTTCTCTATTACTGAAATGGTTGTGCAATCTCTTTGTACATCATCATCTGTTAAAGAGGTTTAAAACTCAATTAAAATGTAAATCAAGTCTAGACAATGCAGCAACAATTGCTACACATAAACAAAAGGCAAAGCCTGGTTCAACTAGAAATGAAAATATTTGTATTGTAATTGAATTTGCAATTATATTCATTGGAACACTGTCAGAAATAGCATAGTAAACCAGTAGTGAATAAAGCCAAATGCAAAAGCACCTGTTATCAGAGACAGTTCAGTGCTGAAGAGAAAAGCAGCGAGATCAAACAAAAGAAGCAGTATCTTCATAATTCTTTTTATTCCCCATTACATGGCTATAGTGACTAAACAGGAATCCCTTAATAAACAGTTATGGAGGGAGAAAAACCTAAATCTGTGCTAGCAAAAGACAGATATCTATCAGCATATATTACAATGACACTTGAAAAGAACAGCAGGGCTTCTCTATTATTGAAGGTTTATCTCCAGTTTTCTTTCTGTTTTACACCATGTCAGCAATTTGATACTTTGTTCAAAAATTTGGAGAAGACTGCTCTTTGATACAACCATTTTGGCTCTGTCTTAGAAAAATGGAGGTAATTTAAATATGAAGACAGATAACATATAATTTTTTCATGAAAATCAGAGCAATGATTCCAGAAGACTTTCTTTAAATTTTTCATTCATTCTTCTTCTCAAGGTTAGGTGTCTGTGAATAGAATAGTTTCAGCATAATGATGTCCAAGATGTGGCCTATTCCCTGGGTGAACTAGAAAAATGAGCAGAGTTAGGCTGAGATAAGCACTGGGGCAGCTGATGAAAAGGCAACTTTTTCCATTACAAAATTATTCCCTTTTATTATTGATAAACTTCACAACATATTTTCTGCTGAAAGTATGCACAATGCTTCATTAATAGAAAAAAAAATACAGCTTTTTAAAACTTTTTCATTTTGCCATGCAACATTTATATCAAAATTATTTTATGTTAGCTGGAGATCACAATAGACAAGAGAAAATGGCTTCAACTTGCAGCCCAACAAGTTTACCTTGGGTATTAGGGAAAACATTTTCACTAGAACCAACAGCAAAGGAAATTAATTAAATACCCTGGAGAGATTGGAAATATGTGGATTCAGTGCTGAGGGACATAGGTTAGTGGTTATTTAGCAGTGCTGGGTTAATAATTTGACTTGATAATCTTAAACCAAGGATCCAACCAAAATGATTCTATGATCCTAAGGTAAGCAAAAACACATATTCCTCTCTAATGACATATTTCCATTTTAAGGTGTCCTATAATATTCCTCACTATGGGTAAGAATTGATTTGCAATAAGTTGGGCATTACAAATTTCCCATTTCTTATGTCACTGTTTATATCTTATTCTTGTAGTTCAAAAATAGTAACATGAAAGAGTATTCACATTTTATTCATGTATCTAACTGAGGGATATAACTGAGCAATGTTAAGGTACAGCAACCAATAAAAAGTATCTAAGGTTGGAGGTATCAGACACTGTGGATGTCATAAAGGAGTTATGAAGTTCCCTGTCCAGTTCACTCCATCTGTGTTATGGGGGTTGTCACCAAATAGCCATAGAATCATAGAGTTGGAAGGGTCATCCTGTCCAAGCCCTCTGCATTGAGTAGGGACATCCTGCTCTAGATCACGTTGCTCAGAAACTAACACATCAGCATCATCATGATAACATTTCAAACCAGATCACTGAGGAGATTAATCTCCTCCTTCTCCCTCACTCCTCTATGTTTTTTGTAGAGGGCTGCTTTATCCCATATCATCACAGTGGTTTTGTTTGAAGCTCAGTCTCTTGATGCAACTGAAAAGCTCCTGCTTTTTTGCACAGGAAAATGTTGGCTAAGGAGGAATGGGGCAGGTGAGCCCTCAACTGGTTTATTAGTACTGCCAGCATCAAGTAATTACCTGAGAGGTATCTTACCTTTATCCAGCTGTGTTGGAAGACTGTATACCCAACCCAGGCTTCAGTGTCAGGCATATTTAAAATGAAGTGTGGTGGTTTTGACTACGCAATTCATTATACTTACACAGGAAGATTGCATGACATTTAAACCCAAGGAAACTAACTTCCCTCCCAGCAGCAGCTGTCCTTTACAAGTCTGAGTACTGCTAGCTGGAATTTTTGATGGGTTTCCATTAAAATAGTATGCATGAAATTTTTGCTTTACTTTCATATACATTTGTTTGAGCTGCTAAAAACAGAACTTCTGCAAAAATATCCACCTATCCCCCCAGTCATTTTCTTGGCCCTATCAAATAGAACATGATTAAAAACTGCTCCATTTTGGTCAGTTCAAGTTGGTTTTCCATTAAAAACAAAAACGAGAAATTATTTCTTGAGATGACGTAAAAAAGTCAAGTGCAATCCAGGTACTCAGTGGTCCAGAAATAAGAACTATGCCTAATCGCCTAGCCCCATTTATATAGACAAAGTCTTTTTCACACACCATTACTCAAACTGCTATGAATCACAACACCACACCTGTAAGTGACTGCAGAGACCTTAAAGAACAGTGTCATTTTACAATGTCTTTTTAAACAGCTGTGTAATAAACATTTGCAAAAACAAAGGCACAGTTATTTCTATGATGGCTTTGCTAAATGACCACCAACACCACAATCTTAATATGACTACCTCTTAAATTACTAGTTAGGAAAAAAATAATTAGCTTTAATTTCCAAATTATCTATACAATATTATGCAAAAATTCCATCTGTCCTTTCTTCTTGTTCACACACATCAAGGCAGAAAGAACAAAACTTCAGCATTCATAGAATTTTGAGCTGTAAAAATTACCTAGTGAGAGTCTTGAAAACTTCAAGGCACCCCTCCTATTGATTTCAATAGGTCTTGGAGGAATAAGCACTTTTTGAAGTTTCAAGAATTGACCAGCTCAGTCTGTAGCTGTCTGTGGGACTCCACTGATAAAGAGCCAAGTATTCTGGGATACAGATACTACCAAAAAATAGTCATGGGGTAATTTCAGAATTTTGAACTAGATACCTAGCTGGGACTCAGATCTATTTTAGTATAACTCAGTATTCCTAAGATATCATAGATAATTTGAGCTATTTGTTGTTTGAGCAAGAAGAGGTCTGGCGATGACATTAGTTCCGTTGTGTGGTAAATGGAACAAGAAGATAGCTAAGGGGAACTTTTTATTTTAAACCTAGATTTCTACCATACTAACAAACAGAACATAAAGAAAAACGGAACATGCAGGAGGGTTTACTTGAAGTACATTGCAAAAAACCCACTGTTTTCAAAACAGCACTTGTATAACAATTCTGTAGACCACACATGGGGAAGTGAAGCTAATTATGCTTTTTGAAGTTACTTTCCTTTCCCCTGTTAGATATACTTGAAGAAAGATGCCATTCTTCATGTGCAATAACCACAGAGAAGTAAAAAGCATTTAAAGAATGCTAATATAAAGTGGACAGAAATCTAGAAGACATATTTTTGTTTTGCTTTTACTTTGTTTTCTTATTCACTTCAGTTAAATAAGTAATTATCTTTTAGATATTAATGGGATATCCTACAGACACAATAGCACTAATTTCTTGATCTGACATTTTATCTGCTGATAGACTAAAACTTTTAGTTTCAAATATTCTGGTTTATACAGTATAGCAAAAACAACATTTGCTCTAAATGCAACACTTTGATATCAAAAATATCATTAAATGCTACCAGAGCAATGATGATACTCTTGTAGCTTTCATTACAAAGTGTTGGTATGAACAGCAGCAGATACATATACCTTTAAGACAAAGTATCAAGACTATCATTATTTGTGGAAATGTAAGTGGTAAATCATGTTAGATGTACTCCTTCCATGCATGGGAGCAAGCAATTTATATTTTTTAATTTGTATTTTGTGCTGTGTACCTGCCTCAAATGCCTTAAAATACAATGGGAGTGAGAGGGAAGATATAGTACAACTGTAATGTCATACAGTAAAGAAACTGAATTTCTATGGAAAATATACAACCATAAAAAAAAAGTTGGAAAGGAACCAAATGCAAAAATTATGTATAGATCTATTAATGGAAAACTGAGACAAATTTTTACACGCTTGCTAGCATGCTGATGTTTTTTAACTGCCTGCCTTAAAGATCAAAAGCCTCACAAGTTTTTTTTTCAAAATGCTATCTAATTATTTAATAATGTACAGTTTTATGTATAAATTCACTACTGATTTACAACTGCTTGAATCTCTGGCACCCTCAAATTGCAAAACTTTATAGCTCAATTAGAAAAACAAACAAATACAGAAAAGAAAATCCAAAAAATCAATCACGTAGAAGGAAAAAAAAAAAGAAAGAAAAAAGCCAAGAAAAACAAACCGAAACAAAAAACAAATTGGAAGCTCTTGACATTTCTTGAAGACAAATGCAGGAAAATATATTTTGTGGGCATAACTGTGGCTCCTAAATTAATTCAGAATAATTCAATTAAAATTGATTTACAGTTGAATTAGTGAATTAATTTACAAATATGGTATTAGAAAGGGAATGGAAAGAAGGACACTAGTTTCCACAACAACCACTTCCACTGATGTTATCTTAATCATCTAAATAGCAGAACATTATCTGTAACACTGATCTCCATGCATCACAAATGACAATAGTGTCTTCTGTAGCCACGTATTCTCTTTCGGTGTAGCTGGACCCTAAATTCCAGGTAGAAAAGGCCAAGCACTGGTTCATAGGTTAAAAAAATCATCCATCAAAATTCGCTGGACAAAAGCAAAAATGCCTTTTGTAGTTTTGCGTAATTCAAACTTGCAAAGGGAATCACCAATCAAATCAGTGAATGACTCACAAGTAACTTAAGACTCTTTCCCCATTTATAAAAAATAAATGGAATTCTAAAGTAGTATTTTAAATATATGTAACTTAAATAGTTTAATGTCTTATTTGAAAACTATGACAAATTTCAGAGCATTGAATTGAATAAATTTATTTCAATGAGAAAAAATTCTGTTATTAGGGACAGTTCAACAGGCACTGAATGAAGGCTCCTAGAAAAATCTCTCACCAGCCAACAAATTCTTTTACAACACAGTGACTCCACCACAAAGCTGTAAGCTAGTTAAATCATGGGCAGTTAATTCTCAGTGCAACCTCCAGCACAAGGAAGTTCCCTGAACATTAAGAAAACTCCAATAGATTCAACAGAAAAATGAATGATGCTTTACCTCAACTTGCAAGGCTTTTATTTATATTCAGCTCCCAATCATGTGTAATTTCAAAGTCTCTCAAGAAAATAGTGGAAACAGTTACAGCAAGTGAAAATTTGCCTCCTGGCCTACCTGAAGAAGCAAGGAGAGTATAAAGAAACTTAACCTGTCTTCCGCCAGTTCACAACGTAACTATGAAAAGTTGAATTGACTGTTTTTAATACCAATAAGCTAATGAGATGTCTTTCAACTTGTCAGTAAAAGAAAGACAAAGGGTAAAGGAGAGCCATAACTCCAACCAAAAAGGCAACTCCACCATGTCACTTTCAAGTAGCTCCATTCCTTCTGCTCCTCTAAGCCATCCTTGTTGCACCTTGTCCTCAGGAGTAAATGTAAATAGTTTCCTTATTACTGGGACTGCTAGGGATTCCTTTGACATTTTAGGCTGGTCCTCTACTCCAGCACTGGTTTTAACAACAGCCCTTAAACCTTACATTATAATCATGCATAGACTAAATAAGCTCTTTGAGCCTTAGCAAGTGTAGACAAACTTTAACTTCCTCATTTTTCCTTTATACAATCTCAAAATGATACACATTTCAGTGAAGAGGCAGCTAAGAGTTTTATCTGAGTGATGATGCAATTGAGTTGTGTTGAAATAATGGCCATGTACCATCCCATGTTTCTCGAGCACTGCATATTTCAGTGTTTCTGTGTACTCACTTCCCACTCTAGTACCCGTATCTGAAGACACTTTCTAGGTCATTCACAGTCAGCTTTTAACCCTTTGTTCCATGCAGTATCCCTTTATTTTTTGAGCAGCTCACTGCAAATCAGTCAGAAAGAGCCTGCCAAGCGGGCTGCCAGCTGAGCAGAGCCAGAGCAGGAACAGGCTGGGTTTGCATGCTTAGTTAGAATCTCCCTGTTACAATCCAAGCATCAGCCATAACTCACAGACTGTACTAACAGTCTCTCAATCCAGTCCTCTGATAAGCAGGGCATCAGAAGTGAGTCAGTGGTCCTTGGGGAGGCTGAACTCCCTGTGTGTGCTGTTCTTTGGATGGTGATTCACATCATCTGACATTTAATCACCAAGACCAGTCTTTGTCCATGTGAGTGCTTCTCTTCAATTTCAATTCAAAATCTAGGAGACTAACCTGTCTGCAATGAAAGAGGGCAGAGCTGTGTAAGCACAAGAGGGAGCAGTTATAACCAAAATACCTTAAACACCTTCTAGTCTGAAACTGCCTCAGAAAAGAGAGTGGAAGCAAAGATGAAGCAAGGTACTTAAAAGCAAAGTAATATCTACCACATATTTAAAAGTGGCAGCCAAAACTCCCAGTCTACCTGACACTGCACTAAAAAATTTGACTTTTTATTTCACCATTACTTTCACAGTAGAAACTTCGGGATTTCATGTTTTGAAACAAGGGTAAGACAGCAGCAGAAAAGATACAACTATTACAAACAGGTCACAATGGAGAAGGTATCCCAGACTTCAGTGTCATGGATGAGCAGGCTAAGAGGAAACATACATTCAGTGTTTGAAAATCACATATGCATCAGGGAAAAGCTGGTGCTGTACTGTTGCCAGAGATACAGTTAAGTAGGAGCTGCCATCTTCAATCTCTACTACAAGAGAATTTGCAAGAAGTATGGGTGGAGCTTCCTTGTTTAACCACTAAAAATTATGATTCTAGGATGGGCTGCAAACAGTGAAATGTCTTTATCTTTCATTATACAAGCACAAAAAATTATTTTCAGTTAAGTACCTAGCCTAGCACAATCTGCCATTCTCCACTTGCAACAGTGCTGTGCAAAGAAGTTGCAGTTTTTGCCACTGAAACTTTGCTCATGGCAGCCTGCATTATGTTGTCCTAATCCCTTGTCTTTTGAAAAAGAGGAAAAAATTTTTTGTGATATATGAGCTTGGCTGCTCTGATTTATCTGTGGTGTGACATTTGAGGAACAGACGCAGTTCAGCTGCTAGCAGCTTTCGCCATCATTCCCTACACTGTCCCCATTGATGATACATGCTGCTAAATTTGACTGCAGATAAACCTGAGATGCATAAAGACACATTTTGGTGAAGGAAATGGCTCTTTAGCTTCAAGGGGAGGCTGCATGGAGCTGCTAGCAGCTCCATGTGAAGGAAAGAAGGCCTCTTATATTTAGGCAGGTAAAGATCACAATTACTTGTCAAAGCTATTATTCATCTCTTTACCAGAATATCCTGTGGTGTCATTCATCTATCTGCTTTTGTGGTTGTTTGAGCTTCATCCAGAAGCTCCTGTGACAAAAATCCAAAATCAGTGAAAAGAAAACCTGCGTTCTTGTACACCGATGAACAGAGATTGCACTTCCATATTCACGCCTTTGTCTTTCACTAAATAGTTAAAAAGACAACAGCTGCCAAGCATCTGCTTTCAATACAGAAAACTGCAAAGTAGAAATGCAAACCTATCCACTTATTCAACACTGACTCATTTCCTATTGACTTGAAAAGGTGGAAACATAACCCCCACTTTCAAATAGGGAAAAGAAGAAGATCCAGGAAACTACAGGCCAGTCAGTCTCACCTCTTTACCTGGCAAAATCATGGAGCAGATCCTCCTGAAGGTGCTGCAAAAAACATATGGAGGATGATACTGAGGTGACTGGAGGTAACCAGCATGGCAAATTGTGTCTGACCAATTTAGTGGCCTTCTATGATGGTTTCACAGCATTGGTGGATAAAGCAAAAGCAACTGACATCATCTGCCTATCCCACATGACATCCTGGACACCAAACTGGAAATGAAAGGGTTTGATGGACGGACCACTTGCTGGATAAGGAGCTGGTTGAATGGTCGCACTCAAAGAGTTGTAGTCAATGGCTCATTGTCCAAGTGGAAACCAGTGATGAGT
>VZTY01000487.1:0-17155 GCA_013400935.1 Turnix velox | reverse complement strand
TTTTAATTTTATCTATTATTTCATTATCTATTAAAGTAGTTTGGAATTCTTCTAAACTCATAAATCTCCTCATTCCTTCCTCTCCTCTCCTCTCTTCTGAGAGAAGAGGGGGGACCATCTGTCAATGGGGGAGGTCCTTTTGGGCCTAAACCAGGACAGATGAAATTAATGGCGAGCCAGCCAGGAGAATATTGATTTATTGATGGATTTATTCATTGATTACTTGATTGGTTTTGAGTTCAGATTTTCCACAGTTAAAATATCAACAGCCATGGGGTTAATAGTCACAACTCTGCAGCCTTTCTTCTAAACTCACCAATCTCCTCATTCCTTCCTCTCCTCTCTTCTGAGAGAGGAGGAGGGGCTATCTCTCATTTGGGGGATCCTTTTGGGCCTAAACCAGGACAGACAGTTTCAGTCAGAGGAGAGATGAGTGAAAATATATGAAAGTAACAACTCTGCAGACACCAAGGTCAGTGAAGAAGGGGAATGTGCTTCAGGTGCTAGAGCAGAGATTCCCAGTGGTGAAGATTGTGGTGATTCAGGCTGTACCCCTGAGGCCAGGGAGGTTAAAAGTGGAGCAGCTATCCACCTGTAACCCATGTAGGATCACACACTGGGGCAGAACAATGCTCTGAAGGAGCCTGTGTCCTTTCTTGGAAACCTGTGGTGGAGTAGGCACCTGGTAGGACCTATGGCCCTGTGGAGAGAGGCATCTCATGGAGCAGGTTTGGTGCTAGAGCTTGAGACTCCATGGGGAACAGTCTGTTCCTGAAGGACTGCACCCCATGGAAGGGACCCACACCGGAGAAGGTAATGAAGAATTGAAGCCCATAGGAAGGAATCATGTTGGAGAAGTTCATGGAAGACTGTCTTCCATGAGAGGGACCCCGTGCTGGAGCAGGGGGAAGATGTCAAGAGTTCTCCCCCTGAGGAAGCATCGGCTAAGACAAAATGTGATGAACTGACTGCAACTCCTGTTCCCTGTCCTCCTGCATAGCTTGGGAGACAAGAATCAGAGAAAACTGGGAGTGAAGTTGAGCTTGGGTTAGGGGGCAGATATTTTATGATTTGCCTTTATTTCTCATTATCTTTCTATAATTTGACTGATAACAAACTGATTTCCCCAAGTTGTGTCTGTTTTAAAGGTGATAGTATCTACTGAGTGATATCTACCTGCCCTTACCTTTACTCATGAGCCTTTTGTTATATTCCTCCTCAAGCTGAGTGATAAAGCTGCTTTGGAGTGCACCAGGTTTCCAGCTGGGATCAACGGAGCACACTCCAAATGACAGAAGATAATAGATGCAGCATAATGCTTTCTCACTTCACTCACCAGTTTCAGATCACTGGGTCATTCCTCTCTGCCTTGTGGAAGAGCCATTTTTCTTTACACCTCCTCTCTGCACTACAGCACAAAGAGTGACAGCCAGAGCTTTCTAGTTTTCTTTTTCTTAAAGAAGAGGAAAAAGGGGGGAAAATTGGTTTCCCTGTCTTGTCCCCACAGAATAAGCTCCAAATTTGCTTTCTTACTTTTTCTCTTGCTCCTCGAGTTCCAGTGATGCTGCTTAAAACAATTCAATGCAAAAACACCAACACTCCTGTACCAAGAAAATAGCTGTTACACATGACAGAGCATTTATAAAGACCTACCAAATGCATCAGACAAATTGGCACCTGCCTCCAGACCTGCAGGACAGGAGTTCTGGTTACACCTTTGTTCACCTATGGACACATGGGGTTGCATAAAGGCAGCTCCATCTGCTGTTAAAAGAATGACTCATTGCTAGCAGTGATTGTCCCTACAAGCAGGACAACTTTTTTCCTTGTCACTTCAGAAAGACAGAAGTGATTTAACTAACAATTTAAGCAGCATTAAGTGCTTGTTGCTTGCAAAGATATACTGAAAATCTTGCAAAAATTGCTGCAGTTGCTACTATTGTCAGAATGTCCAGAAAAGTTAATTAGTTAGAGAATTTGCAAACACAACATATAATCCAAACAGTGCAGTGAAACAAACACAGTACACTAAGACCAAGTGGTGCTTGCACCACTCATGTTATAAAAAGAAAGGACATGAACTGGGAGAAATAAGATCCTCCCACTGTGAGTGAAGATCAGGCTCAAGACCATCTGAAGAACCTGAAGGTGCTCAAGTGTATGGGACTTGGGCAACTAGCAAAATGAAGGTGCCAGTGAAGATGCACATCATATTTGAAAGGCCATGGCAGATTGGTGAAGTTCCCACTGAAAGGAGGGNGTGCTTGCACCACTCATGTTATAAAAAGAAAGGACATGAACTGGGAGAAATAAGATCCTCCCACTGTGAGTGAAGATCAGGCTCAAGACCATCTGAAGAACCTGAAGGTGCTCAAGTGTATGGGACTTGGGCAACTAGCAAAATGAAGGTGCCAGTGAAGATGCACATCATATTTGAAAGGCCGTGGCAGATTGGTGAAGTTCCCACTGAAAGGAGGGAATTTTCAAAAAGGGAAAAAAAGAAGATCCGCGAAACAACAGGACAGCTAGTCTCACCTCTGTGCCTGGCAAAATCATGGAGCAGATCCTCCTGAAGGTGCTGCAAAAACACATGGAGGGGTAGGACCTTTTAATAGGATATGGGATGGCAGGACTAGAAATAAGAGGTAAATTGGAAGAGGTAGATTCAGGCTAGATATAACATAGAAATTCTANGAAGATCCGCGAAACAACAGGACAGCTAGTCTCACCTCTGTGAGAGCTTAAGCAGCACTGGAGCTGCTTAAGGCCAGGCTGGACAAGGCACTGAGCAACCTGATCTAGTCCCTTACTATNTGGGATGGCAGGACTAGAAATAAGAGGTAAATTGGAAGAGGTAGATTCAGGCTAGATATAACATAGAAATTCTAAATGGTGAGGGTGGTGAGATACTGGAACAGGTTGCCCAGGGAGGTTGTGGATGCCCCCTCTCTGGAGCTGCTTAAGGCCAGGCTGGACAAGGCACTGAGCAACCTGATCTAGTCCCTTACTATTGCAGGGGGTTTGGAACTAGATGATCTTATAAGGTCCCTTCCAACCCAAACTGTTCTATGATTCTAAGAACTACATTTTATGCATTAATAACCTCTTTTAGCAGTCTTCCCTTGCTTCTTCCTTTATTCTCCAAGATTCCTTCACATTTCTAATGAGATGACATAGACAACTCTGTACAAGCTGCTTGACTAAGTTTGAAAGACACTATGCAGCCATTAGGAGCGGTGGGCTGATCTCCTAACCAAGACTGATGTGCCAAGAATCTAACACAATAGGAGTAGCATGAAATTAGTGCACATTGTTTTCCAGAAACATTAACATGTCTGGGTTCAAAGACTGTTTGAAAGTATAAATATCCCAGTTACACAGTAAAAAATCAGATGGAGCAAAAAAGGATAAATATAATTGGGTGGAGAATCGATAAACTGGAATACACAAGGAAATTTGTGAAGCGTAATGGGGTAGAAATTAAGGACTTCTTGGTATTATTGCTAGTCTCAACTACTTTTTAGTAACTTTTGTGCAATTGGAAAGAGACTTTGCAAAAGATTCCCAAGCATAAATTACTCCTAAGCATAAATTAGACACTAATCCTTCAGATGTGAACACAGCACAGATCAAAACCACTATAAACCTGAAGAAATGCTGTTCATTAATGAATCTACATCCAGCTTGGCATGTATCAGTGCTACCTCAAGAAGTTACCTGTCCCTCACCTGCTTTTTTTACAACCTATGACTGTGACAGTGGAGGAGGTCTGTTCTGAGTCCAATTACGATAACTCAAACCATCTGGATGTTACCCAGCTAGCTTTGCCTGAAGCAATACAAGAAGCACTCTTACCACCCCTTCTTTCAGCAGTAGACTTTTAGGTCAGCACTGGTGACAAGATGATGAGCAGCACAGCAGGGCTTCCTTAGCTGGCGCAGCTGAATCCACAGAAGGGCATGTGTAGCCAGCCTCCTACAGACTTCTCAGCCTATAGGCAAGGAAGCTCACCAGAAGCTTAGCTTTGACAGCACATAGAGTTGCACAGGGAGCTTTAAATTTCTCAGTGGTTTCTGGCACACTACATCACACAGATCAGCAGCAGCAGACTTGTGGCCTGTTCTGCCTCTGGTATTGCAGAGTGTACCCTCACCCTCACCTTATTTTAGGTACTGGGAATAGCTATGGGGCAGCCGAGCATTTCCACAAACTCTTTTTCTTCAGGAAAGTTATTGAGAATCCATATTAAATCTCATATAAGATAAGAAACTTAAATGTACATCTATGTTTGGACAAAGGAGCAATGGATCACTGCTCTCGATAAACAACTTCTGGAAAAACAGTTCTCATTACAGACGGATATAAAGTATCTTCCTTTTGTTTTGGTTATTTACTCCCATTTCTTGGAATGCGTTTTTCCTTTAATAACAGATGAATTCACATACAAAAAAGTGTTTATTAGGCTAATAAGTGGACTTGCATATAAACATGTATGATGTATAAGAAAATATTTCTACAAAAATAAATACTACTACAACAATGCAAATAGCTTAACCTTCAGATAACAAGAGAAAAAAAATAGATGCTTTTTAAAAGAAGATTAAGCTCACATGCTATTAAATGAATAAAAATCCAGGCCCAAACAATGATATTAGTAGGGAGTAATTCCAAACCCTAGTCAAACACTATGTCTTATACAGAAAATATAGGGTCTGGTGTATTTCTGTTCCTTGACTTCTCTAGGTCTCTTTCTATCTAGAGAGCAGTAGATAAACCACCCAGGCACAAAGAGAGAATTCTCTGTATGCAGCAATGAACTAATCAGACATTCACAAAAATCTCTATATAACTATGAGAAACACCAAGTGAAAAGGCAGCTCTACTTCAAAAATATGCAATTTTTATGTGCATACAATTTTAGAAACACGTGGAATTTTTTTCCCAAAGCTTTTAGCTCTCTCATATCCACACACAGGAGAACTTCACCATGACAAAGGTTTATTAACAATACGGAGAAGAACACAGTTCAGGAGTCCTCAAAGGAAATTCCTCAAAGGAAGAAAACACACAGCACCTATCAGCTCCTCACTACGAGGTCTCCTCAGCTGTTCTGCCTGTGTTAACACATTAGAACAGTTACGGGTCTTCTCAAGGTTGGAAATTCTGCAGGAGACTGGATTCTCTGCTCCTGTTCTTTCTCCTCTCTCTCTCTCCACTTTCATAGTGGGGTTTTTTTGGCAGGAGTAGTTGAGAGTGGGTTTTTTTTTTCAGGGTGTGTTTTGTTTTCTTGTTTTTATCTTGGCATAGAGAAACACACAGGATAAATAAGCAGGAGGAAAAAATATGAGTAGAAACCAGCATAATGTTCAGATTCAGAAACTGATTATTAATGACTGCCTTTCATTATATGTGGGGAAAAAATGAATTTACTAAAATGTTTTCTAGGAACAATCCACTAGTTTTAAGTGAAAAATTTGCAGATTTATAAGGGCAATTCTTATTATTCCAAAATACTGAGAAGGCTACTTTCGTATTTATCACCAGTGGTTCTCTCCAGAGCTTCTGGGTTTGAGCCCTAAAACTTAAAGAGACAGTTAATAAAATTGTGTCGTTTTTAAAGATTTCCCTTCAGCTTCAGTGCTTCCTGCTTGAAAGTAGGTTCTTGCACATGAAATAGCTTGGTTTTCTATATTTTTCTTAATTTTAAAGCTTCCATCTGAAGCTCTTTTGTAAGAAAGATAGGAGGGGAATCAATATCAGGAAGCACAGTGATAGGACAAGGTGTAAGTTTTAAACTCATAGAGGGGAGATTTAGATTAGATATTGGGAAGAAATTCTTTACAATGAAGATAGTAAGGTACTGGAACAGGTTGTCTGGAGGGGCTGTGATTCATCCCTGGAAGTGTTCAAGGACAGAATGGACAGGCTTTTGAGCAACCTGGTCTAGTGGGAGATGTCTCTACCCATCTCAGGAAGTTGGAACTAGAAGATTTTTAAAGTCCCTTCCAAATGAAACCATTCTATGAATTTATAATTGATTCTATGACTCTATATGTAAATATACTAGTTGCACTAGTTATCATTCTAGTTTGGGAAGAAGGAGGAAGCTTTTATTAAAGTGCCAAATCAGGTGGATAAATATTGTTCAAATAATGAGAAAAAAATCACTATTTATTACTTGGCTTTAGAGTCTAATTCTACATAGATTTTCACATCCTTTACACTATTAAATAAAAGCTGTATGGTGGCCCCACCAGGAAATGTCTAGAATACCTTAATCCCATTCCTCATCCCCTAGTTTTACAGTTGAAACAAATTTGCTAGAAGGCACAAAATGCAACTGATATTCATTCAAGAGTAGTGAATACAAAAGACCTAACTGCAATTGAAATTATTAAACTCCTTTAAAATCTGTTTCTTGACAAAGACTCTGGGGGGCGATAGACAGACAAACTTGAAAGCAACATAAAAAAGGAACCTTGGAAATCAGGCACTGAAGTCTTACACTTCCCTATGAGGTTTAGCCATCTGAATTCTTTGTAAAAATTGATCAGCAAAATCTCTCATTTAAATAGCAGGTTTCCACAAGCAGCAAGTATGTTTATCATGAAAACTAGATATTCCACGCTACATTTCCGGACAAGCCAAGCAGTTACAAATAAATACAAAGGCATACAAATAATGAGAACATGCACAGTTACATAGATTTTAAGATAAAATTTTAAGCCAAGTACTATAAGAAGAAAAATTCATAAGAGAGAAAAACAGATCTGTGGGCAGTAATTACAAGGACTCCTGTCTTCAGCGTGAATTTTGTTGACTTTGAGGTAAATATCCCCCCAAATATGACATTATAAGAATTCGTTTGGGACGCATGTAAAATGATTACACTGTGTTCCACTGATGAGATGCCATAGGCATAATGTTATGATAGCATGTCTTGGCAATTTTTGTTATCATACCTCTTTGGAATACAGATTATTTCACCATAGTGCTAATATGGAGTCCACCTTATTTGTTTGTTTGCAAGTCTTGCGAAAAAAACTTTGCATTATAAAGCTCAAAACTATACTTGTTTAATCACACTCTTAGCACAAATGCTGAAAAAGTAACATGAGCTAAGATGTTAGTTAGATCAGAGGCAGCACTGAAATGTGTATTTTAAAAGCTATAGTACAAGCAACTTTATTTTCATAGATCAGAAATAAAGACTTTGTTCATATTCCATTCCAAATTCTAACCACATGAAGCTTAGAATTTATTCTGCATCTCATGAAGTACCAATGTGACTCACATTTCACTATTTAAAATAAAGATTGATGTCTGATAATTATTTTTATTGGAAAAGCCTGTGTTCTTCTGAAGATTCCTGACATACATACTACTAGGTGAAGGGATATTCATAATATCTAAAGGACTTCTTCATATTGCTTCACAAGCAACAATGCTTTATAATCAAGAGCAAAGTATCACAGTAAAGTATGAAGAGTGGAGCCTGGTTTTGAACTTAGAATTGGAAAATTTGTTATTTGCCCTGTTTGGGCACTTCAGAATTTAAACAAAAACAAAGCAGTTATTTGGAATTCAAGCCATAAGTATAATTTGCAATACATCTCACCATGCCAGAAGCTGGGAGGCTATGTCAGATAAAGTATTGTTCTGTAGATGCTCTGTCATGCTCTTCTGTAAGTATACACTTCAGGACATCATCAAATTGAGAACATGGTATGCACTGTAGCTTTTCAATGACCAAGGTTTTTGTGGTTAATAGCTACTGTCACTAAGAGTGGAAAGAAGCAGGGAAAAGCATAAATTGATAGAAAGTTAAACAAAAAGGAAACAGCAGAAAGAAATAATACTGATTGTCTTTGTCCCTGATATTGTCAATAGATCCAGCAAAAGCAACTTTCAGAGTCAGTTTGGATAACTTTTTTGAAGTGAGTTCAGAACGGAACATGTATAAACAGCAATCACCCATACACTTTCACCACTAAAACTGGAGAACATCTAAGATTTTTCCCCCCTAAGAAGCTGAGAGTATCATAAACTAAATGAAAGATCATAAAATGTTTCAAGTTTAAAGATGAAGTTTTTCCACTTCCACCATAATAAAACCACAAACCGAGACACTAAAGAGGGACAGTTTCAAAACGTAACTTCACTGTTGCTAATTGAATTGGCTTCTACTTCATTATATTCATCCACCAATGAACAACATATCTTAAATGGAATGCTTCTTTGCACACTCCTTAAACCATGAAATTAAGTTATCAAACATAACAAGTAACAGATACAGAATCATACAATTGCCTAAGTCAGATCATTAAGTCCAGCTCTGACAGGAACCATCACTAAACCGTATCTCTAAGTACTATGCCTACCCATTTCTTAAACTCCCCAAGGGATGGTGCCTCAACCATAAACCAGTTCCTCATCAAGCTGCAGGATGAAAGTGAAGTCCAGACAATGCAAGCAGGAATACACATTGCAAATACATCCAGGAATAGTTTTGATTTGCCTGAACTGTGCTCTATGTGTCTGTGCTCATTCACAGCCCATTCACAGTAGAACAGAAGTACTTCATGTAGTCTTTAGTGATCAAGAAGCATCTAACAGAGTTTTTCACATCATACATACACATGTTTTTCTGACACTTGGTCCTGGACTAACTGTGAGCCTCAGGTTCATTGAGCCAAGACAGAAAACTGGAAGAAGAGCAATCACCTAGCAAGTGGTTTATGAGCCACCAGGTATCACACCATGCTTAGGCCAAGTTTGAAGTCACAAAAACACAAAAGGGTCACCCTAGCTGAAAGAGTCCTTGTCCAGTGTACACTGTATATAATGTAAGATTCTACTGTAACCTGAGCATTCTAATTCCATGTTGATTAACTTTTTTGTTCATTTTCCCTTTTCTTAAACAGAGTTGATGGGACTTACCTTGTCCCCGCTGATTTGCTCTCCAAAAGCAGTACAGGATTTATTTCAGAGGAATAAGTGGCAGTAATAAGCTCTTTTATGAAAACAAGAATGGGATGTACAAAAAAGAGTGCAGGTAAAAAACTACCTCCAAACAGAAGTTGTTCCAAGTTTCTGTATTTGACTGTTGACTTTGACATTATATAAATCGTGTAAATTCAGCATTGGAAAAAACCTCCATACTGATCTACTAATCTTGAGAATAGTCATTAGTTGTTACATACAAAATTCACAGAGTTCAGCAGTTCTGCTTGCAGCAGAGTACTGAGCTGGATGGTGTTGTTTAGTAACTTGAGTATAACACCGGGGTGGCAGCTGGGAACCCAACACCAAGAGGAAGAAGCTGTACTATTAGAAAGTTTATTTACTCATTAAACTCATTACTCTGACAGCTCTGAAGCTGTATCTGATTCTGTCAAGTTGAGCAGCTGAAGATAATGTGTCTGGGACAAGGACTTTCCCCAGATGACTTTCTGTGTTACTCATTCAAAACCCAATATACACCAACATCTTAGAACTCAAATATACAATGAAAGCTGAGCTATTGCTTTTGGGAATTAAGTAAGTTCATTTCTTCTGGCAGTTTATAAGCTTTTATTTGCTCTTATAGGAATTACACATGCCTCCCCTACACACATGATATGGTTAATACATCCCTTGAGCACTTGCTTTTCAGTGTGAACGGATAATGAAATCTGTTGCTATGAAGTGTGTAATGAAAGTAGTACAATTTAAAATCATCCATCCAGTTAAAACATTTTAAATAAAATATCTAAATAACTCTATCTTCCCAACTAAAGTGTTCATCTGTTTTTGTGTGTAACTGGCTTCCCAGTTATTACACAAGTATCAGAATAGCTTTACTGTGTAGGTTAAAAAACCAAAAAATTCCCACAAATAGGCATTGGGAATAAGGACTTGGAGTTTCTGAGCTCTGATTCAATATCTATGTTAATTTTCCCTCAAAATGGCTGATGTGCAAAACTTGTACACAGAACACATTTTAAAAAATAATTGCTTTGGATTTAGAGAGGAAAATCACAAACAAAATACAACATAATAAAGCTTGTAATAAGTTAGCATAAGCGGATAATTTGGGGCTTTCCCAAAGACCATTTAATGAGAGTTAAAAATGAGCAATTGCACGAATATAAAAGGCTGTCTCACAACTTAGTGTGCTATGAAAGCTATGATACAGGGAGAAGCTGCTATTCTGCATGGTAAAAACAGCTTGCATTTTGAAATTGAAACATTATTGAAGAAATTACTGTCTTTGTATTTGTGATAATATGCACAGGAATGCCTATAAGTTATCCACTTATCACCTGGTAAGTGATAAACCTTCACAGTGAAAGTCAGAAACTCAAGACAGCTCATGAAACACAGTGAAAGAACTACAAATATAAATATTGCCATATTTCATATAGTATTTCTTATAACTCCTGTGATTTGATCTATGCCTCATACATATTTGTATATTTGACAAAACAATAAACCAGAAAAATGTACAAAATACAGTGTTTATCAAGCTTAGAAGCAAGCAGGATACTGCACAATTTTAAAAGCATAGTTACTGAAGCTATTGCACATCAGCCAGTGTAACTGAGTGCAGGATTAACTTCTATGTTGTTTTCACTGTTGCAGTGTTATTTTTTTACTTTTGAACCAAATTAATGTGTTCATTGATCTTTTGAACTCATTTGACAAATGAAGTTTTCAATTTATAAATTAATTTTTTTAAGTTTCAGCTCTCTAATGAACTTGCACACTGAAGTGTTCCTCTGGCCTGACATTACGAAGAGCTGTACCAGAAGAAGTCTTTCCCTTGGAAAGACTCACCACAAACCCTTACCATTCCCACATTTGCACTGAGCTGAAGAGTAATTAGCAAACCAAACTGCTAGTAATAAATATCTAAGCAATGATTATGGAGTTCTGAAATACAACACAAACAGTTCTTCAGTGGTCAGTGTTAGCCTTAACACAGTACAGGTTGTATCTTATCCTCAGTTTAAGCAACTATGTGTAACACATAGGACAGATGCACAATCCAGCAAAAAGACATATGCAAGTATGTGCGGGTGAAGTATTTATACTCCATATTTTTCCTGATTTTTAGAAGTAAACCCTCCTTGTTGCCTCAAAATCATTTAAATGCTATTTTCTGAGAGTAGAGGGGAAGGAAGAAGCCACATATGGGTATTAATTTCATTTTTGTCTATTAGGACAAAGAGTTTTTTTAAAACTCTTCCATTCCTTTGCTATTAACTGATTTTTATCTACTTTCTTTTCTGTCAAGGATGATTCTTACAATAGAATTTTCTTTTAAATTGCTCCTCCTTGCTTAATAAAAATATTAATGTGAAGATGATAGGCAAAGACAATACAGCAAGCAAAAAAATCCCAGCTGAAAGTTAGGTAGTACAGCAATGAAGTTTATGCAAGGCAACACTTTAAGTACTAAGTAGCATCACCACTTCATATTCACTGCCCAATGCAAATTAATGAATTTGTATAAGATTCCCCAGAAATTATGCAACCAAGAGTTATATCAGCACATGTACTGCAGTAAAGCCATAAGTTATTAGTCTTGTATATCCACTGACCCTCTAGTCCTAACTCAAGTTGCAGAGAGACTCTTCACACTGCTGGTCAAAAATGTTTATGCATACAGAGGAAACCAGATTTCTGCTAGAATGCATCCCAAGAATCAAAGTAATATATTTGAGAACAGAATGTCCCACCCCAAATTAACAACTGGGTAACTGAGCAAGCAAAGGATTAAGATACACCTAGAATTGGCTGAGAAAAAGTAAACTTCTCAAGATTTCTAATGCAATAACATAATTTATAATGTTAATGCAAATGAAGTATAATCCTCTTTTTCCCGTTCACGGAAAATAAAAAGAAAAGATTATATGAAAGATACAGCAAGGAAACAAGGGCACACTAATGCACATGGTGGTATTTGGGGGGTGTGTATTTTATTTAATATCACTTAATGATATTCCTAATAGGAAAAACAACTTCATCATTTTCAGAAGGCAGGTCTAAATACTATCCTTTGCTGCTGCTGCTTTTTTACCAGGTTTGTTCACAATGAGGGGTAGAATATATTGCTGTGCTATTCAAGGCAAGGTGCAGACAGGTTAGATAAAAAATAGTTTTTAGGTAACATGTCAAATAGAAAGGAGCAGTTATGCAAGAATATGGGCAATGCACAAAAGTCACATACAGGTCTTAAAATACTTTTTTGAATCACAAATCAAATTTCAGGCTAATTTAGAATGGAATCCACATTACATAGCCACAGATCTCTGTCCAGGAGTAATCAATGAGAGAAACTCAAGCCTTGTATTATTGAAAATGTCATTCCAATTTACTATCGACATCCCCCATACAGTGAAGAAGAAGTTAGGACACATCAAGCATTCAAGAAAAAAAAATGAGACCCAAGGGATGGAGGGAGGAAACTGAAGGAAATTCTCACCAAGTCACCTTCCATCACTTAGCAGCAGTCCTGGAGGGGGCCCAGTTGACTGGAGGTTAGCAAATGTGAGACCCACCTGCAGAAAGGGATGGAGGGAAGATCCAGGGAATTATAGGCTTGTCAGGCTAACCTTGGTATCAGGGAAGACTATGGAGCAGATGATCCTGAGGGCCATCACACACCATTTCCAAAACAACTAGGTGATCAGACCCAGCCAGCATGCATTTAGGAAAGCCAGGTCCTTCCATCTTGAGCTTCACCTGTGACAAGGAGATCCACTTAGTAGATGAGATAAAGGCTGTGTGTGCTGTTTACTTGGACCCCAGTAAAGCCCACTGCATTTTCCCACAGATTTCTCATGGGGAAACTGGCCACTTGTGGCTTGAGGAAATAAGATTCTCCATTTCATAGTAGCAGACAGTATGTGGAAATGGGAGAGCATGAAAACTGCTATCTGCTGCAGGTTTTCTACCCAGCACAAGTCACTGGAAGGTTCAATTAATCCTTATAAATAAAGCTTGGAAATGGGAAAAATGGTGGGGCTGTTTTGCTTTGTAATTTTTTTTTAATTACTTAAGAAAAGTGACCAACAATGCCAACTCCTATGTGTCATTTTTGAAAAAGTTATCAAATGGAAAATGAGAATTGATCAAAGGCAAATTCTGCATTGAAGAATTACACATTTGATGGCAAAGACCAAGAAACCATAGCTACTTATCAAGGTGATTTCAGATGTGCACTGGAACTAGCAATATTTCTCCTGCAGAAAGAAAAATTAGATGGGAACTGTTTTCATGCTTCCTGAGCTCCAAATGAACTTCTCCACTGCTGAAATTCTATTGTAATGCCTACAAAGTAGACTCTTATTTGTCGTACAGTCTGAGAACCATTATGCTGAAATGAACAAACTGTGGTAGCATTACCTTTCTGCTCAAAATACAAAAGAAGATGACTTTGAGTCATAAAAAATAGGAAAGATCACACATATGAATGAAAGATCACATAGATGAATTTACCTGGACCTCTGCTAATGCTGTTGCTCATTATACTACCTCTAACTTACCATGTGAGAACACACACTTGGACCTTTCTGTAAGAAAGCCTCCATATAGGGCAAAAAGTCTCAAAATAGATATTTGAAAGCTTCCCAACTGTATTATTATTATTATTATTCACTCACCAGGTGAAATTACTAATTAAAGAAAAAAAATGTATAATACTCAGCAACGTCCTAGACAGTTTCCATGATTTTACATATCATGAGATGAATTTAGCTTTGTGAATAACTGTTGTCATGGCAGCAGTGTCATGGTCCCAAAGGGAAATAAATCCTCCTAACAATTTGTGACAAACCAGCCTAGCAAAGAACAAAATCACTTCAATCTTGCTAAAGGATATTTATTATTTGAAGCTCAGCATTAGTTATTGAAAAATTACTGCCATCTCTTTTATGAATGTGTTTCCAAGAGCAGAATGGGAGATGGCTAACGATTTTCTTTAGGGAGACTGTCTTTCAGAATATTCTGTTTCTGTGAAATTAGACTTCCTGTTCCCACTCAGCACCAAATTCAACTTTATTAAAAAAATAAACAAACTCTATAACAACAACAACAAAAAAAATGCTGAAATAGGTATCCAGTTACAATTGTTTAAAACTAACATGTCATGTTTTGAACAAATAGAAAGATGAAAATTTTTTCTCTTTGAAAAAAAGGCCAATATTAAACTGAAGTACTTATTCATTGCCTACTTAACATATTGTAGTGAAAGAGGTGGTTAAAACAAAGCTTATACCAACTGCTTTTTCACATAAACATTTGACCTGTATGACTCCTACCCATGTTGAAACCAAGCCCAGTTCAAGAAATCTCACACATATTTCAGCTTAGGAACATCCTAAAGTGTGCCGGAAGTTAGGAGACCAATATGGGAAGGGATTGTCTGTGTTTGCTCTATTTCTACATCTTTTTCAGTCACTCCCCCATCAAAATTGAGCTGGGATGCAGAGAAAGAAATCTAGTTTAATATGGAACTGGTGCAATATTAAAAACTCTAACAGTTCTGAATCTGAAACAGAATGTTCCAAAATAATAAATGTGCTGAATACTGAAATACTCTGTGAAGTAGAAGGCCTACATTTTTACAGTTGCACCTCTAGTTTAAGTTAAGTTACTCTGATGATCTCTCATTCCTCTCAAAAAACACACTGACTCAAAAATGGGTCTTTTGGCAACTTAGAAATGGTAGGTTTATTGTCATGGGGGCTGATTACAGCTTTTAAAATGTTAAATTCCTATTAGTCACAACTGAAAAAGGGATTATTTAGAAGTGACTAAGTACCAATATTCAGCTTGCAAAGTAATCCAAATAAATGCTCTTTTCTAATCTATTGATTCACAACAATACAGGAAATTTTAATTTACAATACCATTGGATAACGTCTGATAATATTCAAACTAATGCCACTGGTCTGTCTAAGGAAACAATTTCCTCCTTTGAGATAGAGATCTTCTGTGAAGGTATCTTCCTAGCTGCTCAAGCCCAGTTCTGCCACATCTCCCTCCTTTCCTGAGTGACTCACCTGCCCTGAGGCTACAAGCACTGCTAGCAAAAAGCTATACCTAGCCCCAGCAACGATTCAGCGAGACATACCTGCCCCAGTAAACAGAACAACTCATCTACAAGGCTAAAGTAGAGATAAAAATTGATGATTTATACTTCTATTCATTACTGGCAGAAATGGAGATCTCTCAGCAAATTCTGCATGCAGCTGATGCCGAGTAGGACTCATCCACGTCCCTGTTTAAGGCTCCATTTCACTGAATTCTGAGGACAGAGGGTTTAAATCAGAGGAGCAGACTTAATTCATTTGTCAGCCAAAACACAGAAACTAAACTATCTTCCAGAAGTCCACTCATGCTAGAAATGTCAAAGCTGCCCAACACTGCCCTGATTCATGGGTAACTGGACTGCCCAAACCTCTGTGAGCCCTTCTAAATATTACAGGTTCATCGCAGCCTTCAGATGAGACAGGGACAGTGAAGCAAGCAGTGTTTAAGAAACAATTATTTTGAGAGATTTCTCAGCTTTGCTTGCATTCATCCATGGCTGGTTTCTTGACTGATCCCTGAGACAGTGAACCAAAAGTGTAACAGCAAAAGCGAACAGCTATAGAGTACATTCCAGGAAGGGGAGGAGAGAGAGAACAGTGAGGGGAAAGGAATGCACAGGAACAACCTCAGTTGCAGTGTGCACTGAAAAAATACAGAATCTACTAAAAGGAGGATATTTCAGCACAGTGAGCATCATGGGGAAAAAAGGCAGATGCCATGTGAGCAAGTGATAGCAACAGATTGGGAGACAAGATTAAGCAGACCAGAACAGGTCTGTTGTGGGCATGAAAAGTTACAGAGGATAATTCTCAGCCAATATTTTAGAGAACATTTTACATTCCTCATTTAGGGATCAGCATACTTTTCCTACCCCCAGGAAGAAGGAAATCCATTCTAACAGAATATTGTACGAGCTTCATCCCCCAGCAGGGCTGAAGCTGGCTTGTGAAATCCTACTCCCACCCCCAGTGTTTCCCAGGTGTTTTATGAGCTGTCATACATTGAAATGCAGTATTTTATCCCAAGGCAGACATTTTCAGCTGCATGCAACAGACCCCTAGTCTCATAGGAAGGATATGAGAAGGCTGGTAGCAGTGGTACGGCACAAATTATAAGAAATTCAGGAAGTCAAGGCAGCAATTAGAAAAGGGCCTGAAAGGTTTCCTCCCAGGAGACAGAAAGGGAGAACAGGGGAAAAAAAGCATAGTTAAGAAGTATAATTTAGATTTTGAAAAAGGAAAAAGTGTACAAAGGATCTCGAGAAATGCAAAAGAATCTGCAGAAAGGGGAAGATACCAACAAATCTGCACAAGTACAACAGAAGTGTCAGTACTTTTCATTTGGTTGCCAATCCCTTTGTGACAAAGTTTCACTCTCAGCACATTAAAATATGATAGTCTTGCTAGTCTAGACACTACATCAGCTTGACACCAAACATCCCTATGTTTGCTTTTATCTATATCATATTTTGGTAACTCAGTCTCCAGGGTGCTATTTCTGATTGCCACCAAATTGTTATCATCTGAAAAGGTTATTGAACCCTGCATGCTACAGCAGCTGCTATACTTCATTGCATATTGTGAAGCTTAATGAGTGTTCTTAATGAGCTTTCAAAGATCATCAAAACAAAGTAACTACCACATCAGCACACAAAAAAAGTGAAATTTAAATAGGGAATCAGGATGTGTGGGGGTGTCTATTCTCATGCATTAATTTCATCTGCCCTTTTTTTTTGTTTCAGTTTTATAGTGAAGCAATTTCAAACCGGACATTTAGGGTTACATCTGGAGCTACATTTTAAAACTACCAATTTAAAGATCTAAAGAGCTATGTCCAGAACTTCCAAATTCAATTAAATATGAGAAATATTTATAGATACAGTTATTACTTCTACCATTATACTACAGCAAATTGAATCATCTACTACAGATGCTCCAGATGACCAAAAGAATTAGAATCAATCACTTAGAAGCAGGTCTGGTACACCAGCCTTGCAATAATAGAGATCGCTATTTTCTTCTAGAGTGTTTTGACCTCATAATATTGTCACTATTCATATATAGAATCATAGAAT
>VZTY01000480.1:0-10694 GCA_013400935.1 Turnix velox | reverse complement strand
GATTCTATGATTTTATCCTCTTTGTGATTTGACTCCTGCAACAAATCCAGAGCCAGTCCTAGCAATGCTTTATTTTTTTGGGTTTTTTTACTCCAACATCTGTTTCTGGTCACATCTCCACTACAAAAGTAACTCAGATTCTACTCCAGAGACCTTCAGTCTTCAACTTTCCCCTCACAGAAGGTTTGACCAATTTAAGGCAGCTCAGACACCTTAAATTCCTGCTATAGCCTATGTTGCCACTAAGGCTTTCACCCAAGCTTGCAATGTGACCACTTTTCAGCAAGGACACAGGCTGAATGAAAGAGCCAACAGTCCCCCAGCTGTTTTGCCTTAATTCCTCCAGGTGTCCACAGCAGCACAGAGAACCACAGACATTTTCCTCATAGTCCTAACAGAACACAGGCTTAGACACCAGAACAAACAGCTCTGCATCCCAGCTGCCTCCCTAACTGGGCATCCTGCCCATAGGGCCAAACACCTTAATTAATTCTGCAACCACACTCTTAAAAGACCCCAAAAAAAGGAGTTTTCTGAGGATGTTTCTTACCTGTAGTTCTGATAGCTTCTATTGACTTTCCTTTATACTTATCAAACAGGCTGAGAGTCGAGTACTTGCTTTTCCCATCCTTTCCCTTGGTTATTTGCCCCAAACGATCGGACATTGCGATGAAATGTCATCTAGTAAGGAAATTTCTCTGCGCCGCTCCCGATCTGCCTTTTAATCAAAGAGAACCAGGGAAAGGCCACAGATGAGTAAGAAATAAAATACATACAACCACCAGAAGTGCAGATGTTCAGTGAGCAGACATATACACAGACATCAAGTTTAAAGAGGAGAGGGGATTAAAAACTTAATCACAAAAAGTTTGAGGGATTTAAGACTCAGAAATTAAAGGGAACTGCAGGAATACAAATGTCACAGCATCATTTCTTCTGAAAGAGTTGAGCTTCTTTAATTAAGAAAATACAGGAGAAGATAGTCATCACAGTCCTTGTTTTAAAAGAATAAAGTCTAAAAATAAGCTGCTAGGCACAAAACTTCATAAATTAAGTGACATTAAAGCACTGTATCATACTCCACAATAGAATTCACCACTGAGTTTCCCACTGAAGCATTGGCAATCAGGCTTCTAATGTTTAGGATTATGGTCCCACACTGGCCACACTTAATGACTTGTAGCAGCAATTGATGTGTTGAAAGCATCACCCCAAGGCAACTGAATTACTTCCTCAGATTCCCTTTTCCCACTTCCTGGCTGTGACAGAGAGTTTGNACTAGGAAAGAGAAGCACATGTTAGAGGAGAGTAAAAAAAAAAAAAAAAAAAAAAAATCACTGCTCAAATGAAACAGGTTTAGATTCTTGAACCAGCGAGATCAGCAGTTCTACTAGGAAACCTGAAAATACAATAAAATATTACATTCTCTGTTGTTGATATCTTCACTAGCTTTTTTATCTGTAATTACACTTTTCAGAACAGATGTGGTTTGTTAATTTTTCACTCTAATCTTTGCTGGCACAACATATTGTGATTAACACTTTTCATGTAGCCTTTTTAAAATTTTGGCAGTTGTATCCTTGGATAAAGCTGAAAGATGGGGAGCATACATGCTGTGAAGGTTAACTTTTATGTCAGAAAAGAAACTTTGCTTCCTTTCCATGCAAGTTTAATTCTCTGTTCTAATTTTTCCTCAAATCTAGGAGCTTAATGTGACCTTTTCACACATAATTTTGATTTCCATATTTCCTGTTGTAAAGCCTCCACTTGAAGCTTAGAACTGCTGGCAGCTTTATTATACCATCTGCTAGGTCCCATCTTTGGGTTGCAATTCTGTGTTGGAATAACATCACACTACATGCATCTGACTTTCCCAACCTTCACCCCTTCTGAAACTCATCCAGCTGAAGGCAAGTTTCCAAAGCAGAAAAAAAATCACTCTGAAAGAAACTATCTGACCAGAGGCTACAACCTCCACCAGTAATGCCTTATCAGGCATGATTCTGAGGTAAGAGGATTAGTTCAACTTACATTATGTACAAAATAAAGCACAGACCACAAACAGGTTTGATACAGCCAGTATGAGAACACAACTGAAGATGTAAAGCCCACCTCAAGGCTGCTGCCAGGTGGTAAGATTCTAAGCAATAAACCTGGTACCACCCAGAGCTCTTTCTTACATAGAATCATAGAATAGTTTGGGTTGGAAGGGACCTTAAAGATCATCGAGTTCCAACCCCCCTGCCATAGGCAGGGACACCTCCCACTAGACCAGGCTGCCCAGTGCCCTGTCCATCACAGGATATAAATCAGGCCTGGCAGGAGCAAGAAGCTATGTGCTGGGCAGCAAGCAGCATGGTTGGGGATAGAGGAAAAGAGGTATTTTCTGTCACTCAGCAGCAGCATCCCTGGGATGCCCAGGAAAAACAGCAGGCTCCACAAGAAGCCCCTCAAAACCACCTTTGCTGGACCACCACATGGGGCATAAAGACTTGTAGGGGAAACTGGGCCAGCTAGCATTCTCCAGGCACTTTTTCCTGGAGGCCAACAAACAGATCTTTGGCTCTTGTCTGGTTCAGTCTTTGCTCAGATGGTCACCACGTGCCAAAGAAAACAAAAGCTCCCCCTTCATTCCCCCGTTTCCACTATATTTTATTAGTAGGACAGACATAAAAGAGAAAGAAAAAAAAAAACAACACAAAAACAAACAGTGATTAGCAAGGACTTGGCAGGGATGTGGAAGCTGGACTGAGAACAATGACCTGTTTGAACTGGCAGAGTGGTGGGGAGCCCTGGACCAGAGGATGCTGCACACCAGCCTTTGTCTACCCTGGCAAGAGCACAGCCACCTGATTTTTACAGGTAGAGTGAGCCAGCCTTGCACAGAAAGCCTTAATTTGGGGTCAATCCAGACCACATCAATCCTGGACCAAGTTCACACAATCCCAAGCAATCAAATCCACTCCGAGGTTTAGAAAATCCAAATAGCACAAAATTAGTAGGGATTAGAAACAAATAAATAAATTAACTGCCACATCTGCTTCAGGGATGAGCTGGTTAACAGACAAACCACCCCTCCATCCCCCCCCTTGAGTTCCTGAAAGTCAGCATGCACACAGCACGCAGGGTAATGCTGCCAAAGAGAAACCCTGACAACCACTTATGTAACTGGGTCTCAGCTGCCTCTTGATTACATCTCATATCATTAAAAGGATGCAAGAGGAATAAACAACCACTTCAGAGCAGAGGAGCTGGGGATAAAGCCCCTCCTCAAACTTTCTGGGGCAGCCACAACTGCTGTCTGGGTAAATGAGATCTGCTTTCAGCTCCTTCGAGGCTTTGAAGCTGAAAAGGTGAAACACAGCTTTGTTTGCGTGGTAGGGGTGTGATCCCAAAGGGGAAAACAAGTCCACGGAGAGGTGAAGAGCTTTCCATACACTGTGTGAAGCAGCTGTAGAGCCCCCCTTGTGCCATCACACAGGTATGGTCTTGCTGCCTGATAGAAATCACTCACAGATCTATACCAGCCCATGGGTGCACTGGCCAAGGCCATCAGTCAGCACTTCAGAGAGTATGTGGAGCCTTCCACTATTCTCCCATCATAAGGAATCCAGCTAGGGATCATCAAGACCATGAAATTTTGCAGAGCAAAGCCCTTCTGAGCAAAATCAAGCTCATTAAGATCTGAACAGCCAGCCCACATGCTCATTATTAGAAGAGCTAGAACCAGAAGGCACACGCCAGTGCTGACAACTGAAAACTGACAGCTCTGCAGAGCCTCTGACCTGTGCTCAGGGTCCCTGTCTCCCAGCTGATCCTGAAGAAAGCATGAGAAACAGAGAAAATTATAATAAACAGATATAAATAATAATCATAATTTCTGCAAGGTTTCCCTTCATGGTTCACAGAGGTCTCTGCTGTCAGTTTTAGCACAGAGCTGAGCTCTTCCTGTTCTCAGCACCACCAACATCTCCTCTACTACCCAGAGGCAGCACCAGAGTGCAAAATAATGAGTGTCTCAGAGGAATGAGAAAACACTGCAGCGTGACCAGTTACATCAGAGGCTCCAGAGCACAAATAACTGCACCAGGATCCCTCCTTGAACAGACAGCTTTGCTGCCCAGGAGTCTTCATGCCTACATCACATCACCCTGGATTTGAAGTGTGGGCCTTGACCCCATCTAACTGCCTTTTAAAAGGCCTATGTTCCAATCCAGAGAGCAACAAATAAACTCTTAAGTGTCAGAGTATGTGAATCTTTGAGATACAACAAAGATTACCCAGTGTGGGGAGTCTGACCTGGTAAAAAGAAAACCTTGAGCTATCAGCACTCGGGAAACCCCTGGGCTGAAAACACAGCCAAAGGAGAGAGAGAGAGAGACTCCTGACAAACAGGATTGTCTGCAAAGCTCTTTGTAAATCTATGTATGAAGGAGGCTGGGCTGCTGGTGCTTTATTCACAAGGCTTCAATGGAGCTTGAATACCTGGAAGTTAGCCAGCCTTAATTGAGCAGGGCAAACAGATTTATGAAAGGTAACACACACACACACAGTAGAAAGAATCACTTCAGCTCCTCAAACACTACTGAGCTCTATGCTGAGCACAATCACCCGGGCAAAGGACCAGAGACCACTCAGACCCCTCAACTCTTTGCTCACTTCACAGCAGCACTCACAAACCAAAGCAACACAGAGACTGGCAGAAAAAAAGCCTTTGCTCCAGAAGCAGGAAGATTTTTTCATCTGGAATCTTAAACAAATCGTTCAGAAACTCACAGGTTGCAAAAGGATAAAAGAAGCAAAGAAGTGGGGTTGATGTTAAAGCGAATTCTATCATGGTTTCTAACATTACTAGTAACATGAAACCTTTTCAAGAACATAGTATAGTTTTACACATCAGTGATATTCACCCCTCTTTAAATACACCCAGTCAATTTTGCTGGTACTTCTCATAGCTAAATATTTATCTGTCAGCAGGGAGATACCACTACCTTCTCCCCAAACATGTCTCACCTAGAATCTTCTATTTGGGACACGGCTGCCACTTGCTTCAGTGATGAAAGACACCACTGGCTGCCCTTGGAAGAGCTCTGGTGAAACAGCATGACCAGCTGCCCTGGGGGCTTGGTGCCAGAAGCACTTATATCCTGCAGAAACCCTGCTTGGACCAAGCAGGGATGATTAGCTTAGCAGGCAAGGGACCAGAGAGCATTGAGTTCCTAGGAGAAATTGCTTAGTAAGGGGGGAGCAACATGAGAACATCACCATCCAAGTACAAAGCCCAAGGGATCAACCAAGAGCTGCGTGTAGCAAAGAGCTTAGGCCACAAGAAGCCACTTGCTGTCAGTCTGCTGCATTGTTTCCAAAAGGAGGGGCTAAGATTTGTTGGTACACCTGAAAAAAAGCCTGCCAAGATGCTGAAGATGTCACCAAGTCCTGCCAGATGGGGAGAAGCAAGTCAATACTCTTTCTGCCTGCAGTGCAGAGAGAATATAGACTCCATGTAGCAAAGCTCCTGATTCACAAAGGGAGGCCTCCTTCCTCCAAACATTTGGCATTACTGATTCTTTTAATTCTGCTCACTCCCAGCTTCTCTCTGCATCTCCCACGAATCCTTGTAACAGGTAATGCAAGAGCAGGATCATATTCCCCATGATTTATGGCAGAGCTATGCTTCTAGCTGAGTAATACCATTGGAGGCTGCTTGCCAGAAGACTTGCCTGCTGGCCAGTCCCATAGTCAGGCCTCTCTGAGCCAAACCTGGATTTGAGACCATGAGGAGGAGAGTCCTCTGGACAGCACATCTGTCATCAACATCTGTGGCATGGAGATGTACAGGCAGAGATAAAACATGGGGGGATAGAAAGGGCATGCCCTGAAAGATGACTTGACATCATTTTCTTACCCCTGTGTTCACCAAGTTCACCTGCTGCCCCCTTATAAACGTACCAACAGGTTGGGAATCACAACTGTTGTTGCTGAACAATGCACAGCTCTAAAAAAAAAATCCACAATCCAAAGGTTTGGCCTGTAAAATTCATACAGATGCCTCACCTCTCTGCTTAACAGTTTTCACAGAACTGGGAAGGAAGGCAGCAAAGAAAGGGTAGATTTGTACCTTAGTGTAGAACAATTAAAACAGAGTCAAATCTGTAGAAGAATCCATAAGAACGTTAACAAGTTTCTGTGGCCCTTTCTGGAAGAGCCAGGCAGACAATGCCACACTCTGAAAAGGAGTCTTGACCTCCCATAATTGAGGATGCAGACAAAGGTAAGAAATATTTCAAACTGGGATGCAAGCCTATGGCCTGGAGAAAAAAAAAATTAAAAAGAATCCATACAGAAAGCTCATCTACAGCCCACAGAAAGTACTTACAAAATCCTCTGCTCATGCAACTCCCCCTCCTTTCGAAGCAGCAGAAAAACCAAGGTGTATAGTAAATTTTTCTTAGAAGGAGTGTCTGCCCACAGCAGATCTCCAAAGGAAGGGAGCCCATTCTCTGCCCATCATGCTATAGAGTAAGACTGTCCATGCCACCTTGTCAGGAAGGAACAGCTTTATCTCTAACCCAAGCAAAAACACTGCAGGGCTTTCATACCTCTTAGAATGAAGAACTGACTCCTGCAGGGAGGCAGCCAGGTAGCTTATGATGCAGCAAGTACCAACATCACACTCAGCCAGGCCATAAAGGCATCAAATGAGACAAGCCCCTGCACAAGCTGACTCTGATGCCTTTATCTATAAACCTCACCAAACTCTAAAGCCATGACTTCCTCTAGGCACTTGTGAAGCAAGGCACAATAGAAATAAAAGAGTATATTTCCTTTGCTGCTTCACATTTCAGAGGCAAAACTGACAGAGCAGATCAGTTCAGCAAGAACCACCCGTGGCTTCAACAAAACCACATCCCAAAAGCCCTGGTTCAGAAGGAAAGGGAAATGACCTAGTGATCTTCACCTGCACGAAGGAGGGCTCATTTTGAAATGCAAATCTTTAACCTTTAGAGTTTTACTTCAGTCTTGGCTTCTCCACAGCCAAGGCTCAGAGCTGAAGCTAGGTACAGATCCTAAGATGATTCTGGCTTCCACTGCACCCTCCAAGAGGTTCCTCCAAGAGCTGAATATCTGGGGAGAACACACAGATAAAACATCCCTTTCCCCCAACACCAAAGCAAGGAGGTTGGTATCTCAAGCAAGCAATTTAAATCCAAAACCAAAAAAAAAACCCTGACAATGTTCTGTTGGCAAAACCTGTTCAAAAAGCTCCTGGCAACGTTCAGCTTGAACTGGAAGGTAAACTGGGCATTTAGGTATCTGAGCGACAACAGACTGCAAATAGCAAGGTAGGGATCTCCTGATGGGTGACACAGCTGGGACTACCAGTCCTATTTTACAGGCTGGGTAACCAAGGCAGAGAGAAAAGAGCTTGCTCAGATAACAGAGACAGAGGTCCCAGAGCTCAGGTTTCTGTCCCTAGTCACTCAAACCTGCACCATCAAAACCCTCAAAGAAAATGCAGAATCAGGTTATGAAGCAGAAGAGATGTAAAGACCCAAATCAGCACTGCAGCATCATCTGCCATGTCTAGAACAACCTCTTTCAGCAGATGACACTGTCCACTGGCACAGAAGTAGACCAAACCTGCCCACTACTTCAGAGGAGCTCACCAGGGACTCACAAACCAGCCTTTGCACCAGGTTTTAGGACTGACAACTCAAGCTAGAGATGCTTCCATCACTAACAACTACACTCAACATCACTGCAAGCCTCCAAATCGTTAAGACAGCTCACCTCAGAGAGTCCTACACGGCCAGGGCAAGGACCACTGGAACTGCCTGCTGCCAGAGATAAGATGGATTCTGAGAAGCAACCACAGAAATTCTTCCAGTGAAGTCAAAGATTTCATAAATCCTTCAGCTGGTCCCAAGCTCAGCAATTCACTCAGTCTCTCAGCAGTGAACACAGGTTTTACAGCCAACAGGCAGAGAGGAAACTGGGGATGTCATAGCTCCAAGAGATCAAATCAGAGCAAAGCTGACAACATTTAGGGTTAACAATTCTTTTTTCAGGAACAGTCACAGCTCTTTCCACAGAAATGTCATCAGCTGTTGACTAAGCAGGTCTGTTTTCTCTGCAGTCTCAAGAAGGATCACACTGGAGGGTGAGGTGGGTGTTTACCTTGTGTGTGAACCTCCGATTACCAGATCTGGTGGTAACACCTCTCCATGCTCTCCAGCTGTCTCTGCTGTCTCCAGGGCTTCACCTCCCACTCAGGTTGGGCATTAAAGGTTATCTTTATGAAGACTAGAGATCATAAAGCCCAAAGCTTGTGATGGGCAGGCAGTAAATGCAAATCCCTCACTGCACACACAGGGGAGAAGGTTCCCATACACCCCTGCTGAGCAGATCCCTCAAGTCCTGTCAGTGCCTCGGGGAAGAACAGGAGCTCCTCTGACAGGTATCTTTACTGCCAGCCTGGCCAGCACCAACAAACCTACTGTAGGGCACAAAGCTGCCCTGGCAAGAGCTGAATAGATCTTTCTCTTATCAGATTTCTCCAGTTTCCCACAGCCACCAGGACTGATGCAGCCAGTTCAAACCACTAACAGGATTACAAGCAGCTCAGACAACCCTGCAGTTCATGAACACTGCAGATGCTGGAGCTTCCAAGAAGTGTTTCTCTGGGTTCCCCAGTTTAAAAAACACCAGAGCAATGCAGCATTTCACAGCAACCCTTCCTTGAGGAAGCCTATTCATAGGAGCCATTTACACCACAGATGCCAAAAGAAAAAGGACAGGGGTACATAAGAAATTCTTTACAGTGAGGGTGGTGAAATACTGGAACAGGTTGCCCAGGGAGGTTGTGGATGCCCCATCTCTGGAGGTGTTCAAGACTAGGCTGGACAGGGCACTGGGCAGCCTGGTCTAGTGGGAGGTGTCCCTGCCTATGGCAGGGGGGTTGGAACTCGCTGATCTTTAAGGTCCCTTCCAACCCAGACTATTCTATGATTCTATGATTCTATAAAGTGTTAAGAAACCACAACACTGCATAAGGTGTGGCTCAGTCCTCCAAAGAAAGGAGCTTTAGGTTTTCTAGAGCACTAGGCACCTCAGACTATGCATGAGACATCTGGACTATGCCATGCTGGACAAGAGGTGAAAACCTTTCATGGATGCTTTAATTTCCACAGATATTACCAGTGCATAACTGACAAGGTGTTTAAGCATCATCACTTCTATTTTCCAGATAGGAAAATAATCCTGCAGAACTCTGCAGCAATGCTGAGTGTCACAGCAATGGAATAGTTCNCCTTCAGGTACTGAGAAGCTACTATGAGGTCCCCCTTGAGCCTTCTCTTCACCAAGCTGAGCAACCACAACTCCTTCAGCCTGACTTCATAAGGCAGTTGCTCCAGCCCTACGATCATCTTCATGGTCCCTCCTCTGGACCTGCTCTATCAGCTCAATGTCCTTCTTATGTTGAGGACTCCCTCATCTCCTACTTTCTGTGGCTGGAAACCACCAACTGAACCATGATGCCTTATTCTTAATGCTGTGGGACCAAGATCAGCACAAAGCCCAGCTCCAGAGGAGTGCTGGTCTGCACATTGGGAAGGAGAATCCTGCAAACAACTCCTAAATGAGGCAGTCCATGCGCAGCTCTCACTGGAAAGGGGATCACAAGCATCATTAGAGGCAACATCTTGCTCAGATGCAGAACACAAACACATTAAAAAAATTAAGATCTCTTGAATCTGCTCCCAAATGATGGCTCATGAAGTTTCAATTGCTAGGTGGGAGCTTGATTCTTTAGATTATTTCAGGAAAAGAGAAGCCAATACTTCACTATTCCAGCCATGTAGAAGTGTTTCTTGAGCATGTCCTTACTCCTCTGCCTGCTTCACAACCCACTCCAAACTCTGAACAAGAGCACTCAAGGCTTTTGTACGGGCTCCCAACCCACATAAAGGTAGGAAGAAATGAAGAACCCACCCCACTGTAGAACTCTTCCAAAAAAATCACCATATTCCCACACAAGAAGTGCCTGTGGGAGGCAAAGTCCCAGTTCAAGCTCTTCAAACTTGTCTCTATTCACTTCTTGCAGAATCATCACTGCAAGAGACAGAATGCCTCAACCCAGGAAGGCTTCCTCCACCAAGCCTCATACAACAGGGTGCAAGTCCTTTACGTACAATATATTTTACTCCTCCTGAGTGCTACTCACCCTAAATTCAAAGGCTGTTGAGGAGGGTCCAACAGTTAATTGAAGACCTGTGGACATCTGAAGTACTGCAGTCCAACAGAGCAGGCCTCTTAGCCAGATTTTAGGCTGCTGTTAGCAAGTTCTCTCTTTCTCCTTGATTATTTTTCCATTATTTCTTCCCATCTTCTCGTTCACTTCTGCAAATCTACCTTCTCTCTTTTACTATGGTTCTTTTCATCAGTCCTCCAAAAAGAGAAGACTCAGTCTCTTAAAAACATAACAATGAGCTCTCTTGCCCCTTCCATGTTCAGAACCAAAATATAGCCACTGTGTTTTGGCGATAAGCACAACATCATCCTGCAGAACTGCAAATCCACCTTTTTTAACACCTCAAAACCGCCTTCTGTCCTCAAAGACCTCAAGGAGCTACAAAACCAATCAATGCCACAGGTAAATACCAAACCCAGGCTTCTAGATCAGCCTCCAGACA
>VZTY01000478.1:0-13602 GCA_013400935.1 Turnix velox | reverse complement strand
CCTCTTTCCCCGCCACCCCCGGCATTTCGCTGCGATGCGATCGAGCGGGGGGTGAGGGGGTGTTCCCTTGTTTCGTTTTATATTTTAATTTTTTTTTTTTTAAATTTTATTTTGGTGTCGGTATGTGGAAAGCGAATTTCTCCGGGTGTTTTTGTCGTTCCGTCGTGCAATAGGCTGGTGCTAAATGCATTCCCCGGGGGGGAGGCGTGCGGTTAGCTGGAAGAGTTCTTATAATAGGTGCTCTGTGCATAAAGAGAGGGAGGAGACTTGGAACATCATTTCGTGGAGCGTTTCAGCGTGGAAAAAAATTAAAAAAAAAAAAAAAAGGGGCTTGAGAAGGAGGTAGGAAACTCGTTTAAAAAAAATAAAAAGCCCTGAATGGTGATGGATCTGAGCAGGAGAGTGTCAGAAGTCTGTGTCGTGGTGAAACTGCTGAATTCCTGCCGTGCCATCACAAAGGTTGGAGCATGGATGGGAGCAAACGTGTAGGTGGAGTTTTTAGAAGGCCGAGGGGAGTTTGCATTAATCTCCTCGGGAAATCAATGAATCATACAGCCACAGAATGATTTAGATTGGAAGGGTCCCTAAAGATCATGTAGCTCCAACCCCTCTGCCATGAGCAGGGACACCTCCCACTACACCAGGTTGCTCAATGCCTCATCCAGCCTGGTTCTTAAACACCTCCAGGGATGAGGGGGGGCATCCACAACCTCTCTGGGCAACCTGTTCCAGTGTCTCACCACCCTCACAGTGAAGAACTTCTTTCTTCTCTCCAGCCTCAATCTCCCCTCTTCCAATTTGCATCCATTCCAGTAAAATGATGGCCTTGAGCTTACTGCATTTATATCCCTTTGTTGGTTTTTTTGTTTTTCCCCAGCAAGGCTGAGCTCTGTGGGAGCACAAACGGGAGGGGAAGATGCCTGTGGTGTGGCCAACGCTTCTGGATCTCAGCAGAGATGAATGCAAGAGGATCCTTCGCAAACTGGGTACAGTAAGATGCAATTTGTGGGTCTGTATGTTTGCTCTTTTAAGGTTAGCCTGGCTGCTGCTTCTTCTTCTTCCACAGAATACTTTTAATATGTCTTCAGGCAACTTACAAGTCATTTCCTGCATTTTGCATGTGTCATTGGTTTGACAGCCCTGGCTTAAAATGATGTTTGGCAGATGCTCTCTGCCTGAGCAGAATGAATGCAGCAGACTCGTTTCAGTGTGGTAGAATCTTTCACAGAAGTCGTGGTCCACCTCTGCTTCAATGTTGCAGTGTTGCTTTGTTGTGTCTCTTCCAACTTTTAACAAGCAAGGGAAGATTTTACCCCCAAAAATGGAGGCACCCTGGCTTAACTGTCACTGTGGAATGGAGTTCAAGTAGTCCTTACTGTTGTAAAGGCATCAGACAAAGGAAAAAAGATAATTTGTGATCTGAGGTTACACAAATTGGAAATGTGAAAGCTGTTCTCAGCTTGTAAGAGGAGCTTTTTGCATTGTTTCAAATGTAGCTCAATATCTATGAGCCCTGCTCAATGGATATATATATATAGGGAGGCATTTCTGTGCTCTGTCCTTGTAAATACACACATAGAAAAGCAAGTTTTCTTTTATGTGGGAAGATAATAAAAATATTTATTCTTTTCATGTCTACTTTTGCCTGAAAGTAGAGAGAGCCCTTTGTTAGAACATTGATCTGATCTTGAGCAGTTGTTTTTTGATCTCTTGGAGGTGAATTTATTTAGTGAAGGAATTTTTTGCCAGTTAAATGATGTGTAATATCAGAAGGAAAAAAAGGCTTTAGATTTCTTTCCAGATGCTCTTCTGAGGAGCATAATGCAGGAAGAAAGTTGAGGCTGCCTCTAACTTCCTGTGACAGTCAAGTCACAGTTTTTCTTGTTCTCATTTTACATGAACGTTAGAAGATGATGTGTTGTTCTTCTGAGCTATGCCAAGGTTTTCATACAGTCTGAAGCCATCCGCTTGATTTTCCAGGAGCTGGGAATTTATTTTCCTGTTCTTTCCCCTTTTTATTTCATTTCTTGGGAATCTGGGATTTGCATTCTCTCAAAACAGTGTTGCACAGAGATGTTTCACGTGTGGTTGCAGCTAAGTTGTACATCCCTTAAGGTGAAAGCCCTCGATCTTAAAGCATGGCTTTAGAAGTATGAAAAGTGTGGGGTGCCAAAAGATTTGGTCTGGATCTGTGCTACTAGATTTTGTAAATGTAGCTCTGCTGGCTGGGAGTGTTTGGAAAAAATAAAAACCCAACTTGCAGCTGCTGGCAGAACCTCGGTGGTGCAGCTGAGCCAAACAGAGCTGCAGCTACACCTCCTTCAATGACATAACCTAGGCTGACAAGAGAGGAAAAAAAAATTAAAAAAAAAAAAATCTCTTCTTTGCTGGCATGAACTGTGTCCCCACAAGGGGGCCCTGCCAGCCTCGACAGAGGATCGGAGTCGGTAGCAGATGCTTCTCTCCCGGGGTGGAGAAACGTTTAAATAGATGCATCACGAGATTGGAGGGTGAAGGAACATTGCATCCAGAAATATTCATCTTCTTGATGGAGCTCTCAGCTCAACATCGTCTTTGGTTGACCGTTTCTGAGTAGTGGGATAATCCATCATGAGTTGAAGTGCATTGATGTAGGTGAGGCTGAAATATGTCCCGAGTTGTGTTGAATCTAGCTTTGTTCTGTGGCATTTGTGACTTGTGACTGTCAGAGGGGGTGATGGCAGAACTTTTCACTTGAAATAATGATATTTGTGAAATCTAGTTTGTGTTGGAAAGAGAGTGCATCAGTTAGTGATTGCTTTATAGATGTAAGAGTGAAGAAGATAGTTAAAATTGTTGTACAGCCCTTGCTAGTTGAAACTGTTCTACAGCCTTTAATAACTTCCTAAAGAATGTGCATTTTTAAAGTAGAGATTCTCTATTAAAAATCATAGAATGATTTGGATTGGAAGGGACCTTAAAGATCATCTAGTTCCAATCCCCCTGCCATGGGCAGGGACACCTCCCAATACACCAGGTTGCTCAATGCCTTAAATGCAGAAAGAAAAACTAAAAATCTGTCCTTGCTAAATGATTAGGTGGTTGTATCTGAGAATTACTTTGTGGTGTTAACAGATGAAAATAATTAGTATCTTAAATATTGCAACTTGGGTGTCTAAATAGATGCGAATATTAGTAATAACCATCGCATTAATTAGCAGCAAATGCTTCCGTGGGTCTTCAGCATCCACGGTGCAGGTTGCATAGTTAAGCAGATCGCCTCAGCTTTATGTTTTGTCTGCTTAATCAGGACAGAGGAACTTCTTTTCAGCACAATTCCTCGATTTGATTTGTAAATCAGCTCTTTGGAATCCTAAACTGAAAGCTTTTCGGGACAGCATCAGTTTTTCTTTTGCAGCAAACTTAAAGAGGTGTGTGGTTTGTGGCCTGCCCCCCCTTTTTTTTTTTTTTTTTTTTCTTTCTGCTTGCTTTTGATCAGCTGGGATCTGTTGTGGGGTTGGTTTGGGTGTGCCAAAGGGAAGTAACAAAAGAATTTGTAGTTCTGGCTTAAAGCAGGAGCTTCAGTAACATCTCCTTAAATTCCTAAGTCATTCTCTGGCAAATTAGCAGGCTCTGGTATGTACACTAGGTGTAGACAGAATTCATAAGTTTCAGCAACCTTTTAAGTGTTTTTTGAAACACCGATGGTGTGACCTTTACCTGGAATTACAAATTTACTTTAAATCAGGGTTGCAAGGTTTTTTTTTTGATGCCTCTACGTTTGAGAATAGCTGGATTGTTTCTTTTGTGTCGAGCAGGGTTGTGTTCTTTTCACATTCAAGCAGTTAGAGTATCAAGTAAATGGGCATAAAAGATGGTGATGGTATTTAAAAATCTAGAGCTGATGTTCTTCATGCTAATCAAGCAATGGCATTAAAAAAAAATAAAATTTCCTGATAGTTTTCTTTCTCAAACCGAGATTTTCCTCCTCACTTTTTAATTAATGATGTGTCAGAGGTTTTCTCCTCCTGCTTCTAGAGAGTTCTGAGCTTCTGTCCTAATCTGGGGACTGTTTCTTCAACCTTTCTGGCTGAACTGGCAGCTCAGAGAGAGCCTGAAATATTCAGCTGGGTTTATAAACTGGGTAATCCTCCGTCATGATACAATTGTTTAATAGAAAAGCTGTGCTCTGCAGAGTAATTGACTGAGAGTTCTAAATCATCAGTCTCCTTTGAAAAGCTCTAAATAATTGAAAGACATGTTCCTCTTAATGCTTTTGAAAATTAATAGAATACTGTCACCAATACTGAAGATAATTTTTTTTTTTCACCCCACACCTTTTCTACAAGTGTTAAATAGAAATATTTGCTCTCATTCTTCAGAACTGGAGGCATATGCAGGTGTCATCAGTGCCTTACGTGCACAGGGAGACCTTACGAAGGAGAAGAAGGATCTTCTTGGAGAACTCTCTAAAGTGCTTAGGTAATCCTGACCTTTTTAAAATAAAAACCATTTACCTGTTTTATTTTAAGGTATGGCAGGTGGTTTTTTATCAATAGCATTACAAAGCAAATCCTAACTTAAAAAAAGCAATTCTTCATCTTGTAGAGATTAAATTCCTATACTGCCTTGAGTTTTTAAGTAAGGAACTCTGCTTCTGTGGTTGAAGTTCTATTGTTTTGTGAATGTTTTGTGAGATACTGAATCTTAAAAGGATTGCAGATAGCTCATGAGCCTGCGCTACCTTGGAGTTACATCAAGAAAGAATGCTGCATGTTCTGTGCAAATTTTCCCACTTAATGCTTTCAGTTTATTGCTCTTTTACCTGAGGCTGGGATGTTCACAAAGGAGATAGAGGGGTCCTGAAAAAAGATTATTTAAAAAAAAAAGGTAGAGTCCACAGAGGCATTCCTCAGGTGTGGTATCTCAGATTGGTGGAGGATGTTGCCTTCTTTTTATCCTATTTTTTTCTGGCTTTTACCACTGGTTCCAAAGTAACAGGGATTTACAGACTCCCTCAATAGACTTAACATGCATATTGAAGCCTAACACAGATATCAAAATCATGATTATATTTTCAGTAAGATCCTATATGTAAGTTATCTGTTTTTAATCAATTAGTTTCTCTTTTGTATCTGCACCTGCAGCAACATCTGTGTTTAAATTGTCTGTTTTTAATCAACACCTTTGTAAAAGTCATCTAGTTTCCTTTGTAGAGACACTCATATCCTAATCACTCCCATTTGGAGGTTGGATTATAACTTTTGCAGGGGTAGCTTATGGACAGTAGTGTTCTTTTATTCTTCAGTAATATTTTTGGACACCAAGACATTAATTCTTTCTCTCTGTGACAGCAGAAGTTAAGTGAGAATCTCTTGAACATAAACTCCTGTGCTCCCTTTCGTCTCTTGAGTGGATTATTCATAAGTTTAATTTTAGGTAGAAGTTTTAGATAGATGTTCATGTCTCCCCTCTGACTAAAATATATCACTGGATTTTTTTTTAATAGCATTTCAACTGAGCGACACCGAGCCGAAGTTCGGAGAGCAGTGAATGATGAACGACTAACCACCATTGCACACAAGTAAGTCCCAGGTCATTTTCACCCTGATTTCCAAAAGTACCCTTAGAAAAAAAATCCATTATGTCCTAACTGAATGGTAGAACTTTGAGGACTGGTAGTGCTTTAAAGAGGTGTGGTTAGACAAACGGGTGAAGGAGTTGGGGTTGTTCAGCCTGGAGAAGGCTCAAGGGGGACCTTATAGTAACTTATCAGTACCTGAGGGGGTCCTACAGAAAGGAATTTTTAATATGATATCTGATGGGATGACTAGAAACAATGGATGTAAATTGGAAGGCGGTAGATTTAGACTTGACATAAGAAAGAAATTCTTTACAGTGAGGGTGGTGAAGCACTGGAACAGGTTGTGGATGCCCCCTCTCTGGAGGTGTTCAGGACTAGGCGGGACAGGGCACTGAGCAGCCTGATGTAGTGGGAGGGGTCCCTGCCTATGGCAGGGGGGCTGGAACTCGATGATCTTTAAGGTCCCTTCCAACCCAAACTATTCTATGAAGGAATTGCTGTATCAAATTTGCATCAGGGAAGAGGAAACAGCACTGCAGCATTTTGGATCTGGAAGCATCCAGGGTACAAGAAACAGTTTTGTCCTGAAATGCTTTCTGTGGTGCAGAGTAGAGGAAAAAAAAGAGTGGGGAAAACTGAGAAATCCAGTGGGAATTTGCTTTATAGAAACATAGAAAGGTTTGGGTTGGAAGGGACCTTAAAGATCATCTAGATCCAACTCCCCTGGCATGGACAGGGACACCTTCCACTAGACCAGGTTGCTCAATGCCTCATCCAGCCTGGCCTTAAACACCTCCAAGGATCATGGAGCATCCACAACCTCTCTGGTCAACCTGTTCCAGTGTCTCACCACCCTCACAGTGAAGAAATTCTTTCTTATCTCCAGCCTAAACCTCCCCTCTTCTAATTTGCATTCATTACTCCTAGTCCTCCATCCTGTACCCCATTAGGCCCCTTCAGATATTGAGGAGCTACTATGAGGTTCCCCCTGAGCCTTCTCTTCTCCAGGCTGAACAACTCCAACTCCTTCATCCTGTCCTCATAATGGAGGTGCTCCAGCTCTCTGATCCTTATTTTTATTATATTTTATGTTTAATTATATTTAAATCTGTTCTGAAAAGCTCTATTAAGTGGCACTTGACTATGTAGGAAGACAAAAGGTGGGGAAGAGATGTCAGGCATTAGTGGAAAGCAGTGTATCAGCATAGAGGGGGGCAGGAAAAAATGGCCAGAGATAAAAGACAAAGCTGCAGAGAGATAACTGATAACATCAGTGTCCACTGTTTCCTGCTTGATGCAGCTGCTGTGTTGGCATCAGCTGGGCTGCTTCCTCCTTGTGTTTGCTTTTGCAAGCTCCACATGATGTTGGAAGGTGGAGACAAGAGCAAGAGCTTTCTTATCTTTGATAATTACTTAGGAGTCATAACAACTGGCTTTAAACAGAGCTAGATTGCAAGCATCTTGTGTATTTTTCTTTCTTTTTTCTATGTTACATCCACTGGTTTTTAAGTTTGGGTGTTGTAATTATAGTGTTTTGGAAACAAAAAAGGAAAATGACCCATTTGGAGGTAGCTGGTATCTGTTCCAAGATTTGGCAAGATTCTGCTTTAGTGCTGCAGAGATAATGTGTGAATTTTTAGTGGTTTAATGTTCAGATATAAAGAGTTAATAGGATATGCTGTTTACCAAACAAAAAACATCAATCCCTTTTTACGAAGTAGAGGGGGATAAAATGAGAAATAAGCATTTAATTGTCAAACCAGGTTTCTTTTCTTGAAAAGAACTTCCTTTTTAAGTAGTAGTTCTGTTTTTAGCATTTTACAGAAGAAGCATAAAGTTTGTCCCGAGATGTTGAACTTCAGGTGGATGAGATATTCTATTCCTGACAAGGTGCAATTCTGAAGTGCTGCATCTCTTTATTTTTCCTCCTGGTAATTCTTTGTTGGTGACATGATACTTGACTCAAATAATTCTCTAACTCTTTAGGAAAATTGACTTTGCTAGCTTTGCTCTATTTGTAGTCTAATTTTTGATTTTTAAGGATGTATTTCCACCTCAGCTGATGTAGATCTGCTTATACTATGTGAATATGTATGAAGGACACTGAAGCGTGTCAGGACTTAACAACAGAGCAGATCCTCTGCATTTTGTGGACTAATTTGTTAGATTTTGCTGCAGTAGTTTGCATGAAAAGTTGGGGTTTTTTAGGAATATACTAATACATTAAATGGTTTGATTGCTAAAGAGTGTAATAGCAGTGAAAAATAATTGGCTATTTTGGTTTTGCTGATTTGACAAATGAGTTGTGTCTGGACAAACAGAAACAGACACACTTCTCCATCTAGATGAGAGCAGCATTTTCTGGAACTATTTTGGCTTGTGTATAAGTGCTAAGGTTAAGAGAAAATGAGAGTTGCAGGGTGATGGTTGTTGAAGAAGATGCAGGATTATATTTAAATCATATTACCCTGTTTATGACTATTTTAATAAGACTAAAAAACTTTTCTGTTCAGATAAAACAAGATTTGGTTTTTCCCATGGCATTGATTTTAGTAGCTTTTTTTGAAATATATTGGATAGTTTTTTGTTTGGTTTGTTGTTCTGTTTTGTTTTGTTTTTTAACACCAGAGCAGGGAGTGTTACAATTCTGCTTGAATAGTAGTAGAGAGTTTATTAAGACTACAGAACTTTTCTGTTCAGATAAACCAAGATTTGGATCAGAAGGGTTTTTCTCTGTGACATTGATTTCAGTAGCTTTTTTTGAAATATATTGGATAGTTAGGTTTTTTTTTTTTGTTTTTTTTTTCTTTAATCCAGAGCAGTGAGTGTTACAATTCTGCTTGAATAGTAGTAGAGAGTTTATTAAGACTACAGAACTTTTCTGTTCAGATAAACCAAGATTTGGATCAGAAGGGTTTTTCTCTGTGACATTGATTTCAGTAGCATTTTATGAAATATATTGGATAGTTTTTTGTTTGTTTGTTTTTTTCTTTAATCCAGAGCAGGGAGTGTTACAGTTCTGTTTGAATAGTAATAGAGAGGTTGTGGATACCCCCTCCTTTGAGGTGTTTAAGGCCATTGAGCAACCTGGTCTAGTGAGGGGTGTTCCTGCCCATGGCAAAGGGGTTGGAACTAGATGATCTTTTAGGTCCCTTCCAATCCAGACCATTCTATGATTCTATAATTATAAGAAGTAATGAGCCATGACATCCACAGACCTCCATCCCTTTAAGGTCTCTGTGGAGCAAAGCAGTAAATTTAAAAGCAATTCCTAAATTTTCTGTGGGATAATTTCAACATCAGGTGGGGAAAAATGCAAAGTTCTTTCATGGAATTAATGAAGTTGAAGATTATTCATTTGGTGCATCTTTAGCAAATGCCTTTTAGTCGTTCACTGTTGGAAAAAAAAAAGGCACTTAAATGAGAGCACTGAGCATTTTGGGAACTCAGCAGGATGCTTATGGAATGTGCATTTCCCTTTTAGTATGTCTGGACCAAACAGCTCTTCGGAATGGTCTATAGAAGGTCGTCGACTGGTGCCACTGATGCCACGGCTTGTTCCACAAACGGCTTTTACTGTTACTGCCAACGCTGTTGCCAATGCAGCTGTTCAGCACAATGCATCTCTGCCAGTTCCTGCAGAAACTGGAAGCAAAGAAGGTGAGAGACAGCCCTGATTCTACTGCAATCACTGGGAATTTAAAGATAATGTTGTGGTCTAACTCGTGGTCTTAGCTTATGAGTGTTAGATTTTTGTATTTTTAAAAAATTCCAAATCTTAGAAGCATTGTCAGAAACCAAAAGTGGCTTTTCTCTTTTTTTTCCTCATTTTAGAGAGATGGCTTTGCAGCATCTGCTGCATAAATCTGACAGCTTTGTGTTAGTGAGTTTATTAGGAAAGAGAAATAAAAAACATATCAGAGAGTGAGTGCACCAGCACTTTGTGTTAGTGAGTTTATTAGGAAATAGAACTGATAACAGGATAAATGTCAGAAAGTGAGTGCACTAGCACTGTGTGTTGGTGAGTTTATTAGGAAATGGAACTAATAACAAGATAAATATCAGAAAGCGAGGGCACTAGCACTTTGTGTTAGTGAGTTTATTAGGAAATAGAACTAAAAAAAAGATAAATATCAGAAANCTGATTCTACTGCAATCACTGGGAATTTAAAGATAATGTTGTGGTCTAACTCGTGGTCTTAGCTTATGAGTGTTAGATTTTTGTATTTTTAAAAAATTCCAAATCTTAGAAGCATTGTCAGAAACCAAAAGTGGCTTTTCTCTTTTTTTTCCTCATTTTAGAGAGATGGCTTTGCAGCATCTGCTGCATAAATCTGACATCTTTGTGTTAGTGAGTTTATTAGGAAAGAGAAATAAAAAAAATATCAGAGAGTGAGTGCACCAGCACTTAGTGAGTTTATTAGGAAAGAGAAATAAAAAAAATATCAGAGAGTGAGTGCACCAGCACTTAGTGAGTTTATTAGGAAATAGAACTGATAACAGGATAAATGTCAGAAAGTGAGTGCACTAGCACTGTGTGTTGGTGAGTTTGTTAGGAAATGGAACTAATAACAAGATAAATATCAGAAAGCGAGGGCACTAGCACTTTGTGTTAGTGAGTTTATTAGGAAATAGAACTAAAAAAAAGATAAATATCAGAAAGTGAGTGCAATAACTGTATTAGCAAGTAGAATTTGGAAAAGATAAATACCAGATAGTGAATGCATTTGCAGTTTGTGTTAGTGAATACATTAACATGTAGAATTAAAAAAAGTAAATACAAGAAAGTGAGGGAGAAATTCTCTGTTTCCTGCAGAAACTGGGAACAAAGAAGGTGAGATACATCCCTGATTCTACTGCAATCACTGGGAATTTAAAGATAATGTTGTGGTCTAACTCGTGGTCTTAGCTTATGAGTGTTAGATTTTTGTATTTTTTAAAAAAATCCAAATTTTACAATCAAACTGTCAGAAATCAAACTGGCTGTTGTTTTTTTTTCCCCTTTTTAGAGAGATGTCTTTGCAGCATCTGCTGCATAAATCTGTCCCGGGATGATGAGTGAGTTTATCAGGANGAAAGTGAGTGCACCAGCACTTTGTGTTAGTGAGTTTATCAGGAAATAGAACTAGTAACAGGGTAAATATCAGAAAGTGAGTGCACCAGCACTTTGTGTTAGTGAGTTTATCAGGAAATAGAACTAGTAACAGGGTAAATATCAGAAAGTGAGTGCACCAGCACTTTGTGTTAGTGAGTTTATTATTAAGCAGAATTTTAAAAAGATTAGTATCAGAGAGCGAGGGCCCAACACTTTGTGTTAGTGAATACACTAGCAAGTAGAATTAAAAGAAAGATAAATATCAGAAAGCACTTACACTTTTCTTAGTGAGTTTATTAGCAATAGAATTAAAAAAGAGAAGTATCAGAAAATGAGTGCAATAATTCTGTATTAGCAAGCAGAATTTAAAAAAAGATAAATACCAGAAAGTGAATGCACTTACACTTTGTGTTAGTGACTACATTAGCACATAGAATTCAAAAAGATAAATACTAGAAAGGGATAGATTCACTGTTTAGGCTCTATAAGTGATAAAAATTTGGATTGATAGCTTATGGTTAGTTTTGTAAGGGGTGAAAGATGGTTCAGAACACTTCAAAAATGTGTATAGTTTTTGTTAAAAGTCAAGAAAACTTTGTTGCATTGTGCTTTTTTGGTTTTTTTTTTGGCTTTCATACCAAGTTAACATGTTAAATGATTGCTTTTTGCTATTCCTGTGCCTTTTAAATAATGCCAGTACATATTCCACCTAATGTGACTGAATAGGCTCCAGTTATGCTTCATGCAAGTTGAGAATTTGTTTAACACTTCTTGAAATGTGCTGTTTTACTCTGGATTTGTGAGAAATACCAAATCATTGTACTATTAGTTATAAGTTTATACTATCTGATTAGCAAAATCAGTTGCAAAAAGCTGAAGGAACAATTTTAGTTTCTTCAACTGATATGCTGTTGAGGAGAGGCACGAGCTGATTCCTATCAGTTACCAGTCCTGATGTGGTCATCTACAGCAAAGCAAATAGATGGAAATATAGAATTAATGCTAAAGTGAAAAATAAATTGTGAACTAAACCATAAGATCCAAAGAAATTTAAGGAAAAAAAAAAGCTGAATCAACAGCAGAGATTTTTGGGGATGGGAGGAGGGGAATTTAGATTTCTGTGTATTTCAAAGATAATTTCTTGCCTATGCTTAGGTCAAACTGGGGAATATTCAACAGCAAAAGGATTGCAGAGGCAAAGATGCAGGCAGTGACCCAAGAAGTCTTTTGGCTTCCATTTTAGTTGTTAAAAATAGCAATAGGATAATGGGATTCTGCGCTTCAGTTATATGGAAAGGTGTCTTTTCTCCTCTTCAGTGGTGGTTTGCTATTCCTACACAAGTACCACTTCAACCCCAACATCCACCCCTGTTCCAAGTGGCAGTGTAGCAGCAGTGAAGTCCCCCAGACCTGCCAGTCCAGCCTCCAATGTAGTCGTCTTGCCAAGTGGAAGTACTGTTTACGTCAAAAGTAAGTGATAATAGCAAACTGATTAACAAAAGGGAAAGAAAAGGGACAGTCTTGTGGCTGAAGCATGGACTGAGTTAAAAAACTCTGACCTTGGGCAAGCATTTTAATGCCTTTTATGCCTTCTTCTAATCTAAAGAGTGAATTTCTTGCTTCCCTGTTTCAGAGAAATGGTGTTTAGGATGAATCCACTCGCTGTAAAAAAAGCTGCAGGGAAGAGAGTAATGGTGAGGAAAACAAGAATTAATAGTATTTTAAAAATACAATCCAAACTTGTTCTGTAGTAGATTTCTAATCCAGCTTATTCAGAACTTGTCTATAAGTTGGCTCTGCTTATCTCTTCTCCAGAGGACTTCCCTCCTCCTTCTGCTTAAATAACACATAGTAATTTATTTGAGTTAGAAGAGGTCCCTTCTTTCCACTTTCAACAGCTGACCTGGACTTTTTTTCATAATACAATAGTTCAGCAACTGTATTTATGTTTGCATTAACTATATCTAGCCATTTTCTGATTTATTTGGAAGAGAATCTTAGTGAGGCTTGCATTCCTGAGCAGCTTTAAACTCTGTGTGAACCAGTTCCCCACCATTTGTATTTGGAAATCCAAGGCATGACATCTAGAAACTCTTTCCTCCTGCCTTTCTTTGGCTAATAAATTAGTGAGTTCTGAAAGAAGAATAAATACATCCTCATACCTAACTCATCAAAGGTATTTAAATAATAATTTAAAAATGTGCCTTCTATCCTTATTAAAATGCAGGTAATAAAGATAAATAATGAAGTTGATAAATGCTTTTTTTATGCTTGCTGTGTGTTTGTATAAACTTCTAGGCTAGTCAGAAATGTTAGACTGCACATAAATACCTGCAAACCACCATATTTAATGACTGCATCAACCCACAGAACCCATTACATAGAGATTTTTCATTTTTCCCATTTAATGCACTAATCACTCTGCTTTAGTTTAATGATTTGGGGGGGAAATGTTCTTAACCTCTTGAAAATTTAATTTAGACCTCTATTGAATTATTCCATGGTAATGAGTATGGAACCAGTCTAGACACATGATAGAGGGATGAAAGGTTTTCATTTTTATTCTGTCCATTCTCATTTTTATTCTGATTTATTTTCCTCCCAGTCTTTGCAGGTGGGTTTTTTTGTATAGTTGGATTTTTTTTTTTAAGAAGTCTTGTGTCAGAATGCATTATATCAGTCAAGTTAGTTTTAAAAAACATTCTTCAGAGCAAGCTCAGGTGGCCTGAGTTATAGTTGTGACTTTGCCACTGCTGTGTTTTGTGACTGCATCCAAGTGACAGTCTGATAGAGCCATTAACCTCTCCATGCCTCTGCTTCCTTGCCTGTTGAGCATGATTTATGGTCGATCTCCATTACTGTTTAGCTGAAGGCTGGTGGAAAACTTTGTGCAAAAGCCATTTCTAACATGATATGAGAGGAATAACATTCTTAAAAAAAACCC
>VZTY01000476.1:66602-83570 GCA_013400935.1 Turnix velox | reverse complement strand
TTCCATCCCCCAGCAATTCCTCCGTCTTTCTTTAAACATTATACAACGGTAAACAATCTTACACACAATAATAACAAGTAAAAATATTAGTACAAACACAAACCAGAAAATTTACCCCATTCTACCTCAAACCAGGACAGGATATCAGCAGACCAGGAAAAACAGTGTATGAGGGTACACCTTTATCAAATCTAGAGAAGATTGTTAGGTAGTATAAGGTGGTAGAAGGACAGCAAAGATGGTCCAGAAAGAGAACAGTGCTATTCTGGAGAGAAGGTCAAAGTGCATTAGCATGTTTTAAAGCATAAAGTAAAGGAAAGAGCTAAAAAATGTATTTACTGAACTTGGCATTATCAGAGTTCTGAATTTAAATTGTCCATTTATTTGTTTGCTATAATTTCTTCATTGTGTAAATAATCCATGGCCTCATTTCAGTTGGGATGCAGATTCCTTAGAATTTCTGATTCTGCATTTGTCTGCATCTCTATTACCTATTAAACATAGTGAAATATACATGAGGTTCGCATGGGCCCACTTCTTGAGCTTTCCCAGGTCCTATGGATGGCATTCTGTCCCTCAGGCATGCAGACCATAGCACTCAGCTTGGTGTCACCTGCAAACCTGCTGAGAGTGCATTCAATCCCACTGTGTCATTGGTGAAGATACTGAACAATACTGGTCTCAATACAGAACTTTGAGGGACACCACTGTTCTCCATATGGACTTGGAGCTGTTGACTTCTGTTTTCTGGGTGTGACCATCCAGACAATTCCTTATCCATCACAGAGTCCACTCATAAGATCCATAATTATCCGATTTAGAGAGAATGATGATGATGGGGGGTATTTGCCTCACAGAAGTTACAGAATCCATATAGATGACATTTGTAGCTCTTCCCTTGTCCACTGACATATTTACTTCATCACAGGAAGCCACCTACAACATATCCCATCATTCCTAAATATATTGCACATAAAATAACTCTCAGAATCTCCCATGACTTTCATGAGTGATAAATCATCCTGTAGCAAGCTTATCAGAATAGTAAGCATTTTCAGTGCAAAATTATGCAACGTATCAAAAGTGAGAGTTTGGGGACAGTCTATAGTAAGCAGAATTTAATAAGAAATTAAATAAAGCACCGTACTGATTATGATACTCATTTGCATATATAATTCAATAAGCCTCTTTCATTCTTAATGTGCTGGAACTCATGAAGAGATTTCATCCTCCTTCAGTGTCACACGGCACAATGGCTTATTTGCCTCCTCCTGACAACTGCCAGTCGAACTTGTAAACTTGTGAAATTACCAGGAAAATATTTAATATAGAGGCAAAAATATTACATTTGAGTGAATGAGTTAGGTTTTTCCTTTTAGTTTACTGACTTGGTAGCATCAGTTACAGAAACATCTCACTAGTAATTGGAAGAGAGAGATATTGCCTCTCCTCCAAAAGTCTGCAGGTTTTTTACCTCACAGGAGCCTCAAGTATATTTGTATTTATTTTTTCATGGCATATAGGATGTCTTTTTTCAGATGAAATTTAGTGAAGGAAGTATTCTAGACATAAAAAGCCACATACAATCAGATTTAGGTTATCTTTCTGTGTCTGGTTGCATTTGCTTTGGTTAGGTTTGCTTTGTTTTGAGTATACATCCTTTGATTTAATGTGGTTTCAGAACCTACTATATAAATCAGTTGAAATCTGTCCTTTCACTATTCTCCTCACACAAGACTGTGAACGATAATTTTTTGTGCCCAGGAAGAGCTCTCCAAAAGACTTTTTTGAGGCTTGTTAGAATGTTCACATAAACTAGATATAGTCATAGTCATCTAGGTTGGAAGGGACCTTTCAGATCATCAAGTCCAACCATCATCCCAACTCTTGCAAGCTTCATACCTGGACAGGGACTTGAACCCTTGACCCTCAGATTAGGAGTCTGATGCTCTCCCAACTGAGCTATGTTATATAGCTCTAAGGGAGATGGACTAGTGGGCACAGTAAAGGTTAGGAGACACACATGATAAACACAATTTTTCTCATGGCTATTCTTATCACAGATGCACACAAAAAAAAATGTTTTCACTGAGTATAATAAAATGCATTCACCTTTGAAACATTACTTATGCAACAGCTGTTTAACTGTGCACGACAACATAGCAGTAATGCACAACCACTTTAGTGGCAAAACATTCCCTTCACTATTATGCAGAAAATTATGCAGAGATATAATAGTAAGGGGCACAATGCAATTAAGAACACTCTATTTGGGTACATGAAGTACAGAGCATCCATCTGAAAATATGCCATAATGACCGTAATGGCCAGCACATCAATTTGAAAGAGCAACCCTGATTATGATTTTCTTAGGGAGTGTGAAGAATTCTTAATGCAGAGCACAAACATCCACATACTAGAAAAAAAAATGGGCAAAATGTAACTCTGTGGAAATATGGGTCTGTCCTATGCTTCTGTACATGTGCTATTAGGGTTTGAAGGGACCTTAAAGATCATCTAGTTCCAACTGCCCTGTCATAGGTAGGGACACCTCCCAAGTATTAGAAAAATAGTTTTCCATCACATGCATTTGTATAACATTTTAGCTACATAAAAAGAAATAGGATCTCCAAGTCCCAGTGTAAAGTAGCTAAAGAAGATCAAAGTGTTTGAGGTTATGCAATAGCAAAGTTTGCAAAATTAAGTAGGAGTTTGAACTTTGAAAGCTTAAATTTTCAAATCAGCATAAACTTCAAAGGATTTATTATCTTGGTTCAGAAATACATTTGGGAAAAAAAGACATAAGTCAACATCTGCTTATTGTCCCCATACCGGAAATTCATTTCCTTTGACCTGCCTTGTCTCTGAGGCTAGGATTTACAAGCACCTAGACCCTACTACACAGCTATTTTCAAATCCATAAAACTTCCTTTGAGGACAAACTAATATGTTAGTCTAAGGTTTGTAGTTTCAAATTAACCTTCCTCAGCTGTTTGTTTTCATTATTGAGGTCTAGAACTTGACCTTGCCTTTCTGGAACATGAATGAGGACTAGATACAAATTGTTCAGGATTGAATTGTCCAACTTATAATTAATAATACAATTGTGAAATTTATGTCCTAGAATGAAAAATGTGTAATTTCTATCTGTGTTCAATGTCAATCAGGATGGAAATACTCTGCACCACTATAATGAACCAGGCTTCAGGAAAAATAGTATTCTCATGCTACTCCATAGAGCATCCTGTATTCACAGTGGCTTTAAGGGCAAAAGTTATTTTTGAAAATGCTAAATATGAAAGATTTTCAAACTTGTGGGAAGCCTTTAATTAAAAAACCTGAAATTTCAGCTATTTTTTTTGTTTTATTTGCATAAAGTAAGAAGCAGCATTCTATTTATAGTGTCACCGGGATTTATGGGTCCACTATCTCCTTACTCAAATGTCAATTCAAGATGATCCTTACATTCTTTACCCTCCTGAAAGTAGCATGGAAAATACTGACTAAGTTTCCTGGCTGTAGAAAAGCTCATCATCCCTTAATTTTAATGTCAACAACAAAAATGTTTGTGCATGTGATTTCAAGGTTCAGAGATTTTTATTTGCTTCTGTGTGTAAGCTGTAAAACTGACTTTTTGAATTCCATATTAATTGGAAACTAAAAGCCTCAGGTAAATCTGATGGCAGATTTACATGAGACCTTCTTTTTAAAATTCAAGGAAGGGACATCTGTGATTCTGACTCCCTGCTTACTAGTAAATATTATGGAATAATGCAATCAAGGTCTATAGAATAAAGCAACTGCTGTTGAGGATCCAAAATCCACACTGCCACACTGCCTCTTGGGGATTTTACTTCAGAGCAGATCTAGCCTAATCTTGTCTGGTGTTGGATTTACAGAAGCTGAAGCACATGAAGTGCTATAGTGCATTTTCCAGTTAAGTTTCCCATGAAAAGAAACCCACTTATATATCTCAAGAGTTTTCTCTGATGTGAGTCACAGATCCAGAATGGGCAACGTCAGAGTTCAAGAGTGCATTCCTGATCTGAACTAGAACATTCAGGGAGAAACAAACACAGAATAGCACTGATTTCTAATTTCTTGTTGCAACAGCCTACCTACTGTCAGGACACACAAAAGTAGCCCAAATGAAGTTCCAGCCCTCCTTCCACACCACACACACACATAGGATGGATAACTAAATGGCTATAGTAATTCGGAGTATATCTGTAAATCTGGATATAATTTGTCAGGTAACTTTAGGCAGAAAAAAATCTGAAGGATTAAAATTTGGACCAAAATTTTGGCACAAAAACAAGTGGGAGAACAGAACTTATTTGTAAGATCTCAATGTGTCTTTTCTAATGGAGTTTCCTGATAATTGAACAAAATTCTGCTCTCAGACTAATATTTGAAATTTTTCCATTTCATATAAGTATTTAAATGCTCATTAGAATAGAGATTAGAATCCAGTTGCTGTTTGCTTGAGGTAAAAGTATAAGGCCCCAAGTTACAAATTTATACCATGTTCCTGTCTTTATCCACCCTCACTTACAGAGAGGCTTGTTAATGTCTGATTTACTTGATCTTCCATTAAAATTTAAGTATGTTCCCTGAATAAAACATCTAATTTGAACTGGACATTGGGATTCTCTTCACTCTTTGTGCATTAGTTAAGTGCTGTTTCTTGAATTCATAACATAAATATTTCAGGCAGTTTTACTTCAGGTTAGTTTTAGTATAAATGCCCTTTTGCATTTACGATGCACTAAGTGGACTCCTGCAGTGCACCTCCCAGTTTTGTTTCACCCATAAAGTATCCAGTTTCTGTAAATGAAAACCAGTCTCAATCTTGAGATTTCTTTAAAGAAAATTCAATGCTTATATATCATGAGTAAAACTGCTTATATATCAAGAGTACAACTGCTTTCATGAGATGCATAATCAGGTCTTTCATTGATTATTCCCATAAATATTGCTGGTTTTTTTAAAATATGGTGCTTCAAAAGTTAATCTGCCTGTCCTGTTTGTAAGATACTAACTGCAGTGTGCTTACTATGAGTCAAATAAAATTAGAGCAGAATTAAGTGTGTTAGTTTATAATTAAAAGGACTGCTGGAAAAATCAGAATGATTCTAAAGGTGCCTGCTCTCAACATATGCTTTGATTCAGTGGGTTTCTCCTCATAAGGGAGAATGATTTTTATGGCTTTCATACTCCGTGATGAAATCAACATGCTCTGTGGTGAAAGCTGGAGAGCAGAACTGACATTTGTAATCTGCAGAAATTTACTATTCCATAATTTAGCACTGTATAAATTCCAGTTTGAATTAGAGAGTAGCTTTCTTATATCAATGCAGAATTAAGAAGTAAAATTTCTGTAGATTTATGCAGAATTATCATATAGTACTACTAACTCAAATAAAAAATCTATACATATTTACCTTAATTATTCTCTAAATTGAATCTTACATTTTATATCTTTAAAATGTTTTCATCGTTAAAAAATATAGTTTGCTAATGAAATGAAAGTCCTGTATTTTATTATTGTTTTTCATTAGCTGAAGAAGATAAAAACTTTGCCTTAGCAATTGAGTTATTAAATATGTTCTTCATTTTTTAGATTGGTTGCATGGAATTGTTTTTTCAGCATTTCTCATTTAAGAAATGGGATTGTAGCACTGGTGAGACCCCACCTGGAGTATTGCGTCCAGTTCTGGAGCCCTCAACACAGGAAGGATATTGAGCTATTGGAGAGGGTCCAGAGAAGGGCCACGAAGATGATCAAAGGGTTGGAGCAACTGCCCTATGAAGACAGGCTGAAGGAGTTGGGGTTGTTCAGCCTAGAGAAGAGAAGGCTCAGAGGGGACCTCATAGTGACTTATCAGTACCTGAGGGGGTCCTACAGAAAGGCAGGGGAAGGAATTTTTAACATAATATCGGATGGGAGGACTAGGAACAATGGATATAAATTAGAGGGGGATAGATTTAGACTAGACATAAGGAAGAAATTCTTTACAGTGAGGGTGGTGAGGCACTGGAACAGGTTGCCCAGGGAGGTTGTGGATGCCCCATCTCTGGAGGTGTTCAAGACTAGGCAGGACAGGGCACTGGGCAGCCTGATCTAGGGGGAGGTGTCCCTGCCTATGGCAGGGGGGTTGGAACTCGATGATCTTTAAGGTCCCTTCCAACCCTAACTATTCTATGATTCTATGATTCTATGATTCTATGATCAGCCTGGCTATACTTGGTTTTTATTTCATGTCTCAGGTAATACACGGGGTCTGAGCATAAATTTTCACCAGCTGATATTTTCAGACATTAAGGGGAAAGTCTATTCACTCATTGTCAGCTTTCATAACAGCCTTGCTGTAGTAATTTTCCTGTAGTAACACTAAAAGGTAGATTCTTAAAGAAAAGGCCATTATAATTTTTTTATTCCTTAAAGCTGGTTTGTATGATAAAATTAGTCTTTAGCCAACTTCTAATATTCACAAATAATTTTAAATTGATTCAGAGTATATCTGAGATAAGAATCAGCCTTTAAAATTTCACTCCAGATTATAATGAGATGATGATAATCAACATATTGGCTTTCAAAAATAAATTATCCCTGCTGGAAAGACAAATAACAATAAGACCCAAGCTCTTCCATTTTAATGATCAGTGGGCAGAAGTTTGACTAATTTTGCTATGCAGTTTTTATATTTTGATTGTGTGCTAGAATGAACATTCTAAAAATGTTAAGGGACTATTAAATGCATACCATTTAACAGTCTTCAAAGACTTGAGTTCATATGGGTTTTTTGTCATCCTTCCTATCTCCACCACTTTGGAATATCCCTCAAAAGTCTCAAAATTTTGACTGAAGATATTTTCCCTCTTTGTTATGATTTTCCACAATTTTTAAAGCCACTTTCTCAGATCTGAACTGAGACAACAGAGTCTAGATTAATTTAAGAAAATGCTTATTTTGGGCTTGAAATAAATAAATAAATAATTTTATTTTTAACCGTTAAACAGTGATTATAAGCTTGCATGGATTTTTGGACTGTTTGCAATATAGGCAAGCACTGTAAGGTAAGAATTGGGAAGTATTAAGAGTATGAAATTGTGTCATTCTGTACTGTTTATTTTTAGATCCTCTTTCTTAATTGTTTCAGAAAGTGCCTACTGACAGAATAACTCAGAAAAATTAACAGTGCAGTTCCATGTAATTTTTGTTATGAATCAGACTGCTTAAAGATGGATACATATTTTTCTCTGTGCTAAGATTATTTGCTTCTTCAGTAAGTGATTTTCTCCTCATAGAAAATGGCAAAAGTGAAAGAAGATTACAAAAAAAAATTAGAAATAAAAGTGAAATCATTCACTGTAATCAAAAGTACTGATTAACTGACATTCAAGTATTTGAATATCAACCAATGAGAATCTTTAGAGCATTTAATTTTATGTGCTGCTTTGTAAGGTGGAAGAGTCAAAAAAAATGTAGTCTCACCTAATTATGAATAATCTTATGTAATCATTCATAGTGAGACATGCCCCTTTATTAGTCACACTATATATGACAGTGCTAATCATGTTAATGTGTATCAGTCCTAATTTCCCACAGTGCCAAAAACTTAAGTCAATCAGCATGATACTGTCAATCATCCAGATAGCTGTATTTCTAATTGCAGGTGCTGACCATCAGTCCTTACAGAATTTTAATTTGTACCACCAGCAACCATCGTGTCTTTTTGAGTATAATTTGAAATCTAATGATGATGAGAGATGATGGTATCACAGCTCTGGTACTGAATGACCAAAATGAATTCATTTAGATTCTGAGACATCATGAGTAGATAGCAGTTTTATCATTTGGACTTGGCTAATTGATTCAGACAAAGAAAGGCCTCTCTCCATCTTAAATAATTCTAGTATTTTTTGACACACACAAAAAAAATTCAGTTGATATATTATAAAATATAAACTAGTTGCATGAAGATCTGAGTATTTTTCCAACATTAAATCATGCTAATACACTTATGCAAATACACCATCTTACTCTGAAACTCAAGCTTCCTGCAAATAAGAGGACATTTTCTGTAAACCAGAGGACATTAGCAATGACTAGTTAAAACACTTCCCTTTTTTTTGGGCAAATGTTAAAAATAATGGTATGGGTTTGTGTATTTGTATTTAAAGTCCATTATGTAATCAAGGAAAAACAGCCCACAGGGACATTAATTTTGTCAGAGATGTTACTATAAGACCAGATTAGTTAATTTTTTTTTTCAAATCATATTTTTGTTGTAAAAAAAATTCACATATATTTTTTATTTCATTACATAGTAGTCTATTTATTTTTTTAAGGTGAACTGATTCCATATTGCACTTAATAGCATCTGGCATTCTTATTTTCCAGTATGTATTTTACATAGATGTCATTCTTCCCTAATTTTGCATTTACCTTCAGGGGCTTTTTTGGCCAAGATGTGGATATTAAGTACAGCTGAAATGCTAAAGCTATTGTAAATATTTTTTGCAGTCTTAGAGCTACACCTGTCTAGTAAGTTAATAGATAATATAAGTTAATCTCCTTAGCAACCCTGTGTTTGAATATCTTATCTGGCACTAGTAAAACATAATACTATAATGTTCTTTTCTAATTAAATCTTTCTGTAATTTTAAAGTACTAAATGCTTTAAACCATTCCCAGGTATTTTTCATCAGAGACTAGAAGACTTGGCCTACAGAGGGTATAGTTTTCTAGGCTTTTAGCCAGTTTTTAGCCAGTGTTTTTCCAATATACTAATATAACTTCTGAATAATTTTGGGATTCTGCTATAGTAGATGGGAAATCAAAATGGATTTTAGCTCTGAAATCTGTGACAGGATGACTGAATAATTTCAAGCAACAAAGCAGCACCCTGTTTTTTTTTCTGGTAGTGTAGGTGAAATAATTAACTTGCTACTAATTTTCTTAAAATAACTGAAGCAGTTAATGGATCTGTTTGCATGGCATACCTTTCTCATCAGTATTTGCACATGAGCCTTTGGAAAAATTGCTAGTGGCAGTAGACAGAAGTAATGTGCAGAGTTAACATTTCCCATATTTCTATCATACAGGGAAAAGAAGCTAAGATACAATTTGTGTGGTGAAAACCATTATTGGTTTAGCTGTGATTTAAAATACGTTAAATTAAAAAATAACATACTTCAGTTTTGAATCTCTAAAGCTTTGAAAAAATTTCCTCAATATCCTCAATATAAGGGGTTGGAACTGGAGGAACTTGAAGGTCCCTTCCAACCCAAACCATTCTATGATTCTATTATTTTATAACATGAGGAAAACATTGTATAGTTCTGCATTATTTGTTCTATCTTACTGCCCAGTTAGTACTGCTATTTTTCTTCCACCATATCAACCTTATTCTTTCAAGCTGATATTATGAAATGGAGCAAGATTTCAGGAGAGATATTTTCTAGTTTAAAATTAGTATTTAATTCAAGGGACTACCATTTCATAATTAGTAAAAGAAAAATAAAAATTTTTAAATCCTACTTGATTAAATTATTCCTCATATCCATCTCCTCTTGCTTTAGAGAAATTAAACCAAAATGAGCTAGAAAGCAATGTCATTAGCTTTAAATGTCTCAGAATGACCACTACATAATCAAGGGCTCTTAATGCTATTTGAAGCCATAGCACACTGTAATAAGACAGTAGGCATTCTTTATTTACCTAAGTGAAGGTGGTCTGAAAAAATCGTCAGCCCTGTAAATATCCCTTTTGTATAGAAACTGAGATGCTACATTAGGAAATATATAAACCTTTTAATATTTACCAGTAAATATCCTGATAGTATTTTTACTTGATGGAAATGATGTAGCTGTTTTCTGGGTTGCACAATTTCTCAGGTTGATTGTTGAACAAATATGTTGTTCTGTGTCATCATTTTACATGTATCAAATTAGTACTTGGACACTAAAATCTAAATGGGACTTGGTTAGAAAAACTAAAGCCTAGATAGCACAGCAGTCTCTCGACAAAGATGATTCTAGGGACTTTTTTGGTTGTGGGTTTGGTTTTGACTTTTTTTTTGTTTGCTTGTTTCTTTATTTCCCTGATAGAACACCTTAAATCAATTCTAACCTAAAGGGAAAAAGTGATAGAGGGGAAGGTGATTTGTTTACTCATGAGGAATTTCCTAATCTGGTTTTCAAGAGCTTCTAAGGTATATGCAGTCAGAGAGAAGTGAAATTCATAGTTAGTCCTTTGGAGTCTTATTTTCAAGGTCAAATAGACTGTGAATCTTCGAATAGTGTTTGATTAACTAAGTCAAGATCCCTGACATGCAGTTTTATGAAAATGCAGAATCTGTCTGTGTCTAATAGGATGTTTGAGGAAAACATCATCTGCAGTAACTGGATTTCTAAGCGGTAAGAAGAAAAATGACAGCTAATATTGTTTGATCTTATACAAAGAGCTACCAGAGTGTTTCAGTCTGTAATTTCTATTTTTACTTATGTCTTTAAAATGGCATGCAGATTTGATTAAAATACTGATTTCTGCATTAACACTGAAGTCAAAAAACAAGCTAAGTTTAGATCAAATAAATCTGTTTGAGGCCTAGGAGGGAAGTACTCCATCAAATAACTTTTGATGTATTTTTACTCTGAAGCCATGTATAGAATTCTGCATAATGCACCTCAGTTTCTTTAGTAGTATGATTGACTGGGAATGGTGAGCTAAATACAGTCCTGTAGAAAATACGGAGAGCAGGCTTTTATCCTAAGATTCACTCTTCTCTGAAGTTTAGATGCTCAATGCATTTCAGAAAATGCTTTCACCTGCTCAAGACCATGTCCTGATCACAGCAATTTACATCATTTGAAAGGATGAGCAAACACCATCCCTCTCAAAGGGTATGAAAGATGAAGATAGGAGAAAAAATAAGGGTGGCTGATGAGAAGCTCACTATTTTGAATAAAAGATCCTGAATTAGTGGCAGAAATGGTATTTCCCTTTCCTAACAAAATATTGTAATCACTGGTCTGCAGAATCACATTCTTTCCTGTATTAATTTAATCTCTTAATTTCTGGATGAGATCTCTCATTGAAAAGACATTAGAGTCTTGAAATTATAAAATCTTGGTTCACTCTGGTGAAGGTGGTTCACTTTCATTAAGTTTTTATTTTAAAATACTATTAGGGCATTTTAGATATTTTCTCATGAATTTGCCATGATACACAAAAATCATCTTTCAGGCATATAGAAATCTTCAAGAACTTATAAGTAATGTAAGTTCTGGAATTAATTCAGTAGACAAAGAAGAAATGAAAGACACCCATCTTAAATATAAGCATTCAAAACTCAACATTGAAAAAAGTGGAAACTTTCAAATCTCAAATTGAGAAGTCAAGATTCATCTCATCTTACCCTAATTAATTCTTTAGGAGAAAAGGAAAGATAAAAAATGCTGCAAACATTTAAGCTTATTTTTCCCAGAAAACAGAGTAGAAAGCAATGCAGAAAAGAATAGATTATTCTTTTATCATTCTTGAAGGGGCTTACATGTGAATTTTTGATTTACATTTTTTTACATTTTTTTATTTCCCACAGAATAAATTCTGTAGAATAATTTTTTTGTTAGAGTGCAGATGAGACATCACAGTTTCACATGCCAGAGTTATATTTCTTCCTCTTTTTCTGTATAGCAAGAATTTATTTCAGATGAGTCTTTTGCTGTTAACCTCTTGGATATACCCATGTGATAAATCTTTGTTGTGCTGTTTCTGCTCTCACTGTTCTTATAAACAAGCTTTGCAATATGAAAAACACTATTTTGTTTTGTTGACTTTTTGTTGTTGTTTTTACTCCTTAAAAATAAAATTGATAAAAATAATACAGACTAAATGTTATTCTTATATAAAAGAAACTAAAGCTATTCACATGTATTTCTCATGACCTATTTTTCAAAGCTAGTAGCTTGGTTGCTGCCCATGTATATGTACAAACCTATACACCAATGAGTGTGTACATAGACATAGAAATCTGTCAGTAAAAAAGTATTTGACCTCTGGATGGGCTGCTCAGCTTCGGGGGATTATATGCAAACTACTTAACTTCCAGAATATGGCCTGAAAGAGCCATCAAACATAGGAATGGCAACCTTAATTTTTCATGTAAACATAATTCCCTTCTCAAAAATTCTGATTGAGTCTCATTTCCTTATTATTATGTTCCGTTTACTGTGTTGTTTTGATTGCCTTCTTATATAGCAGGTTTTAGTGCCTAGGCTGGTACCAGGAGAATCTCATTTCCCTTTTCTAATGAACTGACCATGTATCTTGCACCTTCAAATCATGCCTATGGCAGGGGGGTTGGAACTCGATGATCTTTAAGGTCCCTTCCAACCCAAACTATTCTATGATTCTATGATTCTATGTAGAAGCTACAGGGTGAGAATATGAGCTAAGCCTTCTGCATCACTTAGAAGACTCAAGTGGCAAGTTGGGTATCTGATGCTCAAGAGTTAGCCTTTTTGCCAGAGCCAAAGTAACTTAGATCCTGTTAACTTCTTTCTCCCAGATCTTTTGCGTGGGTTTCTTTTGAATGGGCTGCAGGGAGATTTTAATTACAGATGTTCCTGCCTTCCCTGACTTTGATGTATTTCCCATCCTTTCTTCTTAGCATTAGGAGAAGATTTTTCCCTGTGGAGTTTGTTTGAGCTTGTGTCAGAGACCAGCTTGATCCATAATTTTTAAAGCGTTCTCTCTCATTTGAAAGCAAGGTACATCTGGTGATCGTTACAAGGGGAATATAGCTCATTGAGTCACTTGTGAGTCCTTGCAACTAGAGCATGACTGACCACAGGAAATCTATGTACCACTTGTGTGTGTACTGAACATATCACTTTTCTCATTAGTACATTTTTATTATAGTAAATTTCTTAAGATTTTAGAGTCTTTGATTTTTCTCCTTGAAAAGAAAATCAAGATGTGTTTTTTCTACTGTTTAGGCCATAGACTAAGCTAAGTACAACACTGAAATTTGGAGGAAGCTCAAAGGAACTGCTGCTTAACAGCTAAACTGCAGCTACCCAAAAAATGAAAGAGCTTTCTAACTCATGGTTGTACTGTTTCTTGCTATACTCTTGCATTAAATTCATAGCATTACTCAAGATTACCATAATACTGCTTATTTTATTTAACACAGAAGTAGGAATCAATACAGTTTTTTCTATTTGTCACCTTTCAAGGGGCAATACGAGTATGCTTTAGGATGAAAAGAAGAAAAATATAATGACACTAAAGAAACCCTCAATGATTTTCTGATGACAGTTATTTGATGTAGCAGTCTGTGTAGAGTTTTTGTTTACTAGAGGAATAGTATGTACTCAACACTTAATATAAGTATACGACAAGTATTATTTTACTCCTCTTTTTCATAAGCCAAATGTCTACATTAGGTTATGGAGCTTGGTAAAAGCTTCTTCACAATGATTTTTCATATTCAAAAGTAGTTTTCATTTAAAATCTTTAATGTAATGTTATAACTTGTGACTTTTGTGTGCAAAAAGTTCTTTGCTCCGTTGCCAGGTTTCTGCTATAAATTTGATTTAAATAGATTGTTCCAAAGTCATTTTCCTTAAACTCGTCTAACTGGAGTTTTCAGAGAAAACAGCAATCCATTGCTGCAGTTGCTGTTGCTCTACAAATACCTAACACAAACAGGCTGATGGTACAAAGGGCTCCAGGGACCTTCGTGAAGATTCAATAGTTTGAATGAAAAATAACTTTTTTGGTATCTCTATTACCATTCTTAAAAACATATTTTTGCATTCCCTCCTTCAAAAATATAAACCAAATCTCACAGCAAATCTTAAAGTGGAGTGTTAGTGCAATTCTTTATATATAATCTATGCTCCTTATGAAGCTATTATGAAGGTTTCAATAAAAACTATGATGTATGGAGGGTCAAAGTTAAGATATATTAATAATGCATCAACAGATAACCATTTATGCTAAAATTTTAAATTTTATAGTTATGGTTAGTGTCTTAAAACTTTCTGGAGCAGCTTCGAATAATTTTCCACCAACAGTTGAACTGGTACAAAAATTAAAAGGTTAACAAGATTGTTTATATTTTGGTAAGATATATTTTTGGAGAAATTGTGTAGCTTCATTATAGCAAAATGTTTCAATTTCACATCTGAAGTTGCCATTTGGCATTTTTCATCAGTGAAGATTCTAAAAGTGTCCTTCACATTTTAAAATGAGATTTAAAAAATTAGAACAAAGCTACATGTTTGATTCATGAAGTTCATTGTGAAACTGTACTTCTGCATTCTTCTTGTTGCTTAGGAATTCTTTGATATTCTAAAGTTTTAATTAATGTATTAAGAAATACTGTTTTCAGAGATAAGAAAAATAAAATATGAAAGATGTCTCTGAATGACCTACTTAATACTTTTTTCATAGGGAGAAGAGGAAACTCATTCCGATTTGCATTATATTCACACTGAGAGAAATTATTTGAGATGTATAAATAAATCCATGCAGCATGAATTTCACAAATCCAAAAAAAAGTTGGTGATAATTCCAGTGATTTCAAAAAGTGGGTTGCATAAAGTATGGTGGTAAATCCACGTAGCAAATCTTCATCATTATTTACATGATTGTGGTTAGTCACCTTACACCTGCAGGGTCCTAGGATGTTGAGATTTAGGATGTTGCTCTGTTAAACATCATCCACTTGCATAATGCAAAGTTATCTTAGCCTCAAACAACAGAACGTGGGCAGATTCACAACATAACTACTAAAGAAGGATGGTGGAGATGAACTGCAGATCAGAGTCTTCAGAACAGGGTTAGCAGAGTCTTTGGGATCATTTTGGGGTAACTGCAGTTGTACAGTATGTGAACCTTTTACAATTTATCCTCATTTTGTTTCGTTGTTTTTTCTTGGTATAAAACTGAACTTAAGGGAGTTCACTTTGGAGATTTTTGCAGACAGTGTTACATGTAAAGCACATAACTGTCTTTCTTGGAAGACTGAAAAAGTATTTCTTGGTTTTCCTTAGACATTTAACTTTTAGAATAATGTAGTAATTTATTTCTTTGACATACACAGCAGCCAAGAGCAATACTCTTGCTATTAAATATACTTAAGGTGCTTACAAGTTCAAGTAGGCATAGAGAAATTTCTGACAGAATAATTTAAACATACAGGGAACTTCAATGGTTAAAACTGCCAGTGTTTGCAAGTTTTTGATGGACTGAATGATAAGAATAATTAAAGTTTGGAACTAAACATTCAAGTCTCATCTAAATTGTACTTCACAATTTAGAGTTAGGGTTTTTTTAGGTCTGAACCAATTTGTTCTCTTTGAGAAATGTAAGGTTTCCTTTCAGTCCATACATGTTCATAAAACTGCAGACTGTTTTTGTCATGATTGTTGATTTAATTGATCTGCTGAGAAGTGGCTGGACCATATTTTATATGACCATTGATGAAAGGTTTTAATTTTTACTCTGTTATAATGTAACTGACTCTTACAATCATGAGTATTTTGATGGTTCAGTTTTAAAGGAAGGTGCCTCACCAGTTGCATTGGTGCAGCTATGAAGTCACTGGCTCAAGGTAAGAGATGAAATGAGAATGAGTGGTTGGGAGCACTTGCCAAACCAGCTTTTTCATTGAACAAACCATTCATGTAACAGCTTGAATTATTCAGTTCTCCCAGGACCTGAGAACACTTTTTTCATGTGTGACTTTTTAAATCTCACAGTCAGAATTCAGGCCCAGGGCTTCACCATAACGACATTTCTAACACTGGGAAAAGTGCAAATACTTGTCAATGAATATAAAAGATATCTAATCTTTCCAACCATGAGAAATAGGTATAAGTTATCAGACTTTCTTGATAGGTTTCTGTCAATTTTTTTTCTTTCTGCAGACTTTTTCCAGCTGTATCAGTTGATAAAACCACTCTCTAATCTCCATTTTCATCAAGAAAAAATACCCCAAGCAATATCCCAAGCAGATAATTGTATACCTTTTTTTCCCAGTTTTCCATAATAGACAGAAACTGTAAGACAATATCTCCACTAGCACCATCATCTTAAGTCACGTGTTGCTATATCTGTTAAACTCATGACTGGGTGCCCATTACAACTGGAGAGAATGTCACTGTCTTGGTGCTCTATCTCAAACATTACTTGTTATCTAACAATTGTCTTACAAGTTCTCAGGCCTTACTAAGCAAGATCTCATTCTTTTCAAGACAATGGAAATTTTCTTTGAAGGGAAGAATACACTATTTATACTTTGTTTGCATGTTTGCTATATATGGAATAATCTTAATATATTTCCTGTCCCTATAAAATCTTAAATTTTGAGCAAATAAAATTAGAAAATAATAACTTTGTAAGGAAAATTAAGTATGACATTACTGAAAATTGATATAACTGCAAGGAAATTCAAGACCATGGGATTAAAAAAAATAAAATTGAGTAGGACATTGTGCTCTGAGGGTGTCCTGGTTTTGGGCCAAAATTAATAAATTAGCCCCCCAGAGACAGATGGCCCTCCCTCCTCTCTCTGAAGAGAGGAGAGGAAGGAAGGAGGAGATTTACGAGTTCGGAAGAATTCCAAACTACTTTAATAGATAATGAAACAATAGACAAAATCAAAAGGAAAAGACAAAAAGGTGTACAATATTTACAAGACCGAATCCAGCTCCCGGGATGATGATCACGTCCCTGCGTGAGCAGGCCGAGGAGAATCCAGCTCCCGGGATGATGATCACGTTTCCACGTGGGCAGGCCGAGGAGAGAGAGGGCCTGAGGAGTGAAGAGCGCAGCGCCGGGTAGGGAACGGCCGACGAGGGAAGAGAGAGACAGACTCTTCGATCCCTCCTTTTATATTGAGCATGAGGGCAGATGGGATGGAATACTCCATTGGTTACATGTTACAT
>VZTY01000476.1:42807-66561 GCA_013400935.1 Turnix velox | reverse complement strand
CAATTCCTCCGTTTTTTCTTTAAACATTATACAACGGTAAACAATCTTACACACAATAATAACAAGTAAAAATATTAGTACGAACACAAACCAGAAAATTTACCCCATTCTACCTCAAACCAGGACAGAGGGTCAGGTTTTCTCATCAGAAGTTAGTGGGTATCTGTCATACTAATATTTTTACTTGGAATTCTTCCGAACTCTTAAATCTCCTCCTTCCTTCCTCCCCTCTCTTCAGAGAGAGGAGGGAGGGCCATCTGTCTCTGGGGGGCTAATTTATTAATTTTGGCCCAAAACCAGGATAGTATCATTTAAAAACTAAAATACTTCTCTGTGTAAATAAATCTTGGTTAAGCAATTGTTATATTTCTGTTTTGTCTGTGCCTAAACCAGACTGCATATACCATACCCTAGCTGTGAAATGGTGTGTAGTGTATGCTGGTGTTGAAAAGGCTTTATTCCATGCTAATCAGTCTTGTGTATTTGAAGATATGCATGAAGTAAAAATAGGAATGATTTCACTACAGAGACCTCTGTCATCGTGCAAATTGGACGTCTGAAATTCAAGGATCTCCTTATGGCAGAGGGAAAAAAAATTAAGCAAAACCTGTTGTAACGGGCCAGTGATTATGTCACGTTTCTGATCTGTCTGAGAAATTGTTTCAGAATGAAGTAACAAAATGTCATATGTGCTATGGAGTGGAATATGCAGCTGAAAATCAGTTGGAGAAAAAGCATATTCACTAAATGTTTGACCTGAAAATGACGAAAGCAGGGAAATAAATGCTGAAACATCTGCTGTCTTTGTAATTTAGTAGACACTTATTTTTCTGTAGACAATTCAAATTCTTTCTGATTATTGTAGTCTTCTCTAATGTATGCCAGTAGCTGAAAAAGTGAATAACTATTTGTAAAATGTCAACTTGTTTTCTATTTAAAAAGAAGAATCCTTTTATATTTCCTCAGCTGCTACTAGATTTAATAACTCTAACAGATGTCACATTTAAATTGTACAGCTTTTAAGGCCTTGAAAGGCATCAGAACAGACACAGACTTTAGAATTTCAGCTACTACACAACAGTTTCTTAGAGCAGCCCAGTTTCATAATTATAAAAAGTCCTTTACATTTAAAGAATATGAAACTTAAATATAATATTAATATGTAAAAGTGTACTAGATAGAACTATGAATCATTATTGTTTCCCAGAGATGTTGTGTATGCCCCCTGCCTGGAGGAGCCCCTGCCAGGCTGGATGAAGCATTGAGCAACCTGATCCAGTGTGAGGTATCCCTGCCCATGGCAGGAGAGTTGGAACTAGATGATCTCCAAGGCCGCTTCTAACTCAAATAATTCTATGATTCTATGATTATTTGTTACAGATAAGCAAAGGGACATCTGTAATTAAGTCTAGTTTTGTGAACAACAGGATTATCACTTTTTCTGGCTTGTTGGTATTGCTAACAAGGCTTAACACCATTTAAAAAGAGAGTACCTAGATCAGGTCATTGATAACGTGCAAAGTATTCTGCACTTTCCATAGGAAGCCAACACCCTGCCATTGTGGCTGGTGCTGTCATAATGGTTCTGGCTTTTATGACAATGGAATATTCTTTGGTCAATACAACTTGTGAGAGACAGATGGAGTCAACCTGCCTAGAAGATACAATGGAATCTTTGACAGCAGGGTATCTAAAATGGTGAGACAGGCCTTAAACTGAAGGTCTCAAGAAGATGCAGTCTAAGTTGGCAAAACACTCAGAGAGAGCATACAAGCCCTGGCTTTCCCTGTTGGCACCTTCAGTGTGGGAGCAATCACTGGACTTGCTGAATTCCTCAAAGGTCATTACTGGGACTGGTTCTGTTTAACATCTTTATCAGTGACACAGAGGAATCGAGTGTACCTTCAATAAGTTTGCCACCTACACCAAGCTGTGTGATGTAGTCAACCCATTGGAGTCAAGAGTTGCTTATGGGTAAGAATTAAGGGGCAGGCTAGTATTGGAGAAGCTGTTGTAGGTGTTTACTATAGACCATTAGATCAGGAAAAGGAAGTCAGTAAGACCTTCTACAGACAGCTGGAAACAGACTAGTAAACACAGGTCCTCTTCTCAGGGGGACTTCCTCTACCCTGATTCTTGTTGCAAAGGCAAAACAGCCAGGAATGCACAGTCTAGTAGGTTTCTGTTGAGCATTGACAATAACTTTTTGCCACATGGGGTGCAAGGACCAGAGACAATTGTGCTGCTGGACCTCAGTGTCAGGAAATAAGCATAAAATAGCAAGTTCTGGAGTAACCAAATCCTGGGATGCCTCTGATATTGTCATGAATATATTACTAGTGTTCATTTTTTCATTGTAACCATGTGGCAGACACCACCATGAGGTAAAAAGATAACATTCAATATTTTGGGTAATAATTTAAAGGCAACAGAAAATATTTTTGCTTAGTATTAAAATATTTCTAACAAAGAAAATAATTTTTGGTGACACAGGCTATTTCTTGCTGTGAGAAAATTCAAACTGTGTCCAAGGCTATAGTTGGAATCCAGTATCCAGCTGAAAATATTTGTTAGTTATGGAAATTCTAATCAGTTTTAGTTGCATGTGGCCCCACAGAGAACATTGTAGGAAAACCCTGAAAGAGGTAGGAAAAAATAGTATGGAATCAAATATGTTAATTTGTCTCCTGAGCTGTGATTTCTTCTGTTCTTTGTTTATGCATTTGCTTCAAAGAAAATATACTTTATAGCTGTTTATATTCTCCTCTCACGCTCTTGTTTATTGCATTAGTGAACAAGTTGAACCTACTAAAAGCTTTATATAAAAAATGTTTTAAATATATAAATATGCATGCCTTGTGTGTCTCTGTGTTATATTCCAGCTGGATGAGTTGCCTGACCTCATTTACACTATGACATTCCCAGAGCTGAAGCAAATGAATTTGAACTGTCCTTCAGGTCCTGAGTGATCAGTGCTTGCGAACAGCGAGACTGCACCATGGGGGGAAACTTCAGTCAACAGAAGTGAGAAAAATATGCTCTCTTTCTTTCTTAGCACTTAAAATGCTGTTTGTACCAGACAAGAGACACTGACAAATAGTATGTTCTTTAATAATTGTTCATTCTGAATCAACTGGCTGAAATACCATGCGATGATCTATGGAGGTCCACGAAATTGCCAAAGCTCTGAATGGATGTCTGCCTTTGTCTGAGCAATTCTTAGTGCAGAATTGAAGCTTAAACATTCACACACAGCAAATGATACACCCAAAGCTTGAAATTCTGATTACATTTGAATTTAACTATACCATACCTCCAGTAAAGAAAAGATGTTTTCCTGTCCCCCTGTATCATGTCATGCAGTACAAAATATTTCCCATGCTTACAATTTTTGAAGCATTGTAATGATATTTAAAGTTAGGAAATCCTCTCAAAATATGTGTATTAAGAGAAAAAACAAAAAAACTAAGCACCAAGACCGAACTCAAACTCCTTTATTTTAAACTTAGTCACTTTTTTCTAGTGTAAAAATTCAAATCAATTTGAGTAGATTTTAAAGGATATGCTTCTAAACTTGTGGAAAAGCGTTTTCCATGCACGTACACATATTGTTCTCCAGTTATAGTTTATGGCTTTTAGCACTTCTTCTTTATAATGCTTTTAATTTTTCAGTTTCTACTGTCAACTGCTATTACTTAAGAATTTGTATGTTTATGCTACAAATCTGGGAACCTTTGCAAGTATAGAGTGGATATGCAAAAATTCACTGAATAGGATTTCAAAGCTGTTCTGGTGTACAAGCTTCTAAGCACCTAGCTAGTCAGATTCTAGCAGCTATGGTGTGTTTGGAATATATTAGAATATGGAATCTCACATTGTGACTTCATGACACTGTACAAGTATTCAGGGATAGTATTCTACTTTACCGTATTCTGAAAAAATTCAGGATTGTACTGGAAAAGAAATAATAGTTATCAGTCTATAGTTGAAATTTTTATTTTTAATATAATTTTATTTGTTCAAAATTCTGTTTTTAACAAATTCCAACACTTCTTGGATGAGTAATTTAAATATTCCACTTATAATGAGTAAGTAGGAAGGGTTTTGCATTTAGTAGCATGAAAGGAAACTGTTAGTTTTAATTAATTTACTGCAAATTGAAGCATTAAACTTTTTGTGTTTTCTCCCTACTATGGAGGTGAAACATACTTCTATACTAATTTCAATACAAAAAGTGAAAGGGATAATTTTGTTTATTTCTTTTTCTAAAATGTTACACTGTTGTACTTGATTGGTATAGCTACTGATACTGACTGTAATTAAAAACTCTGCTTTGGTACAACTGTCCTTTTTCCCTAGCTACATTTCTGCTAGTTATAAAACACTACTTTTTATACATTTTCAAGGCTTTATGATGACCCTTAAGAAACACTTGTACTCAAAATACAACCCAAGACTCAATGATTTCATCTGTATTCTACCCATGTGCATGGAAAAAGTACAGTTTATCAATGGACAGCCAAGTGGAGGAAAAGCAGAAAATGGGATTCTTACAAAATCTTAAGGACAGAAATGATGGTTGATGGGGCCATTACTGTGTTTCTGCATGTTCTGCAGTCCTTACAGTATAAGTCTGGGCATCTTCAATCTCTTAATAATGATGTACCATTACCATCTTGTGAACTGTGTCTCCCCCCATGTCAAGTACAGATCTGAGAGAGCTAAACTATCTGTGGAAAATACCCTACATATTAACCAGTTGGGAAACATTTTGTGGTTTGTACTCCTGAACTGATAAATGAATTGTGATATCTGTGATTTTATTGTCTTTTAGCAGTAATGGTGCAGTAAGCATAGAAATAAAGTACAATTAAGTTTTTGAGAAATCTAGCTAAAATCTCTGTTTCTTTTTGTCTGTTTTAACAAGTAATGAATGGCATTAACAAGTTATGTAAGAAAACACCACCAAATTCTATTTGATAGTCTCATTTCTGTATCAATACTAGATGTATTTTGGATGATGTATTTAATATGCAAATAACTATGTTTATATTTAATGTTGTCCATTTTGGAGGTGTGGCTTGGGGAAAGTTGAAGGTGAAGAAAATGCATTTTGAAGACAAGGTGCAAATCACTCCCTCTCACTCTGTGACAGTGAGATAATGTTTAATGCCTGCCATTCATCTTTCACAAGCTTCATTATGAGGTATAAAACATCTTGAAAGCTTAATGGATGTCTAAAAAATGTTAAGATAAAGGCAAAATGTCCCAAATTTTTCACACTGTTTTCTTATTATGACTGACCAGGAAAAAAAAGGAGATATCAACACTTCCTGAGAGGGTTTACCTACTGATTCTCATCCAAATCTGCTCAAATCTTACTGTTAACTCAGGTGTAAATTCAAATTAATGTATAAAGCACCCTTCCACAACTCTTTATCCCAGAAAATTCTTCTATGTGACTGATTCTGCTATGAATTACCAAGTTAATTTGTCTTGAATTGGCATATTTAATTTGGATTAATTTTGCTTTTTTCTTTTGCATCATCACTTGAATTACTTCCTCATACATTTCCCAGCTACTGACTTTAATTCATCTTACTCCAGTACTCTCTGAACCTCAGAACACATGCACAATACTGAATGGGCTATAACTTCATAAAACAACTCCATTGATTGTTTTTGTGTATGTTCAAATACAAGGAAAGAACTTACTAATTATTGAGATAGGTGCAGTAAGTTTCAGATGGTAGATTGATGCAAACCAAGAAATAAGCTACAGCTTAGCTCTTTTACTAGGGAAAGAAATAAATTTCCAACTATAGATTAGCAAATAATTCTAGATTAGCAAAACAAACAAATATAAAAATCATAGAAATTAATGAATCAAGAAATTAATTGAAATTTCTATCATATTGAAGTTGCATAAATATCAAAACAAGATTATTGACACACAGTATTGTCCTATGGTGGAACGTAATTAGCCACAGTTAAGTAAGGACCTGAAGAATTGCAAAGAAGATGATAGAATTAAATCACTGTGTGCCTTTCCAGATGGTATCAGGTATCTTCACTTGAATCTTATATTTGAGTGTTTAGGAGGTTTATTCCATAAGCATATAGGAAACCTGTATTTGGCCATATCCCGCTTTCACATTCTCTATCAGACACACTGAAACAAAAGAGCAAAACTAGGAGTATTATTGTTGTTTTCTTTACAAATTGCAGGTGATTCTGTGCTATGAGCATCTGAAGTAATTTAGAAAGCTTTTGCGTTGCACTGCCTCTGAGAAATGCAAGCGACCTGCAGGAAACTGAAGAAGAGAGAAAGGATTCCTGTTTCACTTGTAGCAATGGTGAGGTATGACAGCCGAAAGTAGTTGTGCTACAGTGTTTTTAAGGTAGTAATGTGATTTGAGCTAGGAGGTTTGAGTCTTTGCTGTATATTTAGGATTGTTCAGATTTTTAAAATTAGAATTTCTTTCTGACATCAAATTAGAGATATATGTTAGTGGAATGCTCAAAAAGTTAATCTACTTAAGAATTAAAAATGTACCTAGAATATGTTCCATGTTCAAATTATTTGAGTTATATTGCTTCTTAACATCAAAGTAATGGCTGCTTTTCAGAATATGACACACATTCTGTAAACTGTTTCTTACAACAGATGCAACTACTGGTAGGTTTCTTTTACTAACAGTACTGGACATTCGTCCCATAGTGATCCATCTCATTATTAGAAGTTAAAAAATACTGATATTGTACTCAGTAAGGCTTTCACTCATGTATTTCTTGCACTCCTGGATAACATCTGAGACAGCTTTTATGCTATAGATATATTTATTTTAATTACACATGGCTCCCTTAATCTTCAATTCAAACAGCAAATATCTTGCTTCTGTGCTGAAGGTTTGCAGCTTAGAGCCCAGCAGGGGCAGATTTCTTTCACTGCAACCAAATCAGAGATTTCAGACTGCTTTGAGTTGTTTGGTAGAGTTTAGCAGCTAGACTACCTGCTGCAGAGGCAGACGTGCCAAGAATTAACTCAACTGGAAAACATGTCTTGCTGTTTGTAAAGGAGTGGGAAAAGGCACACTGGTATTATTACTCTCAAAGTTAGGAACTGGAAAGAGGAAAATAGTCCAGGCAGATCACATAGTTTTTCATAAAATGTCAGTGTCACCCTTCGAAGGCAGAGGTTTCAGCTTGAATCAGTTCTCTGACAGAAGTGCAGAAATCAGTCTTGCCCTTTCAATGTAGGCTGCTTCAAATTTCTCTGGCATCATCAACATTTCTAAGGGGCAGGAGTTGTTGGGAAAGCTAACGTTTATGGCCAAAGGCTTTGTACTTGCCAGTCCAAAATAAAATCTTAACCAAATAAGATAACTTGACTTTTATTGGGATGATGCTTTTTTTTTTTTTTTATTCTTCTTAGTGCTTGTCTGTGAAGTCTTGCTTCAGAGCATGCATCTCTTCTGTTTCATGAGTCAGATAATGTCATTGGTATCTTCACTGACAGTAAAATAATTAGTCTGGTACTTTAAGGATGAATTTGACCAGCATTCACCAGCATCCATAAAACTTCATTAAATACTTACCTACTCATGAATCAAAATATAAAAAATAAGATATAAAATACCAGCCACTTTACATAGTCAGTCTTTTCTCTGTCTTCTTAGAGAGGCAATATGTTGTTCCTTAAAATATGTATTATATTGCTTCCATTTTCACACAAATTTGTGCACCTGCCTCTTGCTGACATGCTGTACCTAGTAGGAGAGTTTGATTTATTCCCCTCTAGTCAAGGAAAGATATAAATTTTTTTATTATGGGAGGAAGATATTTGATCTGTTAGTGAAACACATAACAGGAATTACTTCAGAAGATTTCATAACTGGTGTTTCTGATGCCATTTTCTTGCCTTCTTTCCCCAATATCTGAAGTTACTGAAGTCTAAGGAGATCCACAGAAAATCATTTTAGTATACTATATCACTCAAATTTAAATTTGTATAAGTATATCCAATGCTGAGTTAGGTATTTTAATTGACTTCCAAGTAATGCAGATCATTACAGGATTTACAACAATATCATAAAATGAGGGAATGTTGCCTGTATAATCTTCTTAACCTTATTCCTTGATTGTGAGGTTCATGCCGTTTATAGCATTTAGGTAAATAATTTGTCTAATTAAATATAAGGTTCAGTAATACAAAGTTTTACACTAGTATCTCAAGAGATTATAGAATCACAGAGTTACAAGGAACCTTCAGTCTGGTCTTGAATATCTCCAGGCCTCCATCACCTCTTTGAACAACATGTTCCAGTGTTTCACAACCTTCATAGTGAAGAACTTCTACCTAATCATAGAATCATAGAATAGTTTGGGTTGGAAGGGACCTTAAAGATCACCTAGTTCCAAACCCACTGCCATAGGCAGGGAGACCTTCCACTAGAACTCATCCAGCCTGGTCTTAAACACCTCTAGAGATGGGGCATCCATAACTTCTCTGGCAACCTGTTCCAGTGTTTCACCACCCGGACAGGAAAGAATGTCTAATCTCAACCTGCCCTGCTCTAGTTTAAAACTATTTCTCCTTATTCCTATAACTACACACTCTGACAAACAGTCCCTCCCCAGGTTTCTTGAAGGCCCCCTTCAGGTACTGTAGGTTGCTCTGAGGTCTCCCCAAATTCACATAAACAGATGATTCTGTTTACATGTTCTCTAGAATTATGTCAGTGTCTAGAGCCTTATATATAATACTAACTCTTATGAAGTCTACTTATGAGTTAGTTTACTCAGTTAAGTAACTAAAATACACACTATATATTAATATGTAAACATATTTTTTAATATGAAGTGAAGAATTATTATAATGCAGCACATAGTAATGGGGTTACAATGTCCTGTGAACTTCATCTGTCTCTTGCATAGGTATATTTATTTCAAAACATCTGGAACTTTGACACCTATGCACAAAGAAAGCCCTTCTTGAAAGTGTGACCTTGATTTCTGCCTCCATAAATAAATGGAACATCTTTTTTATTCAGAAGATGTTTTGACTTTCTTTTTCTTCTTTCTCTCAACTTGGATGACATTGGAAATATCAGAATGAATATTCAGAGATAGTGTTGACTTGTTGATGCAAGTAATTTTTTATTAAACTAGCTTTCCAACATTTAGCTATGAAGCATGCAGAGCTGAATAGCAAAAGAACACTTGGCTAACAGCATGTGATGTTACTGTGCAACGATTGCCATATTTGCTAGTGTCTCTACTTCTATAAATGGATCGAAACTTCAATATAAGGAAAGAGCACAATATAAGAATCCTTAGCTTTATGCAAAAGAGATAGAGGAGGACTGGAGGAACTGACAAGGCTTTATCCTGCAGAGCAAAATTTGCCTTTGTGTTCTTTAGACATTGATCACACTTTTGATTGCTTTGTCTATTTTGAATATTTTATTTACAGTTTTCAGAACAGCAAGTGCTTAGGCCTTAACTTGAATGGCAATGTTTTGTCCTATGGTAACATAAATGGGAAGTGTAACAGAAAGCACAAGGTTTCCTTTCTGCTTTCAAAACTAGGAGATTTAATCAACTTTCATAAATCAATTATATTTCCAATTTCATGTGTAGCTTTAAAGGAGTCTTAGCATTTTTCTTTTCTCTAAACAAATATGCTCTTCTAGGTTTGGCAAATTCTCTCTGAAATGCACTCCTCATTAAGGCCACACTTGCTTCTGGTGTTCTATTTGTGCAGTGCGCAGTGCTAGTACACAAAATGTAACAGATCTCTGTGAAAAGTTTTACCTTCAAAAAAGTAAAGAGCCTGACAGAAGAGTGATTTTTATTTTTGCTTTCTTTCTTTGTGTATATGTTTTATGAATCAGAATACATTAACCTTTTTCTCAAGTACACTGTGCGTGTTTTTGAGGCTGATGTTAAAGAAAAAATGAGAAGGAAAGGGATCTCAATAAAATGGCCATGGCAAAAAAATGAATCTATTTAATAGGTTCCACAAAAAGCTAATAATGGTAGCTTAGGTAATTCTCCTGCTGTAAAAACTCATATCTCTAGGCACTCTACTTCTGCCTTTCTTCTTAAGTATTGGTTTTCGTGTTCTATTTTTGTTTTCTCTGTTTGAGTGAAGTAAAATTTCAGTCCTAAAAATCCGGAATTTAAAAGATTTATTGTCCGATGAATTCTATCCAGGGGCCACCTTATGTAATCACTTTATCAAATTCCATTTAAAAGTACAGGTTTTTTATTCTACTTTTACCATCTCTACTGTCTGTCTATTGTAAGCCCGTAAGAGGTAGCTGTCAGTTTAAATTTACTTATGGACAATCTGTGCACATTTTTTTCTGTTCCAATATTGTTCTTTAGTTAAATGGTTTATTTTCCCTGCAGCCTTCATTGTTCTCAAATGATGCACTTATAAAACAGCTTTTAGTACATTGAGAAAGATAGTTCCTGATTCTCCTGATTGCTGTTAGCCCTTCATTGCTGCTTTTAAAAAATGCTTATAAACTCATACTGAAAGGCACATTTTTTGTTGCTCTACATGTGCCTAGAGCAATAATAGTGCACAGGATTGTGAATGATTACTCATAGAATCACTGGGTTGGAAGGGACCCTCAAAGGGTCCCTTATTATAAAGTGCATGTGGATTATTTAACAGAGATTTTTTTGGGATATTTGGGAAGAGAAGGATAACCTGCCGTCTTGTTTGTATTTGCCTTCTTTCACTTTTCCCCTTGCTTTTGAAGCTGTTTAGACCACAGAGATCAAACTGAACCTCTGAATGGCATCATGGCACAGTTCTATAAGTATTTCATCAAAATAATTCTACTAATTCCCCATTTTCAGAAATGTGATAACTGGTAGAGCATTGTTGAACACACTAAATGCTCCCTTTTCCTTCTAAAGAGTGCTAGTAGTATGTATTGCCTAACATCATGATGTCAAATCATTGTAATAATCAGATTCATTTTTTTAATACAAAAAAGGAGGTTGAGTGCAGTAGGTAAGAAGATATATTTTGTTTTTTTCACTTTTCTATGGTATAATAATGGAAGGGTAAAATAATTTTGACTCACTTAACTTAAGCTTTTATTTTCCAAAGAACCTTCATTATTTTCCACAACAAACAAAAAAGAAAGAATTAGGAATAGTAAAGATACCTGAATAAAATTTTACAATTTTACAATATCTTGTTGGGTTATAAATAAGGTGTCCTTATAGATATGAATCACAAGCACATGTCCTGTGAGACTTCTTTTAATGATCTCTGATGCTATGTAATTTATACAGCCAGAAGTTAACGTAAGAAAGTGCCATAGCAGCACATTTTAACAAGGAAAGGAGGAAGCTGAGCTGCAAAGCATGCGTAATAAAGATATATTTTTTTCCCAACTGGCAGAAAATTTACATTCATGACTAAACTGATTTCTATTAAATTATGCACAACCTTTACAAAGTTAGTGCATAAAGTTGGTTAGGACAACCAACTCTTTTGCAATAGCTTCCACAAAACATTAAATTGTTTCCTTTAATACAGATAACATAAATATTTATTTCAATTCACAAGGTTTCCTTTCTCAATTTCATAATAGTATTTTATTTTATTTTTTGTTTGTATTTTCTCTTCTCTTGAGAGGGTGGAGTAAGGTTTTCAAACATTCAAGATCAAAATGGCTTTTAATATCTCTTATTAATGAAGTTGATTAGCTTTTTTTTTAAAGAAAGAAACCAAAATATGTTAGATCTTAGTTGCTAAAACAAAAAGGAGGACAGCATTCTAGGAATGGAAATTAGGAATATTGTAGAATTGTGAAAAGTGCTTAAATATTTAAGAAGAACTAAACATCTGACTTAGTTACTTAGGTCCTGAAGGCTCTTCTTGCTCTCTTCTTACTCTCAAGTCCTTACTGTGACAAACCCTGTACAATTCTTTCTCATTTCCTCAAATCTCACCTGTGAAATCAATATAACAGCATTTCCAAGATAGTAAGTGGAAAAAGTAAATAAACATGATTCAATGCCATAGATAAGGATTGTCTTTTCTTTCTTTCTTTCTTTCTTTCTTTCTTTCTTTCTTTCTTTCTTTCTTTCTTTCTTTCTTTCTTTCTTTCTTTCTTTCTTTCTTTCTTTCTTTCTTTCTTTCTTTCTTTCTTTTTTTTTCTTTCCCCCATAAAAAACTTTCACTACTCCATTTTGCACTGGCTCTGGGAATTCTCTAAGTTAATGCAAAGCATGTTCTTTATGAATCAGATTCAATCTGTAACAAGCTTTCCAGCTATAAGTCATAAAGCTTATTTACTTGTTTGCTTAGTCTCATTTGCTTAAAATGAGGCAGTGCAGTACAAGAATTGCTGTTATGGAGGAGGTGTACATTGGAGTTACTTCTACACACAGCTGGATACTTGCAACAAAGTGTGGCTTGAAGTTGTTGTTATTCAATATTTGTATTTGTACAAACAAAGCTAAATTAAGCTGGAGAGAAAAATGAATGTTTCACAGATAGATCTATTCTACCTTTATATATACGGTTTAAATAAAAAGCAAATTCAATAAAGTATGAAATTCATGTCAGTAAAGTTAGGATAATCAGCTATGTTTGTATGTCTGAATAGAAAGCTCAGTACGCTTGCAAATAAAAAGCAGATTGAATGTAGAGTGCAGAAAGTGAATGTAGAGACCAGTCACTTTACAGAATCACAGTATGTCAGGAATTGGAAGGGAGGGGCTTCAAGAGATCATCTAGTCCAATCCCCCTGCCAGAGCAATACCTAGACCAGGCCACACTTCTTTAAAAAACATGAGTTAGTTATAGCTGGTGAAAACCAACCAACTCTTAAAAATTAGGATGACCCTATGTTTATAAATTTATATGTTTACATATAAATATGTTTATTTTTTGGGGTGGTGGAAATTTTTGGTAATTCTAATTTTCCACACACTGAAGATTATTTTATTTTCCTGTCACAAGGATGCTAGTCTCCAAGTTGGCCTTCTGAGTAGACTGAAGACAGAAATCTTCAAGTGCCCCATTATGATATACCAGTTAGAATCATGTTGTTAAATCATAGCCTGTCACTTCAAACTCAGTTCTACCTCTCTATAAAGATAGATACATCTATTTTTAAAATGCAACTTAAAGAATAAAGATGCTGAGTGCCAATTAACCAAAAATATTGACAGTGAGAAAATGGTATCTAGGATTAAGCATATTTACAAATGATTATTAGTGATTAACAATTATGAGTGGATTTGCATTTTCAGAGAATATTTACAATTAGATTTCTGACCACTGTTTATTATGGTAAAAAATTCTCATAATTTAGCTCAGAATTTGGTAAGCAGGAAATTGCTTGAATTTATTTTTAAAGGAAAAAAAAATGAACTTGTGGCATAAGTTATAATTTTTATTGAACTTTATAAATTTAACTAATAAATGAGTTCAAGATTTCCAAAAACATGGGAAATTAGGTGCATTGTTTAAAAACAATGAGCAAAATTTTATATTGCAGTACTAAACCAACAATTTCCTGTGGAATTCATGAGTATAAAATATAATTAAAACAAGGACTGATTTCCTGTTTTTTAAAAACTAAAGATAATGCATATGAACACAGTATGGTGTCAAATTGGCTTTAAAATTGCAAACATTTCATACGAATAGGATATTTTGTTATGGTAGTTGAGCATCTTTATCATGATAATTAGGAACAGTAAAGATTACAAATACTATGGACATGGCTAATGTAATATTTAAATATTTTATGATAATTCTCTCAAATGGGATAAGATATTTTGTTTAACTCATAACTTTTACTTCTACAATTTTGAGAAAACAGTATTTGACAACTTCAGACATCTGCAATTACTATGGATTTTGCAATTACCTAATCCTTGCTTTTAAAGTTACTATAATTAAAAATTTAGGGCTTTTTTATAGAATGAAAAACAATGCAAATTATCAGTCAACAACAGTTTTGTTGTGTTTCAAGCTGAATTCTGTGTTTTAAAACAACTTAGCAATCAATCATGAGAAATGCGTTAACTTGTCTGAGGGGGCCTCAGAAAAGACTACCAGTGAAAGAATACTGAAAATTATTTAAAGTACAGAATAAGCTATGATCAAAATTGCATGTTGTTATGTAAGAAATAGATTAAATATTGCACCTAATTTTAATTAAAGTTATATTAAAAGTATTGATTGAGAATTCTGGTTTTTGGTTAAATTATCAAATGAATGCAAAATGATATTGCAAGCTAGCTATTTTTTTATCACTCACATACAAGGTGAAATAATAGCAAGACTAATAGTATTTCTAAGGTTAAAAGACAATTTACCACTGCTCCTGTAATAAAAAAAATTAAAATATATTTCTTCATAATAAATAGTTGATCCTGTCATGGAGAAGATAATAAATTGAGTTTGCAATATTCAAAGTTTATCTGAAGTTCACTTAGACTTTCCCTTTGGTCACAAAATAGATATAGAATTCCAAATTATTTCTTAGTTCATTTCTGTATTAGTTTCTGACTTAAAACTCAAAATAACATATTTTGAAAACAAATTGGCTTTTGAATATCCTTGCATAGTACAAAATGTCTAGAACAATCCACAAAGGGAAGTGCATTTTTTTGATATAGACTAAAAATTTGCTTAACTCAAACTTTTGTGATTAATTTGGTTATATACTTGGTAAGCAAGACTCCACTAGACTAGAGAGTCTCAGAAGGAACTTGTTTGTCTCTCAGATTCTCACCTCAGCTTTGTACAGAATTTGTAATGTTTTCATGTTTTGTCAAAGGCTGCAAGCTCCTTTGGGATTTGCTGTAAATGATAAATACCTACATACAGATTGATGGAAAATGGAAGGAAGTGACTGTAACAATACTGATTTCTTCTTTTTAATTGTGAACAAAATCTTGGGGCACTATCTCATTTTTCTCACCTGACATCATAACATTTTATTTCAATGCTGTTGTGGCTGAAAGACAGGCACTTTCCCTCCTATATCTTTTTCTTAAGTGCTTCTGTAGATTATAATCGTGAAACTTTAGATAAGGAAATAAGTTCAGCTAAACTCCACAACTCCATTATTTAGAGACTGTGCCTGAACAGGTAGACTGCTGAATAGCATGATACTGGAAAACAAGATTTTCCATATAAACTGTGAGTTGTCAGCATTACACCACATGAACGCTATGAAAACTTCTTGCTGAGAACTTAATTGCAAAGCTATGAAACACAATGACAACAGCAACCTTATCTGAAAGACTTAAATGACATACTTATAACTCCATCATTACTAGGGACAGATATATCATTAGGAGAAGCAAAAATATTATTCTAGCAAAGTTTAAGGATCTTATTACTGATAATACAAGGTTGTGGTGTATGTTTCTTCTAGTGGTATTGTATTTTTGTTATCATTCCCAGTACAATCAAATAAGGAATTATATCATCCAAGCAAATTATTGTAACCTGCTGTGGTTTGATTCCAGGCAGCAGATAATCCTACTCCACAGCTCTTTACTCACGGACCCCAGGATCAGTTTAAAGGAGAGAACAGAAAGAGCAAGAAAATTAATGGGTCAAGGCAAGGAGAGTTTAAGGAGAGGATAAAAACAATTGGTGCATAGGCAATCCCTCATCATCATCCACAAGCCACTTGGGAAGAAAACTCTTGCTTCAGTTGTTTTGTTCTGATTTTGGTTTTTTTTTTGTTTTAATTACTGAGCATAACGTTACATTGTGTGGAATATCCCTTTGACCTATTCAGACTAGCTGCGTTGCTGTAACCCCTACCAGATTCTTCCCATACCCAGCCTCCTAAGTGGGGAGGGAGGATGAGTAACAAAAAGAGAAAGGCTTGATGTTATGCAAGCACTGGTCATCAGTAGCCAGCACTGGTTTTATCAACACAGTTTTAGCCACAAATCCAAACCACAGCATTGTATAGGCTGTCATGAATAAATTTAACACAATTCCAATCCAACCTAGTACATACTTTAGAGAACCTAAATATTATTGGTGAAGGATCCTATTCACAGTCACCCTTATTTTGGACAATAAACATTTTTACAAACAACAAAAAATAATTTTTACTAACTACAAACAAAGTCTCAATTAATTTTACTTCAGAATCTTGTGAAACAAAGCAGAAGAGAGAAGGCAATGTTCTTTTTCTTGTAAAGGTGGAAGGGTAGTACTTCTGCTAAGAGGAATCACAGCTTATAACACCAAAATCTTAATATGAATACTTTTTGTTCTGGACTCATGCCAATGCTTATAATTGTCTCCAGGGATGGTATGCTTTTTTCTTACACAGGTTTTTGGGTTTTTTTTAAGGGAGGTGCAGATTTGCTGTGAGCAGGTGGGAATTTGTGTATTGTGTTCTAAGGGAATTGGGAAACTCTCTAAGGGAACTGGGAAGAAAGTGGTTTCTGACTTGAAGGGAGTAATTCTGTGAGCCATGTAACTCAAAATCATGAGCAACATGAATGTTGCTTTAGGATTAGTTTTCTCTAAATCCTTTTAAAATTAATCATGGTCTGCTTTCAGGAAACTCACACTGGTTACTTGTCTTTTCCCAGTGAGGATGATTACTTTGTCAGCACCTCTTGAAGTAGTAGTGGCCCTTGCATAGAGACTGGAGGAGGACTTAACTGTGTGAGTGAAAATGTCACTAGATGTGAGTAGAGACTTCCTGAAAATTCCTTAAGCCAGAAGAGACTTTCTGAAGTGACTGATAACACTAATTTACGGTGTAAATCAGATCTTTCACTTGATAATTGTGCAATTATACTGTCCTAAACCAACATATCTCTATCTCCAAAAATGGTGCATATGGCTTTTGTTATTTTTAAACCACTTGAGATCAGAGAGATGCATTTAATTAATATTCAGGAGAGATTTAAACTTAGTTTGACCCAAAGTATCTCCTATAAAATCGTGGCCAAGTTGGTTTCTGATGGATTTACCAAGTCTGTTGCCTTTCTACTGTCTTGATTATGTAAGGGAGCCTGCTACTGCTTCTTCCATGATAACAACTAGGAATGAATTTACTGGTAACTGTTCTGAAAAGAATTTAAGCTTGCTGTCAATTTGCTGAGCTCTCTATTTTTCAAATTTTCTTAAAAATAAGGGTGGTTGGAACAAGTAACTTATTTTAGATTATTTTTTTAAAAAATGTCTTATCTCTGTGACATATATTTTCACATACTGCTGTAGCTTATGCTTTTTTCCATTCCCATATTTTTATTCAGTCTTTTTTTCTTTAGTGCTCAGAAATGTCATTTGTCTTTTGTTTGGGCTGCTTTAGTTTAATTATTTAAAAGCTGAATTTTAATCCAAGTGTTAGAAGCCCCCAGAGGTTGGATTTTCAGCTAATAGCATGCTTTGTGTTAATGGGGTAGTGGCAGAGAATCATTTTTCAGTTTCATTTAAATATTCTATTCTTGTTTTGCACCCTGTTGCTTTTTTTGAGATAGCTATAATTTAAATAATTGATTCAATGAAAAAAATCCAGCAGTGTAAAGCTTAACAGTCTATTCCAAAAAGGTCACATACCAATTACAGTAATTTTGCATAAAATGAAATAAGAAAGCCTGCCCCTTTCACTCCCAGGGAAAAAATGTTAGAATAATCAGAATTCTCATGGACCTTTTTCAATCAATAAATGTTTCAGTGAATGATTGCAGCACCAAAATTGAAAAGCTTTGTTCTTGCTCCTGCAATTGTACTAATAAACCACACCTGGAACTGATTGATAGAGGAGAGTTGGGATGGTCAGTACAAAAGATTGAGAAGGAATAGTTTATCTGGCTTACCCCTTAGAAAGACTATGGGTTTTTATTGTGAAAAATACTAGGGATTTCTATAATTTTTAACATTGCATTATAGCTGTTTTCTGTCTTTCGATTTTAGTTCTTTTCTCTTATTTAAAATTGGGTTTCACTTTTCCAGAATACTTTTATATAGTTTGACAGGAGATGCCTACGTAGTTCTGGTGTTTGAAACATAAACAACAGATAATGTTTTATACTTCTTATTTTAATACTTCACTCAATTTAAGTCCATCAGAGGGCAGCGCCACCTGGAAATAACAGAGCAAGCTCTGAACCAGAACAATTGGAATCTGAAAAAAGTGTCAAGCTATATTCCAGGTCAAGCTATATTCCAGAATCTTCTGCTTCTGTACTATGAAAGGAAGAGGAAAGCATGTGAACCTACTTCTATTTCTAAATAGAATACTTCGGTTTCAGTAGAAGTGAAAAGAACTTTTGTCCTCTAACAATATTGGGTGTTTCTGAGCTTTTTGTGATTCAGCAGGACCTGCAGAATCATGATGGATGGCTGAAGCATTGTCCACTCTTTCCTCCATATGTCTTGTTGATCGCATTGAGGTTCTGTTAGCACAGCCAAGGACTAGACATATAATACACTAGCATACATCTAAATATATGGCCTTGATGATGAATTGCTGTTTTTAACTTCCATTAATAAGACAAATGAGTGAAATCTTCCTGGCTTGTACCAATTAACTGACGCTTATTGATGCAATACAAAATTCTGCATTACATGTGGTCTTCCCAGCAACAGCCTGATTTGTCTTATTGTTCATAAAAATGATACAGTGATCTCCTGCAGTGCAAAGAATAACTGGTCAGGAATAAATAGTTAGAGATCTGCACCGGAAATGCAAATATTGTATGACATATTTAGTGACATATGGATTAAATGGTATCTAGGTGCTATGGAAAAATGTCTGGAAAAGGTAATTAACAATGTCCTTTTAATTATAATTGCTGCTTTTGTTAATCAAAATACTCTGGTCTTATCTGCTTCTCTACAAGTAAGATGAAAAACAAATTAAAAAGTATACGCAGAGATCTCTCACTGAAAGAGAAATGAACAAAAATTGCTTCACTTCCCAACTCCTATAAGCCAAAAGGTCACATCCTATTTTAAAAGGTCTCATACTTCGAAAGGACAAGATGATCAAGTCTTTACCCACCGGTAGATCAGCTAAAATAGTTGAGATTGAGTTAAACTTCTGGACCAAACTATTCCACTCCTGGGTAAATGGGGTATTTGGACTAACTACTTGGCTGCTACATCTTCACTGTTATCCTCCTCCTTTTTCCCTGACTCAATAAAGCTTGTGCTCTTTTCCGTATGGTTGCTTGGTTTCCACAGTGTCAAGGGAGTATGACTCTAACTCGAATTAGTCTTTATAGTTAGAGAGCTGTTGTGAAAGGCATGAAGTATCTCAGGTGAAAGATTTGAAACAGTCCTGCTCACTTCTGGAATAAATATTCTGACAAATAGGTCCAGTGTAGTGTGTTTTCAGGAGTTACATTTGGAAGAGTGAAAATTAAAAGTTTGCTAAGAAAAATACAAATCTCAAAGGATCTTACAAAGAAGGCGAGTCATCCTTTCTCTGTGCAAACAATAACAGTTAGTGAGGTAATTTTGAAAACAAGCTACCAAGACAAACCAATAGCTGGTGATTATTTGTGCTAAGGAAGAGATATTAATTCAGTCAAATAAGTAATTACCATATTGTAAATCCAGATTGATAACTGTAACCCCTTTGAAGTAAATTAAGCTTAATTATGCTAAAAATTGCAGCAACAATTTTGCATCTTTATGTGGTTTGCTAAAACGTTCCTTGTTTAGTAAATCAAATTGTAGATGCTACAAGTTCCATCCAAAACAATTTAATAGTTACTTTCAGACCACTTATTATAGTGAACAATTCTGACACTGGTTCTGCAGTGATACTAGAGATGCGATCTGAAATGGGGATCAGTTTGAAGACAGAGGTTTTATTATTTTTTTAAATTAAACTGTAATGGAAAAAATTGGTATTTTTTCTAATACTTTTATTCAAGGTTAATGTTCATTGCATAGAAAAGCCACATTAAAACTGAAGCTTGAGAGGGTTACTAAAATTGTAGATCCTGATTTTTAAAGATTAAAACCCAAAAAATTTGACAGCAAAATTACTGCAACAAAAAGGAATCATGTTATTCAAACTCTTAGAAGGGTCTGGCACATTTTATACTGGAAACATATTTTCTGTGAAGTTGAAAATTCTAAAGCCAAAATGAATTTATAACTTTTGAAATATTAGTCCTACAAAATATTCTCAAAAAAGTGTTTAAATAACTGGAGAAGGTAGACTTCTACATGTTTAAGTGTTGTAGGATTTTTTGTACTGCAGCTGGGATGTTTTTTGGTCTATTAGTAGTGAGTTCATTTCCTTCAAAAGGCTAGTGAGGATGATGTTAATTGTGTGTAGAAACCAGACCCTTTGAATCAATTTGTTTTGATATTTTCCAAAAGTCTTTTCCAATTTGCATGTTGACTTGATTGTCTCCCTTATATGCTTTAGCTAGGTAGAGAATGGGAGGTGAACTGCATGTAGGAGATGTTCTGTTCACTTTTTCTCTGAGATTTAGAACAAGAATTTGAATTGCAATGTGAAGATTTCCTCCACTGGATTTGGAGTCTATGGAGTCTCTCTAAGGTTTTACAAATTGTAGGTATGTGATTTTCTTTTCATTACATTGCCTTGAAAGCAACATACATATTTGTACATGTTGTTCTCATAGATTGAGACTGATAGATAGCAGTAGGCTAAGTGAGTTCTTTTAGTGCTGAAAAATAGGTTGTGGAATTATTTAAATTGCTACAGAAATGCACATTGGCAGAGCTGGTTAAAAAGAAACCATCCTGAATTTGTAAGTAAGATCCTGATATGTTTCACCTGAACTGTATTCAGGGATAAGGTGTCATGAAGAGTGGGATGGATAGTAGCTCCCTCTTTCTATTGATGTGAATGAAGTAAAATTGCATTAAGTACTTGATAATATATTTTTACAGGATGCTGAAACAAAAATGTGTGCTTGATGAGTGATTATTCTTATGGTAAGGAATATTTATGCTCAGTAAAAATGCTGCCCTTATAATTTCTGCATATCCAGAAAGTTGAAGATGATAGGATAAAGGACTCAGAACTTGATTGATAGCTAATTCCTTCCTAGGGGTGATTAGATATCACAAAAAAATCTGTATAATCTGTTAAAACTGTCCCAAAATTAGTACGACAACCAGATTTTTCCTATCAGCAGTATATGCTTCAGGTGTGAACTCACTGAACAGTCAAATCAGATTTCCTGCATACCAGTGCAGCAACCCCAAAAGCTTCCAGTGGTTTCTGAATAACTCAGGCAATCAGGCTAGTACGCCTTGAATAGACCAACACATGTAGGCAAACAAGTATATGAGTGGAGCGAAGCCATGGGAAGCTATAGCTTTTGAGGCAATAACACTTTGATGTAGGTGATGTGAAGACATCTTTCCACCACTGTGGCATTACGTGCCTTTGCAGGCAGGGAGGAAAGTTCCTCAAACTGGTAGCCATATCACTCATACTCAATGGGTGTGTAAGGAGCTTAAGGAATTGTCAGATTTGTAACTTCCACTGCTGAAGTGACTGAGGAGATTTCTTGAAACTGGCCTATCAGTGCAAGCAGAAGTAAAAATAGCTTTTTCAAACCTTATCAAGAAAAATACATCATACTCTGATGATAAAGGGGGATATGCCATGGCTTGTAGGGTATCTTGATTTTATTTTATTTTTGGGGGTTGATTTTCAAAAATATTTTAGTTTTCATTGCTACACTGGTTAAAATGTGGTTGTGAGAAGGGAACAGAAACTTCTTTCACAATTAGATTTCAGTATGCTCTAAAGTGAATTCTGGGTATTTGCAACTGTTTACTTATATACTGTTCCTTGTTGGCTTGAAGAAATATTTTCAGTGCTTTTGAATCACTGACAGATATCATATCTCTTATCTTTGATGTTCTAAAAAAATCAATAGGAGTAAGCATGTCTGCACAGTTTTCTTAGGAGGTTTAACAGGAAACCAAGCAGTCTGTTGCAGTCAGAAGAAACTCTACAAATCCAAAGAGAGGAGAAATACCTTTTAAAATACCTCTTGTGGAAAATTCTGTGTGTTTTGGGTTGGATTTATTTTCTTCCCTGTAGTGACATTTTTTGCTCAGGGTTAGAAATCTAAGTAGCTATTAATGATGAAAATCTATAAATGAACTCAGTAGCTACATGAATAGCAGTCAGTTATTCAGTGCATTATTTCATCCTTTTTTCATTGCATTATCTTCTTTGTAATTTTTTTGCAGTCAAATTGAATTTTTTATAGCATAACATCAACAAGTCTGTTTTTAAAAGGGGAGAAATAGTCTAACAAATCCCTCTGTAAGTATCAACCTTTCTATGCCTTTCCATTTTTGTGTCTTTCCCCCCCATCCACCAGAATTGTAAGACACAATTAATGACTATCTTGTATCCTTGTACATAGTCAGAAAACACTGACAAGTGCTCAGTCATATCTGAGAGACAGTTTGAATTTTGCTAGTGCAACACGAGATCATTGCCAGCATCTTAGATTGTAAACTGTACAAGCAGTTGAGAGATTGAAAAAGACACTAGTAACTCTTACTGTAAAAAAGAAAACAGATCTCCCCTGATTAAGAAAAGTTTTAAAGTGTCCTGCCTTCAGATTAATGGTCTAAAGAAACTACCATGTCCAACCTGGGGCTCTAGATATTCAAGTTGCATTGTAGTTTTGGACATCTGGACTAAAAGTTTCATTTTTGAGTCAACTTTGCATTATTTCAGTAAAGAATGATAAGAAATCATTGCATAATTGGAATTGACAAGGAAAGTCAGTACTTAGAAAGAATACTCTTCCTAACAGCTTTAAGTGGCTGTTTTCATGGTCCTTTGGAAGCACTACATTAACACTTAATAGATAAAAATGTGAGCATGTTACTCTTTCTGAGTGTTAACCTGACAAATGCTGCACTAAACTAATTAATCCATAGAGACTCTAAATATCTGTTGAGAAAAGTTAATAAATCAATTAGAACTGATGGTTTTGACATCAAAATATTTGAATCATACTGTCATGATCAATGGATCAGCTGATAAGCTCTGTGACACCACCATTTTACACCTCTGTAAATTATCTGTGAACTTTTTGTAAGAAGAAAAATAAAGGAGAATGCCTAGAATGCATGACCATGGTCTAAATCCCTATGCTTACAGTAATGTAGATAGTATTTTCCATTAGAATAGAATTTTAAAAGAAATTTACATCAGAAATCAGTGTTATGATTACTTACCAGCAATGGCATTGCTAGAGGATGATATGAATATTGGAGGAAAGTTTAGAATTACTAGTATTATTTTGACTGTATTTGGAACTTAAATGTTTTATAATGCATTTTTGAACCCTAGGCCTCCAGCAGTTAACTTCATGTACTGATTCAGCTTTGGGTGTTATAATTGATGTTCATCACTTTCTCCTGTATAAATTTTTTCATTGCATTTCATAATTGTAACATGAATTTTAACAAAACAAAACAAAAAACTGAGAAAAACTGAAAATAAACAACCACAAAAAATCTTGAAACCATGACTTAGTAACCTTTGGAATGAGAATTTCAAGTTTTCTGATAGCACATAATGTACTGGTGCAGATAAAACCAGTTCTCTGAGGGATTCTGTCCTGGTTTTGGGCCAAAATTAATAAATTAGCCCCCCCAGAGATGATGATGATCGCGTTTCCACGTGGGCAGGCCGAGGAGAGAAGGCCTGCGGAGAGGAGCGCAGGGCCGGGGAGGGGAACGCCGACGAG
>VZTY01000476.1:0-42763 GCA_013400935.1 Turnix velox | reverse complement strand
ACATGTTACATCCATCAATGTAGAACCCTCCCCTTGCGGTTTCTCTCCTTCCTCTTTCCGGTACAGCCGACCACGAGTTCCTTCTTCACTAGTCCTTTGGCACCTCCCCCAGGCTGGCTCCAACCTGGCGAGGTCTGCCACAGGCTTCGATCACTCTTCTTTGTCTTGTTGATGGCCATCGTTAACTGCCTAGCCGGTGCCCATCCTCCACGAATTCCTCCGTTTTTCTTTAAACATTATACAACGGTAAACAATCTTACACACAGTAATAACAAGTAAAAATATTAGTACAAACACAAACCAGAAAATTTACCCCATTCTACCTCAAACCAGGACAGATTCTTACAAGTCAGAAGACATGTTGTGATAAAATTTAAAAGGCTCTACAGCCCATTTCAAGTTAAACTTGAATTGCTTTCAAACTTTTAAACCTCCTCTTTTGTTCCACTTTCTAGAATTCTGGTTTTCTCATATGGTATATAAATTGCATTATTTTCCTTCAAGGTATAGTACATTAAGAATTAGACTGTTTCAGGTAAAATGACCTTTCAATTTGCATTGCTGGAGAAGATGAATGGCCCTTGCTACTTTCTTTCTGAACTCATTCTAGCAGCAGTATGCTAGTCTGTTCAAACTGTTAGTGTTACAGATCTCTCTGTCAGTTTCTATTGTAATCTAATAGCATGGCAGGAGGCCTACACTGCAGTAAAATACTGAAATAAAGTATAGCATTTCTGTAGCAAAAGAAATTTCCAACATTTTGCCTTTGACTGACCAGCCAAGAATTAGAATTATTAAGCATAAGGCAGTTTTTGAGTGTTGCACACTCACTCGATCTTATAGAAATATTCATTTAACAGTAAGGAGAAAAATAACCACAGGTTTTACATAACTGGCTTATTTTGAAATGCTGGAGCCTTTTAGTACAAGAGGGTTATTTTGTAGCTGTGGTAAGGTACTGTCAACAAAATAAACATAAGGGCTGTGGGATGACTCTTACCGTTTTAATACCTGCCATATTACTTATTATCATATAATGCACAGCATATAGATACCCTTGTAGATACAGGGGACAAGATGTATTGTGTAGAGTTATCACTCCTGCTTCCCAAGTTAATTCTGAAAAGAAAGAATACAGAAAGCCTCACAGGAAAAAGATACTCCCTATTATGAATACCAAATGTAGGCATTTGTCTTAAAAGTTTCAGTTGACTGGGATGCTGTTAATGCTGATTCTGCTTACCTTTTTTCTTGGGATAGTGCTGAAACAGTTCTCGAGTTGGAGCCTGCTAAGGCTTGCTGATTGGTGCAATCACAAACTATCTACTGTCATTATTAATAATTTTTTGTGAGCTGCTCATCGCTTCTTTCGTTTTGTGGATGCAACACGTAGCAGAAGTTTTAGGCAGCTGAAAGAGATGCACAGAATAATAAAAAGTAATGTGAAAAATGAGCTTGCTGCACTGAGATCCTAACCAGCAAAGATGAAAAAGGAACCACAGACCTTTGATTCTAAATCTGTATTTTTCACAAATAAGGAAAGAATTAAATTCCTAACCTAAGGTCTTGGTTTTTTCCAATTCTTTTGATTATTTGTTAAAGTTTTAATTTTTCTCATTCTTCACACTCATTATTCAGCACAATGTTGTTTTCATATTACTCAGTCTTGGTGGGTTGACTTATATCCTTTTTAACTCCCTTAAAGTATTATCAATTAATATATATTTCACATATATGAAGGATTTTTGTATGCAGTACCTTGTCTAATTTTTTTCATAGAATCTCAGTAAGTTGCTTTGAAGAAAAGAGTAGGCTCTGAAGTGATGAATCCCTTGGCTTCAGCTCCCTGCATTGCATCAACTCCCTACACCATCTGCATTAACTCAATGTGAGATGTGTTTAGTTCTGCTAAGTGAAATATGTAGCACATCTCCTGCCTCAGAAGACATTCTAAAAGCATGCATAATATGCATTATACTGTGCTTCACTTTAAAGCATATGCTATACTTTTGCAAATCTATGATATTTCCTTTCCAAGAAATAAAAAAAGGAAAAAAAATCCTGTAGTGTACTCCTTAGCTGTGAAGCTCTGCAAAAGGGTTCAGTGTGTATGCATTGTCAATACATTTTATATAGCTGCATTCATTTTTCTTGGAAATAATGTTTCTAAACAAGAAGGATATAATTTACTACTTTTTCTAGAATGAGTGAGAAGTTTCTATGTGCTTGTTAACTGTATTCTCAATGCTTTAAGGCAGGTAGTGAGAAATTAAGAGTTGATAGCCTTGTAGAAGTATGTTTTATTAAGAGTTACCACTAGAAGAAAAATAATACCATACACCAAGCAAGCAGTAGATCGATTGTGACCAGGATCTTATTCACAATGCAGTAAATCAGATAACTCTTATGAAACTGGTAGAAGATGGTGATTTATATTAGCTGAGAATCTGACTTCATTGTCCTTAGTTTTGTTTACATTAACTGTATTTTGAGAGCATTTTCTTTCTGCTTCTACACAGGATGCTTACATGGATGAGAATGGAAGTGAACCCAAAGTTACACATATATGTGTGTGTAAAGTGTATATGTATCTCTCTGTCTCTATCCCCAAAATATGGTACATGAAGACATGATTGGCTATATAAGAAGGGAAAATAGAGGGCCTTATTTCAATGATATTTGGATGGAAAAAAACAAACCCATGTAAAGAATGCTAAGACATTTAAAAAGCACCTTGTCTCAAAGTCCTATTTAATAACATATTAACACGGTTGCTTTCTCAGGTGGCACACAACCATGACAATTACTGGGATTCTTCAACTGTGCGTCCTGAACAGTTGGGATTAATCATTCTGAAACCCAATCAGTAAAAAAAGTTTGTGTAAGGTAACAAGAACCTGTGCAATAACATAGGTGACATATCAGTGGAGTATTAGCATTCATCGGGAATCTTATTGTTTAAATAGGATTTTATTTGTAATGGAATTTTTCGAGAAGTATATTAATGCTATTACAAGTAAATCTTTGTTGCAGTAAAACTGGTCAATCTTCTAAAATACCTACTTAAGTAGGTGCAAGACAGGCAGTATATAAAGTACTGTTCAAGAATCCAAAACTCATCTATAGTCTGTGACCCGAGCCAATGATCACTGGCATAATATTTCTAGATATGGGAATATGAACAATTTTCCCTCAAACATTTTTTATGTTCTCAGAGTCTTCAGTAGGATTTCTAGTTACCTGAAATTACTATGCAATTATAATTCTCTGGATTTTAGTACTTCAATCAACATAAAGATAAATTGGGCCTCGTGGTAAACATTTAACTCTGTAGAATTTTTTCATTAAACGAATTTAAGAAGTTACAGAAGATCCAACCTGGATCCAATCTCGGAAGTCCTAAAAGAGGTAAAAGTAAATAGTTATTTGTGGAAGAAATGCTGCAGATTTTTTTTTTAAAAATTTTTCATTCATGTTTTAAATACATCTAAATATAAAGCAGCAAGGAAAATCTTTGAAACATTACCATACTACAATGGCAATAGTCAGAGTTTTATGGGTCAAGGGTAAGAGATGCAATCTACAGAATAAACCAATCTGCTTGGCAATTCACTGAGAACTGAAAATCCACTTCTTAGAATTAGCCAGAGAACAATGAACTCATCTCATTTATTGCTTTCTGTGCATCTTCACATTTCCTCTCTGGTCAAGCACAGGTCACCTCCTTGACTGGAGGCAAGAATAGCCAGTGAGAGGCATGTTGCTCCTGCAGCTGAACAAGAGATTTCTGAAATTCCATTTTCCTAAAAGTAGTTCTTTTTGTCACTGATTATGTTGTTTTCTCAAAAGAATGGATGAATTAACAGAGTATTTAGCTTTTTAATTATTTTTATTTTACATTTGGTTATAAAGTTGGCATTGTTGAACGTACAGCAACTGTGACCAACCATGTGTTTTGACACTGAAAAAATATAACAGAAGAAAATGAAGAAAAGGGGGACAGTCAAAACAAAACAGGCAAGCATTACCTGATTTTTTGTATGGGTTGCCAATTAACAGTTTGCCTCCCATTGTGAGAAAAGTATTTAAACCACTTTACAAAAAAAATTTCAGAGTACATGACAGAAAACATTTTTTTCCTCCTTATGGGAAATACTGCCAGAGTATTCTCAAAGACATTTTGTTCCCAGTACTAAGCTTTCTATTTGAAATTTCTGCTCGCTTTTGGAAATTGCATTACAATGTACTGCATATGATTTTCTCTAGAGAATTCTTCATTCTGAATCAACAGCAAGTAGTAGTTATGTATGATAACAGTAGCAATAGTTGATGTAGATTTGTAGCAGATTGAAACCTAGCCCATTATGCTATCTACTATAAAAAAGCAACATAATAAAAAAGACCCCAGATTGTGTCAAAACAAGTCCAGCTGGAGGGATGGTAGTAAAATAGTGTGTGTGGGTGTGTGCATGCTCACTTTTGTGACAGTCACAGAGGTGGAAATGGGGTAGTGACAAATGAATCTAATTTCTTTCCATGAGAAGGAGCTGGGCTTATGGTTTAAAGACTGACAGAAAATATTCTGACTCAGCTGCTTGATAATCTGTCTCAATTTTCTCATGAAACAGTTAGGGGAAATATAAACTAGAAAAAAATTGTTACAAAGTAAATTCACAACCAATTGGAAAACTGTACCAGGAGAAGAGTAATGATTGATTTACTGTCAATATCACAACTGGAGCTACATACTCATCTGTGATACTAGTCTGATCTTTTTTTCCTTTTTCCTATTTGTGTCATCTCCGCCCCTTTTTCTTTCTTTTTTTTTTTTCCTTTTTTTCCTTCCCTTTCCTTTTTTTTCCGTTATATTTTTTGGTATTTTTACAGATTAATGTTTTATGAATGAATTGGAAACACTGTTTAAATTACAGCAAACATGCTGGCTAATAAACACATTGGATAATTCATTAGTAGACTAGATGGATCATAGAGAAAGATGTACAGTTCTGCACATGTGCAGGAACAACATAACATGAATAAAAATATAACATACAGTAAATCCAGATGCAGCCTTAGGAAAATTATATGGAGGGTAAAGTAATTTCTTTTATTTTAGTCACTTTTAAGTAACAATAATAGTGCTACTGCTAAAAAGAGAAACATTTTCTAGGCTGTATAAATACATGTGCTTTACATGATATCAGAGATTCTCTTATGCTTGACACCATAATGGTAATATTTGCTTGTAATATTGTGACTACTTGAAAACACTTGCACCTTAGGAAAAGTGCAGACCAGTTAGATTTCTGGGGGTCCAAATAAGAATGACTGAAAATCTGGAAACAAGGATCTAAGAAGAAAGACTGAGGATATCTAGAAAAGAGGTATGTAAAAAAAACCCTGGATAATAAATTTTTATAGGCAAAGAATTCTGCAAGAAGATAGGAAGTAATCTCCAATACAAAAGCTCAGGATTTAAATGACAATGAAGAATGATAGACAAGGTATGTAGAACATCTGAATTTTTAAGGTTCTTATAACTAATTTAAATTACATCACCTTGAACATAGCAGGAATTTTGGAGAGGATTTTTCAGATCCATTTTTCTAGAATTCTGTGGTTCCTGTTTTGATAATATCAGTAACAAAATTTTGGACACTATGAGCATGGTTGCCTGAAATCTTAGGAAGTGAATGATGAGTGTTGGAAATGGCTAACCCGAGGGATCCATGTAAACTCATTTTACAGTAGCTTTCTGGAAGCCAGTTTCTACCTCTTAATATTTAAGCACTTAAAAATCTCAGAGATCCCTACAGTAACTCACATGAATTTTTATTTAACAAGAATAGTTTTGATTAATGTACCTTACTTGACTGTCTAAAATGCTTTGCCCATCCAGAACTTTACTCAGTTCTAAAATCTTTTTTCACTGTGGGTGTTCACACCCCAGTGTTAACTTGTATGTAAAAGGCAGTATCACGGCTTTTTTATTAATTGGATGGATTTAAAAAAAATTATTAAATGTTGAGAATTTTACATCTAATTTGTATTTCTATTTCTTCTGGCTTAAAATTATATACCTCTTTGCTCATTACATTCATTCAATTTCTGCTCAATGTGAGGTCAACTCTGTAATTTTTTAATATATTTTGTCATAGTTTTTCCAATTAATTTAAAAATGCAGTGCTTGTGCTCCATACATCCTGAAGAGCTTTCAGCTCGGAAAGGAGTGGCATCTTCAGATGCTTGCTGCATTCTTGGTTAAAAACATTTTTTAGATTTTCCCTAATGCAGCTTCCTTTCATTGGGAAAATGCAATTAAATATTGGATGGATTGTCTGAAAGGAAGGTAGCTTGTCTGTTATGAAGATTAGGATATCCCAATAATGTTTTATTTGGTAAAGTATGGTATGCCTAATTAAAACAGCTCATCAAAATTTTCAAGAAAAAATAACTGCAGAACACAGTAGATATGGAGAATTCATCACCTCTTCTCCCATCCCCAGGAACTACTAAGAGTCTGTTTCCATCCTCCTTACTCCTCCCACCTATGAGGTATGTGTGCACATCAATAAGATTCCCTGAGCCTTTCCTTCTGCTTGTTGCACAGTGCTGACCCTCAACCTTTCATTGTAAGATGGCTGTTAAAAACCTTCAGTCACCCTTGTGGCCATTCAACATACCCATTGCAGTGTGTTCATGTCTCTAATGCTGGGGAGCTCACAGGTGGACCAAGTGCTCCAGGTGTGACCTCAAGTTCTTTGCTGTGAAGATATAGTGACGATGACTCAAGATTAGCAGCTAGCATCAAACTCATCAAGGAGCTCAGGTCATGTTATACACTAAAAGTGAGTAAATGCTATTTATAAATACTGCAGAAAAATACTGTTGTAATGTACAAATTCTATGTCTGATTCTAACATTGAACAAATAACAGAAGCAATAACAATTGCAAATACTAAAATCTGCTGTTAACCTAATGGCAGTTTAATGGTAAATTAATGCTTAACAACATCCACCTGTTTATACAGTGTTCCAAATTCACATGGTATTAATGAAAAGTAAAAGCTAATGGAATATTTTGAAATGTGGGAATTGTTTAAAAATCCTAGTGAAAAAATTGGGGAGCTCACAGAAAGTTCTGAAATTAAAAATCTACACTGCTATGTGTCTTCCTGTTATTTCATTTTTCCATTTTGGTGATAGATAAATCTAAGGCAGTTCAATCTTTTACAAAATTAGTTTTATCTTTGTGATCATTGTTTATATACTCCCTTTCTTTCTCTTAAGACTTGATCCTATTTACTTAATTGGGAAGATTTTTTTTTATTTGGTTTGATTTGCACCTGATTATTTTTCTGTTGCATTTTTGATTTATCATACATTTGTATTTTTGCTGGCATGAATTTGTTTGACTAAACTCATGTTCTCTGGATAGCTGTATTTATTGACTGCATTTTAGGAAGCCTATTGTATTCTATCTCTGCTGTTTTATTTCTAAGCTTATTTCTTTAACTTCAAAGCAAATTTGCTTTCTGAGCTGACTCGCTGAGTTTGCTGCTGACAAATGTTGCAGGTCATTATTGAATTCTCTGAGGCCGCAATGTTGAGTTACTGTATTTACATCTCAGTATGAAGTCTTTTGTTACCGGTTTCTTGAATTACTTGCCATGAACTGCATCAAAAAAAAATCTTTGATACTCTGGCCAATACATTTTTGGGAGCAACTTCAATCTTGCTCCTGAATTTACTGTCAAAGAATTTTCTGTTGGGTTTTGTGCTGTTGTCATGGAACTGGTCATTATAATTTCTTTTTATTCTTGAAACAGAACCTATCCTATACTTTTTTGGGTTTGTTTGAAAGTGTTAATTATCTAACCACTTCTTTGTTACAAGCAGGGCACCAAAATTATACAGAATTGTGTTGATTGATACACCTTGATGAATGAAACTTAATGTAAGGCATTTATCATGCTTTCTTACTAAGTAAACTAGGGTGTGTTTTCTTCAGAATTTTTATTTGATGAAGATTTAATTAAAATTTTGTGATTTTTCTGTTTATGCTTGCATGTAGCATTTTCTCTTTCATACTTTCAAGTAATCTCTGTGTTATCACTGATGAACATTCACTATATATGCATTCAACACTCTTTTTTAACCTATCGATACCAATAGTGGTTTGAAATTTTAATATTGTATTTCTAATGGATGCAGGATCATATAAATACAAATGGCTAATTTGCCTAGTTTTTCCTCATGGGATGCAGTAGCAACATGATTAAATCATCTCCACTGCATCAGCAGCTTCTCAGGCATTTATGTCTTTCATCATGCCTAGTAAAGGCATCATAATGTATAAAAATATGTGAAAAGCTGTAATTGCTGAGTTGTTACAAAAGATGTGAATTAGAAGCTGCATGATGTAAAGAACAGCTTTCTCCACTATTGATGGGGCATTTGCTGCTTAAGTGAGGCATTTGCCAAGAAGATGTGTTGGGTCATGTTCCAGCAAAGATTAAGTAGTCTTCTGACTATCCTGTGCAAGTTTCAGCAGCTGTCTCTGTTAAAGCACCCCACTTTCATGCTTGACAAAACATCTGTATTTCAGATTTTAAAAAACATTTCTTTTTCTCTCATTTGTAACCATCATATTACTAAGCTCTAGAAATACAGAGGTTATTATAACACACCAAGGAAATAAATAACCTGCCTCTTACAGGCAGATTTAGAGAAGCAAGTAAGCACAATTTTTTTGAAATGTCTTGGACAATAGTGGGTGGAGCTATGGTCAGGAAGAAGGGAAGGAAGTGTAGAGGGAAAATGGTTTTATTTGTTGATATCCTGCTCTGATGACTGGCAATAAATTACATCAAGTCGAATCTGCCTTTCCAGTTAAGGCAACTGTCCAGTTATGAGATAATGATAGGTCTTCCTATAATTATCTTGAAGCATGAGGTCTTTCATTTATTTTCTCTCCCTGTCCTGTAGAGGAGAGATGGCAGTCACTCGGTGGACAGCCAAGGTCAACCCATTTGCTTGGTATGTTAAGTTCAACAAGTTTGTCACCATTCCTTATTCACTATTGCATTATCATATGCAGTAGCATTTGTAGGAGGAAACAGAACCGAACCTGGGGTGCTGTATCAATCCTTCTGTGCCCAGGAGGTGGGGATTCTGAAAATGCAGAGCACTTTCTACAAACAGAAATCATGATAAAGATGACATCTTTGTCCCTCATTGCCATGTGGCCAGTGTGAATCCTGAAGAGAGAAACTGAAAGAATGAAATTAAGTTGTTAAATCACACATCTATGGTTATCCATAACACTGTTTATTAAATATGAGGAACCTTAGCAAACCTTCATTAACTCATTTGCTGCAGATAAGTTGGTAGAACTGTTTCCAAGAGATCCACCTCTCACTTTTTTAGACTGTTGTTTATTTTTAGGAACTGGCACATGGTTGATTTTTTTTTAAAAAAAAACCCTGTTCATCCTTTCCTGCATCTTTCTGTTGCATAACTTTTCTCTCTTCTTTTCCTGTATAACCTGGTCTACACCCTTTCAAGGTACCTTGTCTCTTAAGAATTTCACTACAATTTTGAAGTAACTTCAGAGAATTAATTTAAAAAGCTAACATGATACTTGGTGTTTTAAGATTGTGATGTGTAACATCTTTTTCTTCACCTTGTGATACATAGGCAAAGCCTATGTTTACATAATGAGACTTCATTCTTACCTGAAGACACCTGTGTAAAAAATGTGATTAATTATGGGCATCATTGTTATCTGCTAATTATGCAGGAATATGCTTCTTGCAAGTTCAGATTCCTTCACTGGATTTATCTAAATTTAGTAAGCATTATAAAATTCATGAAGTGGTCCTGATTTGCATTTCAGAATAGTGAGAAAGCATAACAATGTGTTTTCAGAAGTGCAGATTCCTTTATTAGAGGATGTTCTTGAATTAGGGAATTAAACTTGATTCACCAAAGAAATAGCATATAATGCTGAACAATTTACATCCTTACATAAATTTTAGATTAGACAAAGAAAAAAAATTAGTTTTCATTACCCACCATTCAATATGTTATTACAAACCTACTTTATATTGATGCATGATTTCACAAATTATGGGTTTTGAAATATCATATACCTAGACAAAGAAGAAGTATTTTTTAACCTGCATCAAAGACTTCATTTTTTTAATCTGAAATGCTTTGTAGAATTTTTAAACTTTTTTATTTTGTACTTTGCTCTCTAATTTTCTCACATTTCTTTTTTTTACTTGAAGATTAAAATTTTTTAAGGGGCTGTAACACTATTATTCTTCATTCAGCAGCCGAAGCTCAATGTTGAGCTAGTATATCCAAGTTGAGCACATACTATTTCTATGGGGAATAAACACGCTGAAATAATTTGGAAGATTGATTCTTTATTAACCTGCGTTATCAGAAAAAAATGAAAGTTGCTTTTATGGCTGCAAGAATTCTTTTCTATTAAATAGGGTACAGATTGTTTTCCTTACTTTTTAAAAATTGCTACACATTAAATCTCAGCATTAAGTCAGGAATAAGCTCCCAAATGGGTTCACTATAGAGAAGAATTCTATCACTTCTGCAACCTAATGTCCTATTCCTACTGCATTAGAAATTGGGTTTTAGAGAAAAACTCATTCATTGCTGAGAGTATGCAGTGCAAATAAACTGCTGAAGACTGGAACACAGGAAAAATGCTAACCATTTTTGTAGAAGTCTGCAAATGTGGATTGAAAATTATGGCTGCTATGTTGTATCCAGGGTTTTAATTTAACTGTATGGACTACATAGTTATAAGACCAGTGGAGGTGGAGTACAAGGAAATTTCCCTAATTTCTAGAAAATTTTGAAGTTCTGCATTTACTTTTCATATGCATCTTTTGAAATAATGCAAATAGTTGAATAATGAAAACAAATAACTACTCTCATGCAGGTTTTGTTCATGCAAGTCTTGTCAGTTGTTTAAGGACTTTATCTCTTAACCATAAGAGTTAGGTTAGGAGATTGGATTAGGCAATTATGGTCTTCTGCTTCTGTTAATGCCATTTCTCCCCAGAAGGATAGCTGATAAAATCTACTAACTGTGAGATAATTCAGTTTTATTGCCATATTTATCTTTTATTACAAGGTTTGGTAGCAGTTTGTAATCTTGTTTCAATTCACCTGCAAAAAAATTTGGTGACAGAAAGTCTGGTGTCTGTTCCTCATGCTTGTTTTCCATATGAATCTAGTCAAGTCAAGGATTATTTGATTTCTAGTCCCATCTACAAATCCTGTTCTCCTGCCCAATGGCTCTCTTTTGTAGTTAATTAAGATCACATGGCTACATTAACAAATAATGGAGTACATGGCCAAAAAAGATAAGCAAAAGATAAGATAGTTCTTTGTCATTCTTTCTGCATGTGGGAAGGGGAAAAATATAAACCTGCTTTGGAAGATTTGATTGTATGACATGGTAAAATAAACAGAAACCTGGGATACTTCACATCTCATGGTTTGTATTTAATTTTGGAAGCAGTCTTCTCCTAGATACTAGATATAAGGATGCTCATATGTTCAGATTACTATATCTAGATCAGTACTAATATAAGCTATCACAGAGTAAATAATTTCAACTGAAAAATGGTACAAAATTTAATGTTAAAATTAAATATGAGGGAAATCATGTCTATTGGGCTGCAGCAGATATCTGGGATGTCTTTTGTGCTATTTCTTTTTTTTGTTGTGTTTTTCCTAGGTAAAACTGTTTGACTAAGACCTATTGGTAACAGAGTATTTGTTTGCTGTCGAGCATCCTACAGTTGAGATGTTGATTATACTTGTTCTTTAGTGCTTCTGCTTTTTTGCCTGCTATTCACTTGACAAAGTGTCTAAGCACAAAACTAATAGCTTTTGTTATTGCCTGAATTGAAATGCAGCATTGGTTTAGAAGCCTGTTCATCAATACTTTATTATAAATCACTAGCAAGGTTTCGTAGAACTGAAAACAAACTTGTTTTTGTAAGATAAGGAACATTTATTCTGTGTGGATATATATCAACTTAGAGACAGATAGATTTAGTATGGTAATTAAACTAATTTAGCCACAGCCAATTAAGAAGTATTATTCATTTTTATTTAAGCAAATTTTCATGTCTTTTGACTTTTTAATAAATGTCTTTACATAAAAACACAATTAATGATCTGATTACAGGGCAATTATTTTGATTGAAATCCTCTTTCTAGAAGTCTCTATCTTGAGGCGGAACAACTCAAACTCAAACAGAGCATGTCTCCATTAAACAGAGTCTTAGCAGAATTCCCAAGACCTTAACATGTAAATGTCATAAAGAGTAAGCAAGCAGTATGAGCTCTTTTTAAATGATGATTATAATTTGCTAACATCATCTGCTTAAACAGGGTAGCAATTTTACGATGTAAGAGAAAAATACCTTCCAGAGTTTGTCAGGTGTCTGGTATCTCTGATCAAGAAATTATGTTAATAATTTATGTTAATGAGTTCAATGCAGTAGAAAAGGAGCACAGCAGTGTTTCTTCCTGTAGAAACTGACTCAATTGGCATTTAATTCAATGAGAATCCTTCTCTTCCTCCATTCTTCCCCCTCTCTCCTAGAAGTCTATATGAAAATGAGAGCTGAAGCATGGTAATTGTATTTGAAGTTCGGTGTTCACTCATGACAAATTGTAACCTTTACGAGTTATTTTGGTTATTGTGATAGTTGAATTGTGTTTAAAAGGCTTAGAAGCATCAGAATGATGTACCTTTCAAAGGAGGAGGATAGAGGTATTTTGCAATATGCACTTTGTTCTTGACGACAGATGCTTCTCCTGTCTTCCATAGCATTATCGTCTGCTGCATCAACAAGTCAAGCTGTTTTTCCCCACACTGCAAATCCATCCCAAAAGAGTATCTTCTTTGTGAGTCATTTCCTGAATTTATAAACCTGAATGTTATTGTTTATCTACAAATGGTTGTGTGTATGGTTGCTTATGCAGAAATAGAGTGCAAGTAGTAACATGCCACTAATAAATTCTCTTCATTGCAATTGCAGCTGATGCTTTAATGATCTCTTATCTGTGTTATTTTTTACCTTTCAAAGAATGATAGAATATGTTATATTAGTTATTTATCTTTGCGATGATAATTGTTCTGGACTTCACGTAGTCCATTTCTAAAGAATCACTGGGGCAAAATAATGAATAACATAATTCATAGAATGGAGTTAAACTGGATATCAGCAAGAGTGTTGCTTGCGTAAGGGCAGATAATACTATTATAGTCATACAAGTTATGGTGTGTAATTCAGACACTTTCTGATTTGTAAACTCTTGTCTTTATGATCTTTTAACTTCCTTTTTGCCTTAACATTAACATTACCACAGTGGTAAAGAAATTACTTTAGATATTAATAATTTCAAGTTGTTTTTACTATCCCTGTCAGTATGTTCTATGAGTGATGACACGTTATTAATTCTCATCTTCCCCTTTTCTTAAGTGATTATTTTAAAAATCAATTTTATTTTCTTGAAATTTATCTTCTCCTGTTATTTTATCTGCTTTTTTTTCAGAGAAAGCTGAAAACCATAATTCAGGCTTAAAAAAGCACATTTTTAAAGGAAATCAGAATGTCCATGAAAGTATTGCATAGCCAGATTTTGTTGAAAAATTTGTTCCCATATTTGTCTATGCATTTAAAGTTTAGCAAAATTCTATAATTTTCTTCATTCATTGTTATTATGTTTTGGGAAAAAAAGGCAACTGGGATAGACAGAGAGCAGAAAAATACTCATGAATGGCTGACATTTTCAACCTTAGCACCCCAGAGTCATTGACTATATATTGAATGAAATGGTAGTCCAACTGCCACTTTCCCAAACTGTACAGTTGAGGAAACAGTGAAATTATGCTAATGTCTTTATAACACTGTTAATTGTCTTTTTATTTTTTATATACTTCCTTTAAAATTCAAAATTAGTTTTACCAATATTTTCATGTATGTGACACCTGTTCTAGACAGTGTGGTGTTTTTTAACTTTCAATGAGATCTTTCTGTACTTATAATAGCAGTACTGCAAAAGTACTGCCACTAGTTCACTAGTGAGCTAAAGAGGCATGGTTCCTCTTGATGGTGGCCACTGATAACAAGTGCTAGCTACAGATCCTATGATGTGGGATTGCAGAGGTCCAGCCAAGGTAGTGTACTAAACCCTCCTTGTTTTGTAGGAGAAAATTCACCTTAATGCCTTACAGATAATAATGGTTTCAACCTTGTGATGACTTCAGTCATATTTCAAGGATAAGGTGATAGAGAAGTGCATATATACCTGTCTGTATATTTGTATAAATCAGCCATCATGTTTGTGATATTGAGCAAGAGCTAACAATATATGCTCTATCAACATCATCCGAGATTTTTTCACTAAGATTTTAGCATTATGGCAGAAGGTCATCTTACAGGTGTATTTTATGTAAACATAATTTCCAAGCTAGATTTTATTTTTTATATGTGCATTTTTCTTGGTGAAACACAATTATTTTTGTGTTTTATGTGATACTCCATAGGAGACAGGAACTATATATCTGATCATAACCAAAACTGAAGAAAAAATATTGGTTTGTAAAGCCTCATAAACTCAAGGAAAAACATACAAATTTATCACTAATGAAATGGTTGTTTATTGTGTAATAAATGTGAGACTGTGGCTGAATAACAGTATTTACTAATTTATTCAATATACTCTGGAAAACTTATGTTAATGGATACTGTTGTAGATAGTTGAGGTTTTCTGCACATTTTCTAAAGGAAGAATGTAACCATGAGTCATCATTACATTCCATGAAATCTGGAAAACAACTGCATGTGTATACCTGCACTATTCAGTGGTCTTTAAATATAACAACATGACAAAGTGAATTCTTTCCTGCTGGTTTGGCACAGTTAATTTCAGTTTCATTCTCTTACTGTATACCAAAAGCAGGATATTTAGACCTTTTATTTGGTTGGGGGGAAGTTCTATTGTTCCTCTGCCCCAATAAACATATAATCATGTGATCATAGGATAGTTCGGAAGTAACCTGAAAGCCCATCTGGTTTCAGAGACACCTTTCACTAGATCAGGTTGCTCAAAACCCCATTCAGCCTGGCCTTGAACACTTCCTGAGATGGTGCATCTGCAGCTTCCCTGGGCAACCTGCTCCTGTGTCTCACCACCATCATAGTAAAGACTTTCTTCCAAATATATAATCTAAATCTCCTCTCTTTCAGTTTAATACTGTTAGCTCTTGTCTTAACAATATACTTTCTTTTTAACTGATATAATCTGGAATCTTACAGCAGAAGAACTGCTATTTTCCTACCCACTTGCTTATCAGAAAAAATTACTTCATTTTAAGAAGGAAACATCAAAAAATCCATCTGAATAATTTTGTAGTGTCAATGCATTGCAATAGTAATGTAGTAAGCTATTCATGCAATGCAGAATCATAGAATTACCTAGATTGGAAGGGACTATTTATACCATACCTGTATTCAGATCTAATCTATATTCTCAGATTTTAGTTCTAAGACTTCTTTTTTATGGTAGTGAATGGTTAAGAATATGAGCCCTCAGGTTCTCATGACTCATTCTCTTATATTACTAAGGGACAGATTGTGTCCTGCCAGGCAATTGCAGAGCTACATTAACATAGGAACAAAGATAAAGGCAATGCTGTGTCTCCTCTGAAGAGTACAAGTTGAAAAACAGCCTTTGTATCTAGGCAAAACTTTGTCTGATGCTGAATGTTATTGCTCATGCCTTTAATGTGAATGGACTCCTAGAGGCACTTGAATGAAGCTGCATCTATACTGAGAAGATGTTTCATTGCAAAGTTTCAAACTGCAGTGCTATTTTTCCTTAATTTAATGCAGTTTTCCAGAGGATCACGGGAGAACTGAGCTAGCTCAATAAATGACTGTGTTCTCATCAGCTATTTAGATTAATACTATGTCAGTCTCTACTTCAGCCAAAGCAGTTGGGAGTTCTTCTGAAGCCAGCATCAAAACGCTGACAATCAGGTATCATTACTGGCTATATGGAGCTTGCTGCTTCGAATCAGAACTAATTCAGATTGAAGGATGCAGACAAGATATTGACAGACTAATGCACTGGATTCTTTTGCAACATTGAGACTGTATATTTTGACAAATTATTGCAATAACTTCAGGAAAAATAGCAATAAAACTCTACTATTGAGAATGAGATGAGTCCATAGGGTTGGGGTTTTTTTTAAAGCAGAAAAGTAAAAAGTGTGGCTTAATACAAGCTGAAAGAGTGAGCACACAGTTGTGTTGCAGGGATGTATGCACTGACAGAATGCTTTTGAAATTCAAATGTCCTTAACACAAAAGTAGCTGTTATTGTGCACTGCCATCCTGGCTTTATAAAGAAATTTATAAAGAACTACTTAGAGAAGGGAATTTTGTCTAAAAAATTAATTCTTTTAGATTATGAGCAGAATCCAAATTAGTGAAAATGGTGCTAACTTTGCTCACTGAGGGAAGATACTTCTGACACAAAGAGGGAAAATTGTTCTTACTGGCTTTACTTCAGGCTCTGACATGACTGTGGGGCTCAAATGAGGCATGGTTACCAAGCCTATGTATTATGTCAAGAAAAAGCTTTATTATTTCCTAGAATGTAGATTTATCTGATTTTTTTTTCCTTTAATATCTGAAGAGTAGCTTGATGTAATACAAGTAATTACATTCAGGGCTATGCTCCTGAAGTGAGAAAGTGTCTGCATCCAAACCATTGTCTGAAATGAGAACAAGCTAAGGAGCAGATGTCTTATTTGTATATCCATTTCCCCAGCAACAAGTGGCATGTAATACAGTTAATTAAACCACAAATGGCTATAATATATCTATCTTTACAAGCTATATAATCAAGGATAAAATCAAGATCTGTAGGATGTACTAATCTTTTTTCTTCAGTAAGAATATCCATTGAGTGTGCAGAAGCCTTGAAAGGTAAGTGTGAAAAATAATGAGTGAGTTTGTTTTCTCTGGTTGCTGAGCCTATCTGAACACCTGCTCTGTTCCTGTGTAATTTCTCTGCACACAGCTTCAAATAGTGTTTAATGATCACCCTCGGCATTTGTAATAAAAATATTGAATAAAAGCTCCACACAGAGAAAACAAATGTATCTCTAGTGAGCTTGAGTATTGGCTTGAGAAACTGAAGAAAACACAGTTGTTCAGTATTAAATCAGACTTTCTTACTGAACTTGAGGTGGACAATTGATCTGCAGCCAAAGAAGAGATATAGAGAAGGTTGCTTTTATTTTGCTGGGACTCACAAAGGAAATATAATTCAAGAATGAACAGGAGCCATAGCAAAACAGAACAAACAAGCAGAATATTTTTAGGATTTCATTTGGCAAAAATACTGCATCATGCTCACCATGGCTTTACAGTCCCTGAGCCCTAAAGTCACAATGTCCAGGCTTAAAAAACTGCTACATCCTGATCTGAGGAATACCAGCACAGACTGAGCAATCTGTTCACCTTGTGCCAGGTTGTGCTCCTGTATAAAATTGAATGATTCTACTGATTCCAGTGCAGCATCAGCATCCACAGTTTTGAGACTCTGTGCTTTATTTGCGCTGTCATTTCAGTTCCTGCAATCAATTAAGCCTTTTTGTTTGAGCCTGATGTTTACTTCAAAATCATTTGGAAGAATGGATTATTTTTTTGCACAGTGGATGGCCTGGAATAGCAATGGGTCAGAACTAGGGATTATTTTCTCATGAGTAGTTCAAGGTTGAATGAAGATTACTGTTGTGTAATAATTCTCTTAAAAGACAATTTTCCTCATTGAGTTTCACTGTCTTGGTTTTCTATCACAAAGCCCTCTCCCATATGACTCATAAAGATGTAGATTGCTTAGATATTTTTAAATCTAAATGTCTCATGTTCCATAAGGCATAAGGTTTAATTTCTAAATTTGAAAGCCATGATAATAGTCTGCTACTAGTAATTAAAGAGATGGAGTCCTTGTTGCATCACTTAATATATATATATATATATATATGTTATATATAATGAATGATATACCGGCAAGTAGATGTGAAAAACAACTCCATTCCTACATTAAATTAAATTAAAAGGCATCTGAAAGCTTTATGTTGCTTTCTGTATCAAAAGAATTTGTTGGGCTTTTTATTTAGTCTTAATTTTCTGCACACAATTTCTATCTTAATAAAAAGACTGTCTTTCAAGAACCATGCCTGATGTTTTGCTGATGACCTTTATGAAGCACACTCACCCCACCCCATTAAGAACAAAAAACCCCACAAAGTAAGGTTGTTATATATCTCTGTTAGGTCTGGTAATACGTATTTCAAATCTTATTCATTAAATGCCTTCAGCAAAACCAATTTGCCTTCTCAGAGTTTCTGCTAGTCTGTCTTAAATGTCATCAACATACAGAAGAGACCTCTGGGCTTTTTGTGCTGCTGCAGCATGCACATTCTGCAGCCTATCAAGGAAGGGCACTGTCTCACCACAGCACCATCTGCTTGAGAGTGCGGGGGGAAATGCTGAACACTTTCCTGAGTTTCATGCCATAAAACCAGTTAATAGGAGCTCATTAGCCTACAGCAGTTCCCACTGTAATCACATTATATTCATGCAGAGAGGTTTGCTTGCCTGAACAGTAAGTCCCTCCCATTGTTTAACACTGGTAGGATGCTTCCTGCCATTTCTGCAATGTGAATCTCTTCAATTGTTTTCATTACAGAAGAAATGTTTAGAGGATGTTTGACTCAAACAATATTCTGCAATGTCAGTACTTGTGAGCATAAGTCGAAATGGAGCGCAGTTTCCTTGCTTTCTTACCCTATCGTATGTTTTTGCTTTACTAAAGTAACTTTCTTTGAAGTAAAAGAAAACAATCTTGGTAAAAAGAGAAAAACAGAATTTCAGAAGTCAGAAAGATAATCTCCAATTGTGTAAGGAGTAATCAGGTAGATTACAAACTCTCTGAAAAAAACGCTGCTTTATTTCTGTTGCATTTAATAATTCTTGTAATTTAAAAAGTTGTTTGGCTTTGATAATTCCTGTAAAAAAGAGGTAAGCAAATTATGTGCTACAACATTTGAACTTCATCTTTGCGAAGGCTAAAGAGAAGTGGTAGATGAACAGAATCTTTTGTGCTTCAAACATGTATCAACTTTTGTTCATAGAATAGTGCTAATTTATTCTAGTTATAAATCTCAAACAGGATTATTCTTCACCTTGCATAGGGTTAGTTTGGAAAAGTAGCCCATTACAGACTGAATGATGGACTTTGCTCATAAAAGAGTGGCAACATATTTTTTGATATAAAACAGTGATTTACCAAAGTTTTATAGTTTATGCAGTAGTGTTTTAACAAGATTCAGAGAGGAGTCTAGGTGTGGCTTGATCCAATTTTAATTCCAGACGTGGTCAGTGTTTTAAGTTTATTGTATTGTATCTATGCAAAGTTTAATGTGTTACTCATCACTTACAAAGGATCTGTTGCAGCAACAATCCTCTGAGCCTTGAGGAGTAACCCTGAAAAGCATCCCTAGTTGAGGGAAGATCCTGGCATGCAGCTTGCTGCTGAGAAGGAGAGCTCAGAGGGCCCTTGGGCTACTCACTATTTATGGGGTAAGGTGATTTGAATACAAACACACATTTGCACACCCTCTTTTGTTTTGGGTTTGACATTAGCTAGCACTATTTAGGGGAGCATACTGAAATTAGTCCTCAGCTGTTTTGTCGTTTGTCTCCCCCAAATACACTTTGAGCAGACACATCCATCATAGCCCCTTCTGGGAATTACTGGTCAGGTAGAATAACAGTAAAAGGTCAGGTTTGGGGTGAAGGGAAGAGCACACCGTCACACATCCCAATCTATTGCCCTACCAGCAGTAAATATCAATGAATGAGATGTTAAAAAAGCCTAATAGTATAACATTGCTCCATTTTTTTTCTGTTTAAAACTTCAGCCTTCCTATTTCTTTTGCTGTGCTATGTGTGAGCTAAGAATAGACATTGGAGACAAGTTTGCTATACTGTGCTTGGCTACATGTATGTCAATACATTGCAAGGAAGTAAATTCAGTTGTGGATTTCTTGTATGTCTGATATTCTGTGCTACATGTCCTGTATACTCTTTTATAAATTTTATAAATTCAGCAGGAACTAACAGCAGTTTTTACTAACTGAGGTCATGAAGACACCAATGTAGAATGCTTCACAGCCTCTGAGGTGTTTCACATTTGCGATGAAAAGCCATTACTATCCAAACTGCACTCTGGATTACCAAAGGGGAAGGTTAATGTTTTGCATTGGTTTATATTTTTTTCCTCTCTCTCTTTGTATCTCAGTTATGGATAAAATGAGATACAAGAATGCTCTTCTGCAACATTCTAGAATCAAAAGTAGTGAAGGTCATATCAAATGTGGTTCTGGTGATACAAAAGAAAAAATAAGTACTTTCATTTTTTTTATTGATAAGCCATCCTCTGCATAATCTTCAGAACATAAGTATTTGCTTGAAAAGTTTTTTATTTTACTTCTTTGCTTTATCAGTGAAACTAGCAATATAGAGAAAACTTCTGGCTTTACTAGATTGAAAGCAAGTTCTTAACAGTTTTTCCTTTAAGATAGAGATTGAATGTCAATAATCTATTTATCATGGAATTAATGTTTGGTTGTGGTACAATTTAAAGAATATGAATAGGAAGAAAATATTTGGAACAAATTTTGGACTTCATCTGAGCCAGATATAATCTGAAATTTTATCCTTTGACATCTAATTTTTTCTCCTGATTTTATGCCCTAATTTGCTGCTTTGCCCTTGCTTTCCCAGCATTTTCCTCTGACTCCACGCTGTAATCATCCAGTTCCTTCTGACAATCATTTCAGATTGCCTAGAAGCAACCTAGAACTTCAAGTGGAAGAATTGCTCCCAGGTGGAAATGAGGTGAATCTAAGGATCTCACACATTTCTTATATGGGTTTGTTTATTTATTTAAGTAAACTCAAATGAGACTCATCTACTCCTTGTATCTGAACTTTACGTTCAAGTTTGGTACCTAAGGTACAAGTTTAATGAAAAGACATCTTCTTAACTTCCTCAGTTTTGTCATATGTTGAGTGACCTTTTCGACCTTTTTTTTTTTAAGAGATTTTAAAAGTCTGTTTCACCTCAGTACTATACTTAAATTTGAAGCCCAAATATATACTTTTCCAAGTTGCATTTGAAAGCAGAATTCTAGGTTAGATGTCCTTAATGAGTAGTAATCATAGCTGTTAACAAATTATTTTATTAGGTTATTTCTTATTTGTTTCAAGAAAAACAAATACAGTCATTGATTACATAAGCATAATATGAGCTCATTGTAAGAAACTTAAGGTAAAGAACATGTACTTATTTCCTGTCCTATTTGTTTTACTTTAGCTGATGTGCTGCTTTTCACAGCCTTTGTGCATCAGAATTGTTTATAGACCCAGTTCTGCTAATTATAATATAAAAATAGCATTGCATGTCGATAAGGACAGAGAAGTCCACAATCAGTTAAAAGACTGGAATAAATATGCAATTTCATGATGCCTTAGCACTTCTTCTACCTTAAGCAATTTATTTATCAGTTCTAATGTTCATGGTTTTATCCATGAAGCTTTTAAGCTTATTAGAAATCTGCCATCTGGAACACTACAGTAGAAAAAGCTTCTCAGAGAAATCTCTTACAATTACAGCATATTTATTTAGATGTGTGTCCTTAAAATGTATGGCTTCTCATCAAGGTTGAGAAGTCAGCTTGCATTTCACTCCTTTCAAGTATGACATTCTACTTTTTAACAGCACAGTTTCACCATCTCTTCTTTAATAAATCTTTACTTCTTTATGTTTGGTTAAATAATAATATGAAATGAAACAATCTGATCATGAATATATAATTTAACGTAAAAACTGATCAGAGAATTAAAAATTGAGGAGGCAAGATGTTATTTCGGAAGGTAAATGCTGATCCTGGTTTCTATTGACAGACAAGAACAGATAGAGAAATACAAGTTCATCAAGTCTCAGCAGCTACTATTATGTAAATGACATATTTCACATTGCCACTATATATTTTTCTATTGATTATAACTTTAGTAAGTAATGACAGTAGGTGAGTAAGTTTAATAAACCTCTACTATTCTTCAGGCTAAATTTATTCTTGTTTTTTATAATTGATAATATTGCTATTTCTCATGTTATTCATCCAAACATTTCAAATATTTCAAATGACAAATTGTAGCGATTTTCCAATTTAAATGTAAATACAGCTATATTATTGTATTATTTTTACAATTCTTAATTGCTCCAATTATTGTTTAAATGAAGAATGCTGGCTTACATATTTATTAAAATGTGGTTATTAAAGATGTTACGGTAAAAATATCAAATACATACTAGCTTGAAATAATTAAAAGTAAATAGAGTTTAACTATTTCATTTCTTGAAATTTTGTTTCTAGTAATTACATGTCTTTCTGTTTATATTATCCACATTTCTCTCATGATGATAAAAGCATTTTTATCTATGAAAGCTATTTGCAAATGACATATGATGTTATCCTGGTTTGCCATTATGCCCCTAGTAAGACTTTTTTAATTCATTCAATGAATATAGACCATGGCCTGTCTTAAAAGTTTCAGTGTTTACTTTTTCTTCTTGTTATTTACTTTTAATTGTCATTTCACAGGAAATACTAAGAATGCTTTTTAAAATAATGAAAATAAATGTTGTTGATAAAAAATACTTCTTAAATCTTCTAAATCATAATCAATGACTTTCAATATCACCAAGCTCTGAATTATCAGTTCTTCTAAAACTACATTACAAAATTTAATAAACAGATAATGCTTCTAGCTCTTAGTTTTACAACACGTTTGCTTGATGTACCTTTTCAAATAGGTCATATCAAAGATACTAAAATTCTAATACATTCTAAATCTATTGAGAATTTCCTCTTAGTGTCATAAATTCCCTTTTTCTTTTTTTTTTTTTTTTTGCTGGCAAGCAGTCTCCCTGTTATTTTTAGTTGGCCTTGGCTTTCTGTACTGTTAATCTGCTGTTGAAGCAGCCTCTCAGTATTTCTCATGGAACAGAATTTCTCTGTATAAGTCATCATGCATGGTCACAGATCCTTTGTCTTATAGAATCCACTCAATGCTCTGATTATTGCATTTTGGTATTATTACCTGAAATCTTCAGAGATACTTGGGGACAGTCCAGTAGCTGTCATGATCACTACACGGACTATGATATCCTGTGAAAATATGGAAAAATAAACCACAAAATTGAATTTTTTTTGCAATAGATGTAGTCCTAGCAATTAAAAGGATTCACACCCTTAAATTTGGCTAACTTTACAGCATAGGGAAATCTTGGGATTCATTACATCCTTTTTAGACAGATTGCTTAGCATCTGGCAATATTTTTTAGTCAAAATGTTAGTCAGATACAGTAATGAAGTTTAATTACTCTGTTGAATAAAAAATGTCTGTCAATCATACATTATATTAAATACATAGGAATCATTGTTCTGTTCAAGAATGTTTTACAACCTACATGCATATTATCAAGATCCAGTTTATGTATAATAAATGGTATGTATGGTAGGCACTCCCAGCCATCCCCACAAGTCAAGTAATCACCTCTTACACAAAGCTTTCCAATACTAGTTAAAATTTTCAATCACAGTGGTATGATATTTGCCCAAGGTACAGAAGAGGTTTTACATTGGAAAGCATGTACATCTCCTCTGTTAAGTACTACATGGCACTGTTTAGCAAACACTCTCCAACATTCTAGCGAAATCAGTTGGGTTTTTCTTTTCTTTTTCCAATTCAGAGGTGGCTATCATTGGCAAATTGAATGCAGATGAGATAGATTTTAATTAAATTCAGTTGTTCTTTCTGTGAAGCCTGCCATCTGATTTATGTTTTTCCTGGACTCACACACACTTTCAGAGAAGCTTTTTGTGCCAAATGAATCTTTTTGAGAATGCACCCATAGTGACATATTCTTAATCTTACTGTCACAATGAGGTTTTTCCCCACTAACTTCACTGAAAAAAAATGAGTCTTTTCACGCAGTGAATATGGACTACACATCTCTCTTCATCTAGGTATAAACATCTTTCAGTGACCAGCCTCATTAACAACTAACACTAAAATATCCCACAGCGTTTTTATAGTTCAGGTATCCAGTACATAATGGATTGTAAAATAAAAAAGTGTTATTACTATATATCTATACATGGAACACTGTGGTGGTGAAAAATTCAGAAATCTATACAATGTTTGCAGACATTCTGAGTTACAGAAAATGAAAAAAAAAAACTAAGCACAGTATAGAATCATAGAATAGAATCATTGAATGGTTTGGGCTGGAAGGAACCTTGAAGATCATCTAGTTCCAAACCCCTTGCTATGGACTGGGACATGTCCCACTAGACCAGGTTGCTCAGTGCCTCATCTAGTCTGGCCTTAAACACTTTTGTGGAGGGGGCATCCCCAAACTCTCTGGGCAGCCTGTTCCAGTGCCTATCTTGGCAGTTCTTTATAAATCTCTTTCAAAAGGAGACAGCATAAATACCCTTTAATTACAACTCTGCTTAGCACTATGCATATGAGAAAATGGATGCAGACAGTACTATCTGAAATCAATAATAATTACACTCAACTGAGGTCACCACAAAAATTCACCTCTCCAGTCAGCAACTTGGATTGTCTTTACCTATTCTTTGTTGTTGTCATGGTTCTGGTGGGGATTGGGCTAATTTTGTCAGGGACACGTGAGGAGGTGAGTTCAGTGATGGCCACATGTGTCCAGGAGAGTTGGCACTTGCATCTCATATTGTAATGGTGTTTGTACTTTCCCCTGCCCATATTAGTGTTGTTCTTGTCTTTTTGCCTTTGTTCTGTTAAACTTTGCTTTTTGCCTTTGCCTCAATCCATGAGTTGTGTTTTTCTTTTCCCCTCCGCAACTCTGCCTCCCCATGAAGGGGAACTTGCAGTGAGACACATGTGGCTCTTTCTTCTCTTCGTGGTTAAACCCCAACAGTCGTCAGTTACTTTCCTTCCTGTTCAGAGCGATTTTTGGCAGAATTTAATTGGTTATGTCCAGATGTCTTAGTAAAAAGACAGCTAAAGTATCACTTGTTTATAGGTTCATGTGAGGGAAGGAAGGGAATTTTTATCTCACTGTTGTTCCCAGTATGGTCCTTCTACTAAAAAGTACATTATCTTTGCCTTATTCCACTCCTTACTAACAATTGTATTAGCCAAAGTGGCACAGTCTGAGCTGTTGTGCAAGAGCTTACTGCAAAGGTCATAGAAGCATAGAATCACAGAGCTGGAAGGGACCTTCTAAGGTCATCTAGACCAAATCCCCTGCAGTGAACAAGGGACATCCTTCACCAGATCAGGTTGATCAGAGCCCCATCATGCTTGGCCTTGAATGTCTCCAGGGATGGGGCCTCTGTCACCTCTCTGAGAAACCTGTACCAGTGTCTCACTACCCTCATGGTGAAGAACTTTCTATCATCAAATCTAAACCTGCACTGCTCTAGTTTAAAAGTATTCTCCTTGTCCTTTCACTACATGTCTGATAAACAGCTCCTCTCTATGCTTTCCTGTAGCCCTAGTGGTAGGCTACCATGAGGTCTCCCCAGAGCCTTCTCTTCTCCAGGCTGAACACGCCCAGCTCTCTCAACCTTTCATTGCATCAGAAGTGCTCCAGCCTCCTGATCATCCTTCTGGCCTTCCTCTGGACCCTCCAACAGATCCTTGTCCTCCTTGGGCTTAGGGCTCCAGTTCTGTACACAGTACTCCAAGTAGGATCTCATGAGAGCAAAAGGGCAGAATTACTTCTCTCAGTCTGCTGGCCACAGTTCTTTTGCAGCCCAGGGTACATTTGGCTGCCAGGGCTACTGAGCTGCAAGTGCACACTGCTGGTTCATCCAGCTTTCCATCCATCAGTAACGCATGCCCTTTTCCACAGGGCTGTTCTCTATCACATCTTCTCTCAGTCTGTATTGGTAATGAGGGATGGTGCACCCTGCACTTGTCCTTGCTGAGCTTCATGAGGTTTGCATGGGCCCGATCTCTCTAGCCTGTCCAGGTCCCTCTGGATGATGTCCCCTCCCTTTGGTTTTTCAGCTGCACCACTGAGCTTGCAACCCTCAGCAGACTTGCAGAGAACACACTTGACTCCACTGTCTTTAGATTACGTAGTAAACCAGTACACTAACCTTGTAAGATTAGCACCATATAGAAAAATCTAGACACTTGAACTTTAGAATTTATAACTCTTGAAATTCTTAACTCAAAAATTACAATATGCAGTTTGTATCTCTAATGTGACATGTAGTATAATCATGTATTATTATACAAACTGCACCAGCAGTAGAACTTGAAATAAAATCCTGCATCAGAATCCTTCTGACTAGATTAGGTCTTCCTGCCAACAGACTGATGGCAATGACCAAGGTGAGCTTCAGCACAGAGACAGCTAGATGAATCCCATGAGGTGCCAAGGAGCATGAATTTCCAGGAATGTAGTAGCCCTGAACACTGATGTGTGCCTTTGCAATAATTTGAACTCTCTCTTGCCATATAAATTCAGATAGACATAATCAGAGGCATTCAGCCAGGCAGGAAGATAGTTTGTGGACAGCTGGACCCAAATGCACACGCAGTGAACTAAGAAATCTGTAAACAGAGTACCTGAAGGGACACTGCCCTTAGGCTTTAGGGTAGGGCTCACATTATTGCATGCAATCACAGCCTGTCTGATTCTCTCATAACATGAATAAGCAGCATGTATAAACTGTAAAAGTAAGAATTACTGCAATATCTTGTCAGCCCAACATTTGATCAGTTTTGCATATCTGTAAGGTGCTGTAAATTGTCCTTAAATACACAAATATATTTCCTTTTGGAAATATACATTTTCACATCTGAATTTCATACATTTTAAAATTCCACATCAAGTCTAATAAAGAGCCATTAAGTAGCCCCAAAATGCTCATTTTTTTCTGTTAACTGGATACAGTGGAATCTATTGTTGTATCTTTGTAGTTGTGAACAAAATTTCTAATCTTGGATTATCTGATCTCTTGGGAAAGTTCATTATCTGGAATTAAGTCCAACGTCAAATCTCAATTAAATAAATAAAACCTTAATGCTAAAAAAATTATACCAAAGTGCTCAGGTCAGCAAAAATTATACCATAACTTATATTTTTGATGGAAAAGAAATAAAGATTATATAGAAAACAAAAACATATATACCTCTTTATTTTATCAGACTATAAAATTTAATTTATGTGCTTTTTAAGGCAGTTTCCCTTATTATAGTGACAATAACAAGAGCATTGTGATGACTGCCCATTTATCCTAGGGGTTTTACCATCTAGAAGTTCAAATACACTGTTAATTAAAAACATCCTCTTCAATAATTTATTTCTTTTTTCCAAAGGATTATAGTAATTTATGTATGTAGTCCTTTTCTGAGAAGAACTACTGTTCACTAGAGACATGGTTGAGCTCAAAAAAGTACATTTAATTTGGGGCTGCAGGTTTCACTTGAGTAAGATTGATGTTACCCAGTGTCCACTAATTACGAACTGAGAGAACAAATCCTACTTTCTTCAGAAGTATTAGGAAAGCACATTGGAACATTAGATACAGGACTGTAATCCCTGTTCTGTTGCACAACATAGTATTGCCTAGAAGGGAAAATACAGAAGTTGTCCTGCTGTATGGAAAGATGCATCCCCACTAGTGGCATATTCACATGAAGCAGGTCAATTTAAATGCTCAGTTTCCCATACTGTTCAGGCACTTGTTACCTTCAGGAAGAATTGTTGTCCCTTAGGAAGAATTGTACTGAAATCAATTAAAAGCTTGTCTTGAGTAGCCAGAGTGTCTATTCGTAAATAATTCCACAACCTGTGGACTTCTGCTTTCTTTTCAACGACTTACTGGTTGCTGCTAAACTCATCTGAGCACAGATCATACAGTGATTTCCATCTGAAATGTCTGTGGTAAGCATGTTTCCTTTCTGCGTCAAAGAGGGAAGGGAAGAAAAGGTGGAGGAATCTATCTTTTGAAGCTTCGGTATGGAGAGATAAAACCACAGAAGAACATGCTATGACCTAAAAATGATTTTTTATATTCCCATTCAATGTATGTTCCTATTCATATTTCTTCATGTTTTGATTCAGCACTGCTCCAGGGATATAACTGAAGTAAAAAAGCATTCAGCTCATGTATGCCTTGTAGAGCTTTCATGTCTCCATGCTCTCATTCAGTGTCCTGCTCATTCCTGTGCAACAAGTCATTTTCACAATTATAAGTTTTGTTGTGACCAAAATGTCCTCCATGGTGTTTTTTTTTTTTTTGACAGTAGATGCATTGCAGATATATGCTATTTATTCTCATGATTCCCAAAGCAGCCTGCAGCCTTGACCTGTAGCCTACTGTGAAAATCACTGGATATGCTTTCTGAAACATAAATTACCCTCCATCTAAATAAGATAATTTCTCCATCTTTTTTATTGGTCCTCTGCAAGAAACACAAGTAAGTATAAAAAATGCAAGAACAACTTTGAACAACTGTTTTTGAAATGGATGTTGCATCTATTCCTAAATATTAGGGGGTGAAGTTAATGAAGTTAACTCATTAACTTTATTAAGTTACTAATCCATTTGATGCAAGAAGTTGATTCAAAAGCACAAATATTGCTTATAGTTAGAATGAATTCAGTTAAATATAAGTATAGATTTCCATTTCATTTGGACTTTGTGTAGAAAAAAAGTTATCAATAAGGTTCATTAACTGTCCCCTAAATACACAGTACAGAACTGGTTGGTTATCTTCACACAAATTCAGAAGACAAGAATTCACAGTTGAATTCCCCCAGTATATCTTGAAAAAGCCTTTGATTTTGATAAGAAACACAACATTAAAAAGTTGCTTTAAGCATTTTAGAATTATGAGTGTTTTAATGTACAAAGTTAAAACCAGATACGCAATACATTTTGCAGCTGCTGAGCTCTTGGGTAAAATATGGGCAGCAATGCTGCAAAGCAATTTATATTTAAGGACTATAAATGTATCAGGGTTGGGGAGGAGGGACCTTTATGTGGGTAAGCTTCAGATAAGTTAATAGTGGTCACAATTTGAAGGAAAGAATGCTCTCCAGGCCACAGGAAGTCATAAACATCTTGATTTACTTTGATTCATAATAGCTCTTTCTCAGGCATTTCCACTGATCAGTTCCCTGTTCAGTGCTATACTTTCTGTTGGATTCTGTGAACTCCTACAGTGATCTGTAGTGCCCCTTCAGAAAGCTGCTACAGGACTGGAGACCCTGGAATTCTTGTGGGCTGAAGTCCCTTCAGTTATTCTTAAAATTTAAGAGCCCAGTCTTTAGATTCAGTACGCTGTGTACAAATCCATTCCACGGCAAAGATGAGAGTTGGTGCTTCTCTGTATCCCCTTTTTCCCAAAGAGAGCTGTGGGTTCATGCTTCCAGCTGCCTGCTTGGCAGGTTTATGATTGGAGGATGTAAATTATTCGACTTTACAGAGCATCCCATAGCCTGTATGGTGCTCTGTGGATCTAACCTCTACTAGCCATTTCATTTTACAAGTAAAACAAGCAGTTATTCCTGTGTAACTTAGTGTTGGCAGTAAATCAGGTGGGAGACTGGCATATCCTTCCCCTTGTAATGAATCTAAGCTTTCTAAAAGATTTATTTTCTCTTAAAAAGCATACAAATTTATTTTCTTTATAAAAAGCATGCAAATATTGAATGGTTTTCTAAGTATTTTGCTGTTATTTAATTAGTCAGAGGGGGTGTTGTTTTGTTTTTCTGTCTGATTTTCTCAAAAGCCAGCTGCTAGCAGCTTGCACTCCAGACTGGTAGTGCTACTGGTCTAGTCAGGTGCTGACTGATGTTGCCAATAGAAACATCTCAGGGATAGAGCCGCACTCTTAATTTTGATTTAAAAGGGCACTCTTAATTTTGACTTTTGAGAATGCACCTTTGGATGTTTTGCCAATACTGCTGATCTGGATACAAATTCTCCCGTTCTTCAATCAGTGTGATATGAGAAATAGAATTTTCATCACTCTCTCTTCTTTTATCTGTGTGTATAATGAATTGGTTGCTATATTTTTCTCAGTCGGCTTGCAGAACACACAATGATGGCATTTCCATAGTATGATGACATTTATGGGCTTCCTGCTGTTACAGTTTTAGATGTAAATTAACTAGTTGCAGTTTTTCATGCTTTTACTTGATGTTTTGTTTGTTTGTCTTTTTTCTTTTTTTGTGCATGTAAAAGTATTTTATTAACTACATAATAATTTGTCAGGGTTTTAACATTTCATGTTTGATAAGTGAGATGGGTCAGTATTTTGTTATGTTGGCAGATCAAGCTTTCTTTTCTAATGAAGTTCTTTGTTTGGGAGTTCATCTCCCTTCTTTACATACTGAAATAAATTATGACCTACTTATTGAGAGTAGGTTATGAGCTTTTGGCCTCTCAGATCTTACTATCAGCATATCTCCTTTTAGGTGCCCTTTACTTCATGTGGTGAACTTTCCAAATGCTGATTTGAATCCTTTTTTATAAACCAGAAACCAGATTTTTCTTCTCATTTTATTTTGAACAAAAACTACAGAGGAAAAATGCATGCACACTCAAGCTCAACCCAAATCCTGGGCTGCATCAAGAGAAGTGTGACCAGCAGGTCAAGAGATGTGATTTTGCCCCTCTACTCGACCCTAGTGAAGCCCCATCTGGAGTACTGTGTCCAGTTCTGGAGTCCTCAACATAAGAAGTTCGTTGAGCAGTTGAAGGAGGTCTAGACGAGGGCCACAAAGATGACAAAAGTGTCCTAGAGAAAGGCAGGGGTAGGACTTTTTAGTAAGATATGTGATGGAAGGACTAGAAATAATGGATGTAAATTGGAAGAGGCTACATACAAGAAAGAAATTCTTTATGGTGAGGGTAGTGAAACACTGGAACAGGTTGCCCAGAGGGGTTGTGGATGCCCCCTCTCTGGAGGTGTTTAAGGCCAGGCTGGACAAGGCACCGAGCAGCCTGATCTAGTGGGAGGTGTCCATGCCTATGGAAGGGGGTTGAAACTTGATGATCTTTAAGGTCCCTTCCAACCTGATCTATTCTATGATTCTATGATTCGATTCTACTATCTTCTCAGGTTCTCTGTATAACAACCTAAATTGTCTCTCACTCAGTTAAAAATTCTCTAGATATCATATTTCAGTGCTATGTATGAAATACTTCAGATGTGGAACAGAATGTTAAGTATACGTTTAAACACTCATGTCACACATCAGACCTTTGATTTCTGCACTGGCATCTCTCATCACACAAATGGTATCGGATAACTTCATACATCAGATCTATGTTTCAATTAAGAAACCTAGCACACTGCTCACATTATTCTTCCTATATCTTCAACTCAGTCTGCTCAGTAGGGATGAACTCGTAAATGAGACTGATGCACTTTGAACTCCACAATCTGCTGCAGACTGACTTTCAGATTATACTAGTTTAGTGAATACAGCAAAACATAAATAACAAACAAAAAAAAACTAGACATCTAAGTGTTCTGTATTTACTCATGAGTTTGGACAATTTGATTCAAAGTTCGTAAAGTATTTTCTGGTCCTGAAGTATATTTCTGGTAAATGCTTTCCAGATCCTTTTCAAGCAGAACTGCAAGAATATGCACAAGAAAAAATCATATTTCCTAGCTTTCCAAGGCAGATCAAGCATAATCATTGAACTTCTTAATCAAATCATTAAACCCTTCCACATCCACTTTGGGTAATCTGTGTTACTATGAATATGAAAAAATTTCTTCCAGTTTGTCAGATTATGATCTTTAAGATTCCGTCTATCTTGAATCTTCTCAAAGCAGTTTTAGCAAAGAATAAACAAGATTTACTATTGGTAGAGGGGCAGCAGTTTGGGCTTCCCAAAATCCCAGACTTAGGGCTTTAAATAGTGTTTTCTGTGCATGATGCTCTCACCACAAAGCTGAATGAGTGCACATGATAAATTATATTTTCATTTATTCAATCATCATTGTAATATTAAAACTTAATCACTTTTTGCCATTCAAGTGGGATTCAGTAAAGGATAATTTTGTAATTTGTATGATATTTATGGAAAAAAGTCATAATTTTTCACAGCAAATAAGTCATATCATTTATCAAAGAAATAAAGCCTGTTTCCTTTAAATGCAGTTTCAAATGCTGTTCCACTGTAGTTCATCTGCTACCTTACTATTTTCAAATTTATACAGGATCTTTTAATTGTCAGTCTATAATTGTCACAAAATTTTTGAAGAAACTAAGATGTTTAATTTCCTATTTATGGAGGTAAGTAGGTCATAATATTATTTGAATCAGTTTTGGTTTGTAAGAATGTTCAGAATTGCCCATTTCTTCAAACTGTGTGTGATAGTATTGGCTTTGATTTCCACTGGTATTACATTGTCTTTTCTGACTGTTACTTAATTGAATCTGATTATATTTCCATTCCACTTATACTTGATGTTCTGTGAAAATGAAGTTGTATAACAATCAGATACTAAAAATGTCCAACCTACAGATAACCTTCCAGGTTTCTCACATTACAGTAGCTGCATATAGGGTATGCATTTCAGGGTAATTATGTTCTCATGCTTCCAATACCATTATGCTATTGAATTATTTTTGTGGGTGCCACAATTGACAAGATTGTTCCTTGTATGGTTCCTTCTTGCACAATTCTGGTAACAGTGGGCCTAGAACAGTGACTTCTCTAAGAAGGTGGAGGCAAAACACACAGCTCCAAGATGCACCTGTTGCTGGCCAAGGACAAGCCTAATAGCAACAGTGCTAGTAGCTCTGGAATAAGAAGAGGAAAAGCTGCTGTGTGACTGCAGCTAGAGGAGAGGAGAGAGGTTATGTAAAAGAAACAGCTCTGCAGATACCAAGGTTAGTGAAGAAAGAGGAGGGAGAGGTGGTCTGGGCAATGTAGCAGAGATTCCCCTGAAGACCATGGTGCAGTCCATGGTGAGGAGGTTAATGGTGGAGCAGATATCTGCAATTATAACCTGCAGGCCATAGAGGACCTCATGCTGGCGTGGCTGGATGCCCAAAGGAGGCTGTGACACCATGGGAAGCCTGTGCTGGAGTAGGCTCCTGGTAGGACACGTGGACTCACACAGAGAGGAGCCCACAGTGGAAAGGGTTTGCTGGCTGTACTTGTGACTGTATGAGGGACCCATGCTGGAGCAATGTGTTCCTGAAAGACTATGTCACATGGAACAGATGTGGAAAATACACTGCAGCATTCTGTGAAGAACTGTAGTACCTGGGAAGGACTCATGCTGAAGAAGTTCATGGAGGACTGTCTCACATGGGAGGGACCACACACTGGAACAGTGAAAGATGGTGGGGAGGAAGGACACGCAGACACAATGTGCTGCATCCCCTGTTCCCTGACCTCTGCACCACCTGGGGAAAGAAGGTAGAGAAATTGGTAGTGAATCTGAGCCCAAGAAGATTTGGTTTTATTGCCTTATGCTGATTTGAGTGGCAATAAATTAATTGTCCCAGGTTCAGTGTTTCGCCCATGATGGTAACTGCTGAGTGATCTCTCCTTGTCCTTATCTCAAATCACAAACCCAGCACCATATTTTTGTCTCTCCTGTCCAGCTGAGGAGTGGAGTGACAGGGTGACTTTGGTAGGAATCTGGCATCCAGACAAGGACAACTCACCACAGTAATGATCTGAAAACTAACCAGAGCTTATAGTGATTAAAGCCACTGACAGAAGAGTGTTTTTCAGTCGGTTATGAAACATCACATAGTGAATTTAAGAAATTCTTGTGGCCCTGATGTCTGACCACTGCCAGGATGCTGTGGCTATGTGTTGGTAGCAAGTCACTGATGTCTTCCACAGGACTGTTTATGGAGCTTGGGGCCTGGAATGTATGAAATATTAAACTGGTTTAGGAACTATGAACATGAAAAATTTCTTATATTGTTGAGAACTTAAGAAAAATCAGACGACTTAAATATTTAGACATGTTCAATGAGTATAGCATTACTTTTTCTATGTTCACTCCTGATAAAATAAATAAGGCTTATAATGAGCAGAAGTAATTTTTATCTCAGATGGGAATTCTGCTGATAAATGCAATGGTAGAAGAATCACTGAAATCCCCAATAGAAAATTCGTACAGAGTTTGCATAATGTGCAGTAAATAATGCACAGCTCCACATGATAAAAAACCCCTGATTAACAAAACCCTCAAAATCCAATACTGAATATTTCCACAGTCAATGAATAATATCCATCTCAGAATGTGAATAAATTCTGTAGTACGGTGGTGACAGTACTCAATTGTTGAAGTGAAACTCGCACCACAAAGCATGAAGCACTGAAAGGTAAACTATAATTCTGGCATTTTCTGCCTCTTGAATTTTCAGAATAAATTATAATTTTTAACACAGGTTTTGTGTGCCCATAAAAGGAAGATTGTTATGTTCTAGTTATATTCAAATACATGATGGGAAATGAGAGCACATTACCAAATATACATTCCAATTCACAAAAAAAAGATAATACAGGTTGTTCTTAACACATGGATGTGTGTGGATGACAGTTAACGCTATGGCAACTTTCCAAAAAGATTTATAGTTACAAAGATGAGGTGAGGCATCATGATGGTTTAATTCATTAAAAATGCTTTATGATCCAGTATTTCTATTCTCAGAGATTGCTTTGAAACATCTTTTCAAATGATACAACAAAGCAGTAATTTTTTATTTTAATTTTCAACAATAGCTCATTAGCAAGCACATTTTCATTAACACTTATATTACACAGAATTTTATATAACTAGATGACAATGCTTTGTGTTTGAAAATGTTCACTTTGCTTGGAAATGTGTTAATACATGAAGTAATGTATCTAAAGAACATAAATATGTTCACTTTCTGTTTGATTACTTTTACTTCTAATATGTGCAAGTGTTTGGTTTCCAGTTACTGTGCATTTCCAAAGTCTTAATCAGAAGATTCTTAATCAGTCTGTTCTCCATTTATTTTATTATAGTTTATTTTAATTTAATTTAAAGTTAATTTTGATTGTTTTCTATGGTACTACACCACATGGAAGGTAAAATCTAGATAATAACCTTTCGCAGAATAATATAATCTATTATTGTTCATCTATTGTCCTACTTTTGTATAAAGAATAAAAAAGGGACTAAACAGTAATTAAGCATTCTTTAATTTAAAGATTAATTAATTATTTGAAGGGGGACTCACTTTGATTGACTTTGATTTGGATGTTGTGTCACCCAAAATGGAAAAAAGGACAAAATAGGGATCCTGCTAATGATGAAATTAGTCAATTCTTGAAGCATATTTCTGGTGTTGTTAAATGTGTTTTCCCTGCAACAACTAAAAATTCTTTCAATATGGAATAACTAAATGTGCCATGTGTGTTTTGGACATCATGACCATCATATGTTCTACATTTCCTGTGCTATATAGAGTGATAATTGTTAGTTCCATGTTCTTTTTAATTTCTTCTTTGAGTGGCAGAACATTTTTCAACAATGATGAGGAATGTTGCAGATACTTTAAACACAATTTATAAAACCTGGTATAGTTTAGGGCTCAGGGATTCTTTTTCCTTCTGGTAGTACTTTTAAAGAAAAACTGAGCTCTTTCAATGCATATAAATGGATTCATTACATTTTTTAAATTTCTAATTTACTGCCATTCAGGAATAAAGACATGGAATTTGAATGTCACTTTCTTCCTACTCTTGAATCTACATAGAGATTAATCTCTTACCTGAGTAATGCTAAGTTATCAATCATTCATGCTGCTAAATGTCAAAGGCAAAGAGCACACTTTGCAGTGAGATGGAACTCTTTTGTTTTAAAGAAAAGAAATACCCTGTTTCTTGAAGAGAAGGGGGAAAGATATTTTAATGGTTTTAATCGGATTTACAGAAAAATGCTAAGGCTGAAAATTTCCATACACAGTTAAAAACTATGTTTTGTTATTGAAAAAGTTCATTTTAAGAGCAGCAGAACAAATTTCAGTTGTGCTTTTAGCTTGACAAAACGGAAAACAGTCTGCTACCTAATGAGTGAAGGCCATTAAAGTAGGAGATGGTGAGGTAACAGATGAAGAAGCAGCAGGGTGCAAGGCCAGAGGATCAAACACTTCAAGGTTTCTTTACCTGTTACACATCCAAAGATATTGAAAACTTTCATCCCACCCTCCCACCTCCCTCTTGTCACTCTGATGTACCTGGTTAATGCAGCTAATACAGTGTTTAATGTGCAAAATAAATGTTCTCAGGCACCTGCACTTCCCAATGGCTATGAGGTGAGATCAGAGTTAGTGGAAACATTAACTGCATAATCTATAAAAAGGAGGCAAAAAGCAATAATCTGAAAAGCAAAGGGCTTTCTTTATATCACTGAGAAGATGCTACTATTTCTTCTTTATTTTGTTTTTCCATCTACTGTATCTTGCTACAACTTCTCTGTGAGAGAGTTCAGAATATTGGGAAAAGGTTTTCAAGTAAAGTTCAGGTAATATTATGATCCCTCTGTGAGTTTCCTATGATCAGATACTTTCCTGCTTCAGTACCAGGGAAAACACATAAATTCCTTTAGCCCAAAATATATTTGAAGGTAATGGCATTAAAATTTTTAATCTCTGGATGAAATATCACGAAATACCTTTTGTCACAAATGGATTTTTAAATTGCTTTTTCTGTGTGTGACATGGCAAAGTTTTTCTTGCAGTGCTTGGAGATGTTTCTTGATTGGTATTTTCTGTCTACTGAATTCCTGAAACTCTGAGTGCTTTTGAAATAAAAAAGTATAGTGGGGTCGCGTCAAGAGAAAAATCTCTCCTTGCTTTTAAGATGAGTAATACTTTTAAACTGTTCACTGTCAGTGTTTGAAGACAGAAATGCTTTTGTTTGCTCTTCAGTCACTTCTCTCTTCACCTTTGTCACTACAGAGCGAGCAAATGCAGCTTTCAAATTTTTGTTTGAGAGAAGGTTGACATTTCTATTAACTTGGATGAATGAGACTTAGAACTGGAATCACAAGTTGAATTTGAGGGACTCATGCTGGTATTAAAGCTTTAAAGCCTTTTCAACATGCCTAATTGTTAAATTGCATGCAGTGAGAGATACTACATAGTAGATACATGTTTTTTCCAGATGTTCATCAGTGTTTAGCAACTTTTTTAATGTAAGTTTGTCTGAAATGGCCAATAATACAAGAAAATGGGAAGGAAGGGAAATGAAGAGATCATTTTCTTCCATTATCTAGTAATATTTATGCTAGCTACAAAATGGAAGCCGGTTTTAAAGGATTTTGTTGATGTAATAGATGAGGAAAGAGATAACCGCTTCAAAAGAATAGCTAGAAGTCTATATACTTATTCTAAAATTAATTCTAGATTAACACAGTAATCAGAAATCATACAAAAGTGATTATTATTTGCATATGCATTTTTCACTTTGTTTACAACTGAGACAAGCACAATAGTAGATAGAGATACATAATAACTCACTTTCAGAAAGATAAAATAATTTAACTAAATTCTACACTGCTCTCAGAGTGCTTCCCAGAATTAATTTCTGGAAGAAATACACTTTTTCTGCAGAAAGTACATTTCAATAAATATTCTCTAAATTCTAACCTATTGCCTATTTTTGCAATGCTATAAACAGTCATTAAGGTGTTACCTGAAATCATCAAAATTAATTGGTCTGTGTTAAGTGATGTTAGAAGTGCGACTGACAAACATAATACTCTCTGGGTTCACAAGGTCATGCACACTCACAAATCCCTCTGTCCATCTGGCACACCTACACAGCCCTCCTTTCCTGCTTCATGATCCCCAACTCATTAGCCAATCCAGCTCCTAGAGATCTTGCAGACCCTCATGCACCCCACATTCACATGTTCTCACAAAATCTGGACCCCCTGCCAATGTAATACCATGTCCCAGACTTGAAAATTTCCCTGCTACTACTGAGTTCAGCTTGAAGTCTGTAAGGAAGTTATCAATCTACAAGCCCACACAGAAATGCAAACATTGGGTTTGGGGAAGATACAGGCACTCAGAGCTGGCACCAGACACACGGGCTATCACATCTGGTCCTGCTCCAGCTGCTTATGCATATACCCTCACTCACCTCACGCTCACCCATTCCCCTGTGGCTGGTTTTGGACACACACACACACACCATTCCACACCCAGCGACTGGAAGTTAAAGATTTGCTTCAGTTTCCTCCATTAGATGATGCTGAGATCCCATTTGCTACACTAACTGACACCATAGACTGGGGTGCTTACATTCCCCAGTCTGACTCCAGTAGCTAGCACACAGTCCACTCATGCTGGTCCACTCATGCTTGTCCCTCCAGTAGCTGTCAGTAAGTCCCTGCAGCACACATACATACACACACACAGGATAGAGAGGGAGATTACACAATGAGAAAGTTGAGGAAAGATTTAATGAGATGTTGAGGCAGATGGGTGATTTAGTGCATGGCTCAGCCAGACAAGTGTACTGACTTGCTCCATTTCTCATGCAACTTGCCCTTTTTTTATACCTTTTCTTGCCTGAACACCCCCTCCCAGACTCCCTCTCTTTCACAATTGTCAGAATCCCCCTGGCCTCCTTCAACATTCTGAACCCTCAAGTTTTCATCCTTTCTAGTTGCAGAGTCCTGTTTTTTTCCACAGTTTCTTGGTAGCCCATCAATTAGTGTGACTGACAGGGTCTGTTCCTGGCTATTTTCTACATTAAGGATGATTGGTTAGGTGTTCATCTCCCTCCTTTACCTTATCATCCCAGTTTGGCAAGGTCATTAGTCAAACAACCTTACTGAAGTAAAAGAACATTTTCTCATGCTCCACATATCATTACTAATTAGTGTGAATGGCTGAGTTTATTCTTATCATGACTTCTGTTATCAATTGTCAGGTTTGTCTTTGTATGCTCTTGTTTATGGCTCCTTTGGCCAGGTATCCTTAATAGAGCAGATACACTCTTCTGCATATCCTTGGAGGGTATTTTGCTACTTCATAGCAGGATTTTACAGATGAATTTTAATTTACTGTAAGATTTTACAGCAGTGGGATAGCACTGTCTAAACAGTTCTGCCTTTAGAATTTTAAGACTTGTTTTGTTCAGTGCATTCAGTCAAAATGGAAATTAATAGTATATATTACCACCACTTTGGGATATATCTAGGCATATAATTAATTCAAAGTGTTGCCAGTGATCTACTGAATAATACTGGACATGGGAATACAGGTCACTCTGGCTTACATTTTCTGTTTTGCCATGGGATAAATCTAGAATTGTATGTATAGGATTACTCTGTATTTATGGAATGTTTCTGGAAACAGACTGTGCCTGGTGTTTTGGACCATAGTCACTGGAAAATGTAAGCCTCTTTGTTTACAAAACAAAGAAAATGTATATTCCTGTGCCTGAACCAGTAGTTGTTTTTTGGGCAACAGATTGATGGAGGGGAAAAAAAACTGTCAAAGACTATTAAGCACCCATATTGTAGATTACAAAAATTAGGTATAACACTGTGAAAGGAGGGAAAATATCACTTCCCAGGGTAATGATAGTTTTAATGCTTTTTAAGAATTTCAGAAATACTGTCAAACTGAAAAGACTAATAATGTGTTCACTGATATACAAAGAACTAAGATGAATTTTATGTCTGCAAATCAAGAAAGTATGTGCAATTAGAAAATTATTTATATTGCTGAGAGAGCAAAATAATTAGAGCAAAAGCTTAGTCATAAAAAAAAACCAAAATGGAAGAAAACCCTTATAAGAAAAGAAAATAAAAGAACCAACACACAGAAGCAGACAACTAAAAGAGCACCTGCTGAAGTCACCAGCTCCATACAGGTACATCCACAATGGGGGAGGGAATCTCAGTAAAAAGCTGGGCCAGCAAGTGGCTTTTGGGGGCTTTGCAGGGAAAAGTGGGCAAGTCTGTGGCAGTTCCGGGTGTATAACAGGTACAGTGCTCTGCAAGGGGAACCAGATAACAATAATCATGACAGTCCTTCTAGCCTGTGAGTGCCTTTGAAGTCTTGTAGGCCCACCTCCTTATCAAAAACTCTCTGGTTAATGGTAAGATACAGGTCACTTTCATAGGTGACTCACTGCTGAAGAGAGTGGGAGGCCTGTTATGTAGACTGGACTCTCAACATAGGGACGTTACTGCCTCCCTAGAGCTTAGATTAAGGAGGTAACGAAGGAGATTCCTTCTCTAATATGGCCTTCTGATTATTACACACTTTTTGTCTTTCAGGCAGTGATGAGGTAGAGAAAAGAAGTCCAAAAGCAATGAAGAGAGACTTTAGGACCTTGGGGTAACTGGTCAAGGATCAAGAGCAAAAGTTCCCTTGTAGGAAATGATGAAGCGGTAAATAGGAAGAGACAGCAAATCAATGCATGACTTTGACCTTGTGCTACCAGAAGGACTTTAGGTTCTTTGACCATGTCTTGATTTACAGGATACCAGTCCTGCTGTTAACAAATGGGACTAGCTTATTTTACAGAGTGGGAAAGGCTTTTAGGACAAGAGTTTGTTTGGCTCATTGACAGGGCTTTAAACTTGGTTCAAAGGGGGATAAGGATGCAGTTGGGCTTGAAGGTGAGTGGCTAGCTCAGAACTTGTGGGGAAGCAGGCTGCTATTTTTGAGAACCAGATGGCCTAACACTCTTCAAGTGTGAAAACTATGTGATCAGCATTTTCTCTCGCTGGAATGTTTATACATGATTACACACAGCATGGGGAATAAACAGGAAGAAATGGAGAACTGTATGGAGTCACAGAGCCATGATCTCATTGTAATTACTGAGAAGTGGTATGATAGCTCACATGACAGGAATGCTGCCATGGATGGCTTTGTCCTTTTTCACTACACACAGTCTGATGTGTGAGGTAGTGCAGTTTGTCTTTCTGTAAGAGAGCATCTGGAATCTATGGAACCCTCCCTGGGAATGGATGAAGCTGAGATCTTGTGGTAAGTGTTAAGGAGCAGGTGAATATGAGAGATGCTGTTGTGGGTGGAAATAGCCTTGTGATCACCGACCTTGATTCTGATGTGGGGCTTCAATCACCCTAATATCTGCTGGGAAGGCTATGCAATCAGGCATGTACAGACAAGGAGGTTTCTCCAGTGCATCAATGATAACTTTTTGACTCAGAGATTATGGGCACAAACTTTAACTTAGGAATTTCAGTCTAAACATGAGGAAGAACTTCTTCACTTCGAGAGTGACAGAACACTGGAACAGGCTGCCCAGAGATGTGGTGAAGCCTCCATCTCTTGAGGCATTAAAAACCTGCCTGGAAGTATTCCTGTGAAACCTGCTGTAGGTGGCCTTGTTCTAGGAGGAGGAGTTGAACTTCATGATTTCCAGAAGTCCTTTCCAGCCTCTATCATTCTGTGATATCTGCGATTATTTCCAGTTCCGTGTGAGCCTGAACTATGCATTTTCTCTGTTCATTCATTGTCATGCTGATGCCTACACTGGCATATCCTGATTGCTAGGCAAGATGCAAAAATGAATTGCCTGCTTATATTTGAATGGTCCTGCTTACTCACTGAGTATATTCTACGTATTCTTTCCTTCCATTTAATCTTCTATTTATGATACTGAATAAGAGAAGCAGAATTCTTTTCCCAAGATAGCCAGGGCATTTAGATAGCAATCTCATTTTCTGTATTTAAATAAAATCTAAATCCAAATCCATTGGCCTCAAGTGGCCCACAGCCAGCTGTTTTAGGTCTTGGATTACAGCTCAGAACAGGCCATTTATTTACTGGAGTCCTGGACATATGTTACAGATGGAGCTTGATGATCATCTAGTCAGCAAAAACAGAAGATGGTCTGTCTTTCACTAAGCAAAAGTAGTGTTAACAGTTAATTCTTCTGTAATTTCATTGATATCTTCCTCTCATGTCATACTTTTTTTTCTGGTTCACTTTTTTCCATTTGACTAATTAAGATCTGAATAAACATGATTATGTCTAAATAACAACTAAAATAACAAATTTAGCCTAGAGATATGAGTATTTTTATAATTCTTCAGTGGGTCACTGAATTTTATAAGGCTTTCATATTATTAGTACTAATATCACCTTTTGGAAAACTTGGAGAGACATAGGCGGGTAGCAGCTACAATTCCATTTAATTCAGTTAGCAAAATCAGAGGAACAAGAGAAGGTTGTATCTGCTTTAGTTAGCAAAAAAATCATTGTATTGTGCTAATATTTCAGAAAAAAAAAATTCTGTTGAAAGAGCTATCTCTATTATTTTTCTGGTTGTGTGCAACAATAGTTAATAACTTTTGCTCAATATTGTGTTATTTGGCTGTGAGATTATGGGGGAAAGGGCCATGAATAAGGATAAGATCTTAAAAACTATTTACCTTTACTTTTAAGCAAAGCTTTGGATGGTCTTTCACAATTCATAGAATCATAGAATCAGCCAAATCAGCCAAATCCAGGAATAGAATAGTTTGGGTTGG
>VZTY01000470.1:0-31340 GCA_013400935.1 Turnix velox | reverse complement strand
TCTGCTTTATAGGGACCCCTGTGCTGAGGTCACAGCTCGGTGCCTGGTGACACCTGTGATGTCACAGCCCTGTCACCCCACATCACTGGGACCATGGCGATGGCCAAGGCGGGCAGGGCTGGGGGTGTGTGGGGTGTGCTGTGTCATCACTTCCAAATGCAACAAAGTTAAAAATCTGAGTTGGGGGCTTCATTTTGCTGTCTTTGTCCTGTTCCCAGGGACTTTTTAATAGGGTCCAGGATGGCAGGACTAGGAGTAATTGATGCAAATGGGTAGAGGTGAGATTTAGGTTGCCCAGAGAGGTTGTTGACGCCCCCTCTCTGGAGGTGTTCAAGACCAGGCTGGACCTGGCACTGGGCAGCCTGATCTAGTGGGAGGTGTCCCTGCCTATGGCAGGGGGGTTGGAACTTGATGATCTTTAAGGTCCCTTCCAACCCAAACTATTCTATGATTCTATGATTCTATGATGGTAGTTCAGCAGCAACATCAGCCATCTGCATCACCATGGGAAAGTAATTACTAAGTCAACAATGTATGGCATTCTGTCACAAAACTGCAATTGAATGTTTCATTAGTACACAAGGACGGTCAATTCACCACACAGTAAGTTCTGACACAGTGAGCAATGAATTATTAAGCTAATAGCAAATAGAAAGGAGCTATGAACATCCCAGGAAGTCTTAACCTGGAATACTCCATCATCATGGGTACATGCCAGTCAGACATGATAACAGTAGCTTTGTATGCAATAGTTTTACATTTACATTACTAGTAGGACTAAAAAGTTAAATTCTCTAGCAGCCACTAAGTTCAGAAGAAAGGATTACTCCCTGCTTCTCTCTTCAGTGGGAACACACGTTCAGACTTCCAGCAACCTGAGACAGTAACATCCAGGAGTGTCTGACCTATGCTTGCATAAAATACACAGCTCATCCACAATAAAACTGTGCATATTTACACAATTCTGCCTAAGGATTTGAGAAAATGGAAACATAGAAGCCCCAAGCATGCATGCTTGCATCAGAAGATAAAAACTTAAGCTTCCATTTTTCATAAACACTGCATAAATCCCTGTGGTTATTTTCAGTTGCAAGACAAAATGTTTATAAGGCAAAATCATGACCATACGTAGCAGAAAACTCACACAAACTAAAGCATGAGTACTATTTATTTGTAGTAGACCTTTAATTTTAAAAGTTACTGATTATTAAAAGGATTTCCAATTCCAAACATATTAATACTTATCAATATTCTATGAAACAGACACATGCTATCAAAACCCAACAAAAATCAACAAGGCATGGATGTGTACACAGCTAGAATTTATTGCCATACCACTGGCATTTACAGTCATTTTTACATAGAACTTGCAAAAGTAATTGCAAGTAAGGATTACAACAGTACTTCTGAAGATAAATTCTTTTTCTATATTTCCCCCTTTTCCATACATTCTCTACTGTGAAAACATTAGCACATACAGCACAATGCAGGAAGAGCTGTCTCCCATGCAAAACCAGTACTCATTTGTCTGCATTTAACCTCCTCACTTTAGATAGATTAATGTTACCAAAGATAATAACCCAATATAATACATGGGTAGCTCTGATTTTCCTTGTGCCCTTTCCCTCATGCTTTTGACAGCCAGAAAGCATTTGGAGTTCTTAAGGCACAATACAACACTGTCACTATCTGCAACTGTTTGGTCGAGTAGGGAACATCATAAAGAAGGTTTACAGTGCCCTTAAGACTGTGAGAGAAACCCTGAATGATCCAAGCAATCACTCACTCTAAAATGCAAGGAGGGAAGCGCAAGTTGTTTCATTAAATTGTTAAAAGCCACAAAAACTTCCATTCTGTTACAACATGTTGTCATTTATGGTTTACATTACGATAGCATACTTTATCACTCAACATTTTACAGTTCCTATTTTCCTATCAGCATGCTTTCTGCTTCTCTTCAAACTTTAAGACTGCTCTATCACTTCACTACATTTGATACTTCGGTAATAAAAATCACTTGAGACCAAGTGATATAATAATAAACTGAAGTAGGCTTTCAGCTTTGAAGATCTGGGCTTAAATTACACTCCTATCAAATGTAATTCCCCCAATGAGTATGGCTTCATTTTTACCCAGCCACCAAACAAATACTATACGTGCACTTGCAGTTCAGTTTTGGAGAAGATTGCAGCGCTGAAATAAATCACCTTGCTGTTGCTATTAATTACAAAAAAGCAGTTGGTCCATGCCAAAAGAATTCTTCTTGGGAGATACTAAAACAGAAATTCCATTCAAAATGCTCAAAAGAGAAATTTCAAACCTCTCTGTGATGAACAATAACTGGATCTCACTGGTGCTCAGTCCGTCACTGTATGTGAAACACAAAAGGATTCTTCAGATATCAAGAGCTCCTAAAAGATCCTGAAGTACAGCTCATGGTATAAAGATCCTTGCCGCACAAGCGTTCCTGCAAACTAAAGGCAGCAAGTCACCTTATGCTCTTCAGCTTTTCCATGGTTTTATTTTTCCAAGACGAATAAAAAAAATACTCCTTCTTACTGCTGCTTCACTTCTCAAATACACTTCTTAATTTTGGTTTCCTCCATTTCCTAATGCTGCAAAAGCTTCTCCAGCAGATGCACCACCCTGCTGCTAATGTCAAAACTGCTGCCAAACGGGACAAGGCTAAAAAGAAGAGCTGCATGCATTTCAAATACATTAAGACTGTGTTCTTGATGAGGTGGCAAAGCCATGTTTTAAGAGGTGACACAAGGTGTGTGCCCTTAGCACACAGATTTTGAACATATCTTCAGGGCAGGAGAGAGAAGTCCACCAAGCCCATGGCTCATCCACAGAGATCCAACAGCATCCATGCCCTCAGTCCCAGGATCAGCAGTCCTGGGACACAGCCTAAGGAAAAGTGTTGCTACAGTACTGCACACATCTCATGTTTGCAACCCCTAGAGGACCTTCATGAGATAACACACAGAACCATCCCATTGGCCCACATTCTGCCATAGCATGCTGCAGTCCATATGCCCACTTGAGCATGGCTATGCTTTTCCTGACCGTACCTTAAAGAGTGGTATTGTGTTCAGGAGATTTCTGGTAGAACTGGGCACAAGTTGTAGAGATGTAGAAATCAAGTGTAAGTCTCTGGACTGACTGGGAGAGCTGCTGTGCCTTGAAAGACAATTCCCCAGGGTCTGAGTTGAGAGGGAAGTCTTGCACAAGCTTTGTCAGAGATAACTTGCCCCATCCCAGCTCTGCCAGGTGTAGTCCATGCACTCATGTCGATGTACCTCGGCTGCTGTACAAAACATCAACTACAATGCCTCTTCCTCTCCTCACATGCAATGGCATCGACAGCAGTGGTATTGGTGCTGGTACCAGCAGGATAATTTCTATTTCTTTCTCACACAGTCAGCTGTATGAGAAAGCTATATTTCTCCTTTCTTCTCTCAGATGCCAAGAAGTTGTTTGGGTTAAGAGGAAGCCGGCAACTTTTGGTAAGGGCCATGTTCTTTCCTGGTTAAGGAGACCAGCTGTGGACTATGCATCTCCACAGAGAGACTGTGATGAGATGGCAATTCTGTAATACTTAAGAGTTTGGCATGGATTTAATGTTTGATTGGAAGTGATGCCATGGCATTCCCTCCAGAGAAGAAATGGGTTCCAGACACTGATGTACCTCTAAAGGAATTTCTGGTACTTGTGGGATAGTCCACATTGCTCCACACAACTCCTTCAGTATCTGTGCTCCCCAAAAAGGCCATAATTCGGACATTCGGACACCATCCACTTAAGAGTGAGCAATCAATCAGTAGTGACACAGAAAAATGGTAAGCATGGCACTTCCTAAAGGAATCCACAAATAAGCAAAGATACATGGGACAACTATGTTCAGATGGCTTTGAAGTGAGATGACACATTCAATTCAAAGGATGAATCTAAACCTAGTGCAAAGTAAAACCCACATATCATATCCAGTGAAAATGTCAGGAGGCTCAGCAGCTAATTCAGAATGGCTTTGCTTCATTCATCTGCCCAAGCAGCTCTAAACTATACATTACTGTAGGCATCACCAACGTTGACATGCTGCAGTCTACATTTTCAGTCAGGGGAGATCAAGATCCAGCTGCTTCTTCAGATTTTTATGATGTCATTTGGAAGTCTTTTGTGTGGCATGTGAAGAATCTGAGACATCCCTGTAAGCCCCTGACAAGTCTCATACTTTAAAGAATACTGACATTGATATTTTTGAAGAGCCACCCCAGTGACATTGGAGTTAAGTGTTTCTAGGACGTGTACTGAAGAATGATATTTGAGATTTAAATAAGATAAGGAAAACCAGCATTGAAAAATAAATCTAATATATAGTTTTCTCAACATAATCTTGCTTTACCAGACAAACAGGTTAAAAAACTGTTGTCAATCTCAGTAGTATTTTCTGACTGTGCTCTAAAGTAATTCTGTGAAAAGATATCTAGAAATGAAAGTCACTATTTCTAGTGAGGGAACTGGTTCTTTTTCAAGAAGACAAAGAAATACAAAAGAGTAAAGCATAAAGAACGAGAAAGACTATTAAAAAGAGAACAATCCAGCTGATTCCTCAGTCACATACAGGAGATATGAACAGACTAAGACAGATATGCACATAAATCCAACATCCAAATGACAATGGCTAATGCAGCTGTTTCAAACGAAGATACTTTTAGGGTATGAAAAAACTATCATATTGAACAAAATACATCCTCTCCAATTACTGATACACTGAAGACCTTCTTTCTCATCTGTATTTTCATAACATTCAATGCTGTTGAAGGCTTAGGGTAGCACTAGCTCTTACAAAATCCATCACGTTACTGCACTCAGCAATTAATGTCTTGAATTCAGTACCATAAAAAACTGTTCAATTGTTATTGAAAAGAATCACAGAGAGAACACTTTTGCATTCAAAATCTGCCAAGCATCAACAACTGCAAAATAAACATGACTGAAATTGTTGAGATTTTATTTTAGCAAGTGAGACATTCTAGAAGACAAAACTGGTAATGTAAATAGAAGGGTGTTTTCTACCTACCCAACAACCTTTGCCTTAACCTGTAAATGGTAGTATTTTCTGATATAATCATAAAATTCATTTTTTGCATGAATAGAAGCCATTGCTCATTATTTCTTCCAAGAACCCTTATATTTCTCTAATACTACACAGATTTGTTACTATTTCTAACAGGATATAGGTGTCCCTTTCTAATTCTACTGGAATTAGAGAATATCCCATACTGAAAAACTTTGCTTCACTTTTAATGGCCTGTAACAGCCACCACTAAAGAAAGAAGTCTAATCAGTACATTCCAGAAGACTGTTAAATTTGCCAAATTCCTCCTCTCTCCATTTGGAATATTTCATCTATAATAACATATACTTAACACAATTAAAATGCAACTGTATGCACTAGGTACAGCTTCACCTTAAGGAAGTGTGAAGGTAGTACAGTTGCACAAAATACCAACACAAACTAATCTTGCCATCATTCACATCAATAAAGAATTGCTGAAATTGTCCTGGAATCCTTCTATTTTAGTTCTGACCAAAAAAAAAAACCTCCAAAAAGATTTCCCACAGGGTGAGCACTGAACATGGAATCATAGAATCATAGAATGGTTTGGGTTGGAAGGGACATTAAAGATCACCTAGTTCCAACCCTCCTGCCATGGGCAGGGACACCTCCCATTACTTCCAATGGGTCTCCCAATTGTTCATAGTTTAGTGGTGCTTAATATTAAAACTGCAGCATTACTGTCACTCCTGCATCTGAAGAAAAGTACAAGCAAAAAAGAATAACTTGCAGGTCTTTCAAACTCATAGCTCACACTAACCGGCCCTCCCTAAGGAGCTACATTAACTCCAACTAAGCACCTATGTAATTTTTTTCATCCATGGCATAAGTTTGATCCAGGATCAAATGATCCAGTCTCCTACAAAATCCTGCATCTTCCCACTCTGTCACCTACAGTTATCCTACATAGCCTCTGCTAAATCCATTCACATGCTCCTCTTCTATTACCAAAAGCCAGAAAGAATTCCATCACTTCAAAAGCTGATCTTTTATAGAGACATTTTGAAGATGCCACCTATGATAAAACGTCCTCATTACACTATCATCTTATTGATCAGACAGACATTTGTTTGACTAAACTGTTGTTGGACATGGACATTCCAAACAAAAAACTTCACATGGATACACACCTATTAGGCTCTTTTAAATTAAGAAAGGAACTCAGGAAAAAAGGCAAAAGATTTCTTTTCCTACCAGAAGGTTCACCAGCTTTGGTCATACGTCTCATCTGTATTCCTGGTGATCTATAATGAAATATGCAGAGCTCCAAAAGTCTATTTCAACATGACAGGATATGGTACTTTTAGCTTACACTGAGCAGACTGAGAACAAGCCATGACTGAGGGCTGTAAGCCAAACATCATCACCCAGACTCAACAGTGGTATGGTAAGCCTTGCTGCAAAGTCTCTTCCAGATCCTACAACCATGACACAAAAAACACAAGTCCACGTCTTGCCTATTTTCAGAAAATCTCTTTGTGAATACCTTTATTAAAGGGTGCCCAATATTTACAAGGTAAACCACATCAAATTAATTCCACAGAATGGACTAGACAGACAATGATTTCAAAACCTGACTTTCACTTATATTCCCTTTTGATTGAGAAAACAGTATTTAGATAGAACTCAGCAACCAGAAAGATTATCATGAACTTCTGAATGTGTTCTGATATATATCCCCAGAGAACTTAAACCGGTTCTTCCATTCAGTTCAGTAATGCTGCTGAAAGAGAAAATGGCACCAAAAGAATGTGTACGTCAATTAGCAAAACTTTCTCATTCTGCACATATTTGCCTTATCCTAAAACTTTTAATAGAATTCTCTTACATAGAATACACAGACACAAACTTAGGAGACTTAACACCAACACATTAAAACATTGCATTACTTCATTAAAATAAAACAAATAAGTATTTTTCTATGTATGTGTACATGTAAAGTGATTTCATATTTATTATGTGTCTATTTCTATATGAGACATAATAAAATTGTATCTATAAAATTACAATTTTATATTAAATTATACTACATGTGTAAATATTTTTCTATTAAAAATATATTTAAAATACATACATAAATGGATTAATCTATATGATACATAGATATAAGGCATAAACAAAAGCTGGGACACTTTAAAGTCATCTGATTTAAAACACTGTTTAGTTAGCTGTAGTTTCAGTGTACTGTACAGTAACTTCTAAATTCTTTTCTGGACTCAGCATATCAACTGAAACCTGGTGAGGAGTAAATGCTTTTCTATATTTTCATTAAAAGGAAGAGTGAAGAAGGTTTATAATTTTTTGCAGCTGTATGACTCCTTTTGCAAGAGTAGAATAAAACCCTCACAATTACTGCATTTTGATCTTCATTACACATTTTAAACGGTAGACACCAGATGCGTATCTCTAATAGAGTGAGCATGTTCCATTCACTCTAGTTCATCCTGCACACTGAAATACATTAAGGAAGTATACAAGTCTACCTCCAACATTTCTCTGTGCTCAGTCCTAAGTGCAACTACTACAAATCACTAGGAAAAAAGACAGCTAAACAGTGGAGCAATGTGAGGGCAAACCTGGAGTGAAGAAACTTGAATGGAGCAGCAGACAGAAAATAGTGGCACCAGAGTTTTGTGCCACAGTGGCAACAACACAGGGTTGGACAGTGAGTAAATCAGAATGGACTGATGCAGATGTCCCAGGAAAGAGGAAGATGCCTTAGCCAATGAGGAAGTTGAAATCCACGAATTTTATAGGCAGAAAGCTAACATGGAACTACAAGCACTCCCACAGCATCCTACAGCAGGGTAGAAGGTGTGGAATTATAGAATTACCTTGTTTGAAAGGAAGCTTTCAGCTCATTCTGTCCAACCATTAACCTAGCTGTAACAAGAACAATCACTCTATCCATTTGTTAAATACTACCAGGGACGGTGCCTCAACCACTCCCCTGAGCAGCCCGTCCCAATGCTTGATAACCCTTTCTTAGGATAAAAAAAATTTCCTAATATCGAGTTTAACCCTCTCCTGGTGCAACTTCACGCTGTTTCCTCTTGTCCTATCATGTGTCTTTCCTATCACGGGGGAGAAAAGACCAATCCGAACCTTTCTACAACCTATTTTTGGGTATGTACAATTAAGTCTCCCCTCAGTCTCCTCTTCTCCAGGTGAAGCAATTCCAGCTCCCTCAGTAGCTCCTTACAAGACCTACTCTCCAGGCTTCTGGAGAGTAAGTCTTTAGAGCTCCACCCTGACAAATTTCACTTGTTTTTACACACAATTACATGCAGCAATTTCCAAAGTATACATCTTCATTTCTCATGCAACTGTCTTTTTGTTCATCATAGCAACTGTCAAGTGACTTTACTAATTGTTTTACCTTTAAAATATAAAATAAAAACAGGGAAGGGAGGGGTTAGGGAAGGGAGCAGAGATACTGAAGTTCATAAATCTATCCTGAATACAGCAAAAAGAATAAACTACCAGGTCTGCTATTTCCATAGCATCTACCTGCTGTGCAATACTGACTGCTCATTTTCAGTAACAAAGTTATTTTCAAACATACCTGTTCAAGAAGTTCCTTATATGTTATTTTCTCTTTGATATTTGTTACAGGACTGTCAAAAATAATGGCAGTTTGGTCTCCTCGCCCACTCTCAACATGACGATCTACAGCATTGTAACAGATATTCAGCTCTCCACCCACAAACCTAAAAAAGAAGTTGGAAGTACATAACAGCCAGGCTTCCAAACTGATAAGACTGTCTGCATTTTTTTTCTTTAAGGAATGAAAGCATACAATTGAAATATAGCTCACAAACCATTATACTTAATTTGGTACATCATTTTCCAATGTATAACCTCACAAATTACTCAAAAAACTAAATAAGCACATCAATGAAAAGCGTGGAAACACTGTACTTTAATTAGCCTAATTAAGAATCGGCTAAATCTGTTCTTGATTTAACTTAATTCACATCAATCATTCTGATTTTTATAGCTATGGTTTCACAGAAAAAATCATACATTCACATAATATAATCTGACATTATGAAAATATGTAATTACACTATATTAGCATGCACACATCTTTTTTAAGAAGAATGGGTTCAAGACTCAAACTATTCTTATGCATCCCTTGGCAATAAAAGCTACAAGCATCTGAACTTAAATGAAACTGAACTTAACAGTTATAAAACTTCATAAATTTGTCTGACATTCACAATGCATTTCACATTATCGTGTTTATATCAGTGACTTAAAATCCCTGTAAAGCAATGCAAGTAATTGCTTCTTCAACAACCAGACATCTACAAAAATTTCTCATCTTCTAAGTAAAGAAAAACACAAACTCCGCTCTCATTGTCATTTTTCACTGAAAAAGAAAATCCAGGTGTAGCATAACTCAAGTAAGAAAATATAGTGGGCATCAGATACAAAGATGTCTCTACTAACTGGAAGATGACACAGAACATAAATATTAAAGATCTCTCTATATAATGCTCTTTATGTTTGTTTTTCTAAGTGAACATACCTTTCTACAGCAATACACAGGAAAAACACACGAGTTTCAAAAAGTTCTCAGGGGAGACTCACTCTGATGTTATAGTTACACTGTTTCTTGAAATAAAATAAGATGGCCTAAAGTAACCCTCTCCTAGTTGAAAATTATTTCTTTCTTCACATTTCCCACCTAGTAGATTACTGAAAATTATGACATCTGATACACTACTCATATATGAATGGCAATTATTAAACCAAAGCAGTTAGGATGTTAAGCAAGTAGCAATCTTTTACTGTGACTCCTTTACAACACCATTAATAAGGAAAAAGCAGGGGACCAAGGATGCAACAAAAACTTTCTGTACTACAAAAGAACTGTGTGAAGAATAAGATTGGGAGTTTTTCCTCTGTACTACTGTCACTAAAGTTGTGCAGGATTCAGGCCATCCATTAATTGTTATACCAAAACAAAGTAGGATGATATGAACAAGGGAACAAGAGAGTGCAGTACCTGATCTACTATGCAGAACCACTAAAGAACACTCAAAACATCAGAAAGTACCACATCCTGGATTTTTCTAAAGACATGTGGGAACATCAACACTGACATATAAATGTGTAACAGTCATTTACAAGCAAGTATTGGAAAAAGACGTGATTCCAAGTTGAAACCAATAAAAAGACAGTAACACTAACAAACAGCATGAGACCTTGGTTACCAAGTTTAGAAGGAGAGCGGCTCTAAAGGCATCAGAGAAGCAGAGATGGACCTACCATGGCTACAACTGCAAGAACTTTGCTTCTCCACTGTCACCCTAGGACATGCTGAAATACTTCATTCTGGCTGATAAATAAAAGCTGCCTGGCTTTAAAAAGCTGCCCTGTGCTGCGGTGCTCTTGTGTTGATCCAAGGACTCCCAAGGAGATGAATACCCATGAGGAACTTTGATTTGTTTAAATATGCTTTAGTTGGAAAGGGACAGCAGCATGAAACCAGGATCCAGTTTTGTAAGGACATGAATGAGATGTTCCTGTTTAAGACAGAGGTCTACAATCAAAAAGAAAATATTCCAAAAAACAGCAAAAAGATCAGAGGTGGATCTGCAGGACGTGTTTAAGAGCTTGCCAGTAAATCTTGACACAATTAGCAGGGCTGTAAAATGCTAATGTGTTTGTTGCTAACCAGATAATGATCCCACAGCAGCCTACCAGCTGAGTCCAAGCCCGAAGAATCTTATTTTAGGCTGTGTTTCTAATGTTGAGAAGTTAATAAAATTCAACAAATGAAGCAGAGGAAGATTAAAACAAATAAAAAGAATAAACAGTAACAACTCTGATACTTAACAGCAACTGCATTGGGTTCACTAGCAGCCTCTTTGAAGAGCTCATCTACCTCCCACTGGAGCTATGGTGGAAAAAAAATTAAAGGGCTCTTTGTGTCAAATCTCACAGCAGAATTTGAAACTGGTCATGATATCAAAATAGCTTGTTTCACAGCAAGATCTTAAAACAGTAGTTTTGACACTACCTATCTATCCCTTTCATAAATCTCTTTGCCTGTACACCCATGAATGTGTCAGCCTCTGACAATCCACATAATGAATAACTTACATCTAACATGGTGCTTTTTCAAAAAGTTACTGGAGTGCAGTTACCCACATTAGGGCTCCCTTGAGCTTCTTTAAAGCTGCCTACAGCAGTCACCTAAGAATTACTGCCTCTTTGTGACAAGGACTCAGAAGGCAAGACAATTAAGAACAAAAAATACAAAGAAAGCAAAGGTTCTGAATAAAGCTGGCACATATGTAAAAGAAAAAAATGCATTAAAATTATTTTGCACTGTAACTGCAAAAAAGCATATTGCTTTTATGTCATGCATTTTTCTAATCCAGGCTCCTAGGAATTACCTAGATTTTTATTTTTTATAATTTTCTAGATAAAATGAGAACAGAAACTGAATAAAGAGATAGAAAAATCACAACAATATCTTATATTCTGAAATAATATTAATTGATCCAGCCACGTTTCTTAAAAATTCAAGTAACATTTGAAAAGCAATCTGTGCAACATTCCTGAGTTCAAAGGTTACTTTACTATTGCGCTGATATCTTCAAGTCAGAAAATAAACATAACGTGCAAAATTGCCCTCTGACTACAAGGATTAGGAAAAACTGTTTCTATAATTTCTAAAGAAATACTTGCTTAACCTTTCTAATAGTAATTCTACAAGGCTCCCAAATAATTTGTTCAAGTGTAGCATTACTTGTAGAAAAGTCTTTTTAATACTTTCTAATGTCTAAAATCTACATCTCACTTCTTGGAATTTATCACTTCTAAGTTTGACCTCCTCAAAGCCAACTCAGAGAACAGTTTCATCTTTAGCATCTTGACTGATCATGCTTTTTCACTCATTATTTTTGTTGTGGATAAAAGTTGATGATGTTTTGCATCATACCAGTCACCAGTGCAGGCGAGAACAGTCAATGGTACCTGGGCCTACTGCTTCAGCAGAACAGCTATGGAATGGTGACACTGATCACATACCTTTCAAAAATTATTTTGCAGCCCACTGAACTCTCTGATGGAGAGTTCACAACCAACTATGCTGTCCTCTAAAAAAAGGCATTTCCTGACATTCAGAGGGAACTTTCCACATTTTGGTTTGTGTCCATTGCCTCTTTCTGGGCATCACGGAAAAGGGTCTGTATTTTCTCACTCTCTCTTCAGCTATTTGCCCACATAAATGAGTTCAATTCAGTCTGTGCCAATCTACAGCTACAGAGGAAGAAAGCCAAGATGTGTCCAAAAAAGACCCCTAACTTCAGCACATGAAACTTTATCCCTGCCCTTAGACCAATCAACAAGTAGTAACGCTTTGTTACTTTCAGCAGGCAAACTTATCTTGATGAACAAATTAAATCACATTTGTTTGATGTAATCTGATAGCAAAACAATGCTCACTGACATTGTATTACAGTCTCATTCACTAATCCCTCAAAAGTGACCACCTCATCAACATCTCTACTATTTTGTCCAGGAATGGCAGAACTAGGGAGCTTTATCAGTCTTGAATTATGCGGGCAACTCTACTTGCCCTTGTGAATAGTACCATGACCCAGAAATGAAGGTCAATGGACCACAGGTCTCCCTGTCCATCCATTTTAGTACTTCTGACTGCTACAAAGTCAGACTGACTTAAAGAGATTTATGCTGGTTAGATGATGTTTAGCATTCAGCTTAAGATATGTAAACCACTTTCACTGCTAGAAGTGCCAAGCAGTACCAGTTACCAATAAGAAAGCACTATGATGGTTTTCTATCTCTTCATTCAAGCAGATTTATGTGTGATTGGTATTTTTAATTATATTTTGAGAATTATTAGTATTTTTAAATTAAAACCAAACCAAAAAATATAAAAGTGGCAAAGAACACCAATGTACTAAAGATAACCTCATCCTTCACTGCCTTTTTTATTCTATGGCAGCTTTTCCTTGAGAAAAGATCATGATGAAAACTCAAACAGAAAGAAGTGACAGAGTTCAACATCCATCACCTATGGAAATCCCATCAGGCAGGATATAAGAAAGATACCACATTCTGTCTTAGGGCAGTTTGCCATCCACCACATGGATACACTGGAACAGGTTGCCCAGAGAGGTTGTGGATGCCCCCTCTCTGGAGGTGTTCAAGACCAGGCTGGACAAGGCACTGGGCAGTCTGGTTTAGTGGGAGGTGTCCCTGCCTATGGCAGGGGGGTTGGAACTCGATGATCTTTGAGGTCCCTTCCAACCCAAACTATTCTGTGATTCTATGATTCTATGTACATTACAATGCAAATATGTCTGCCAAACATCATCTTAATCACACCCTTTAAATTACAGCTTAATTAGATAGCGTTTAAGACTAAATAATTCTGTGATTTCACACACATCCCTCCCCTGGCACTTGATGCCCAGCCTGTCCCCACACTTGGTCCAAAAAGGGGTGGGGAGAGGGAGCACCAGAGTCACACCTCCATGTCACCCAGACACATCACAGCCACGCAGGTGTGTGCCACATCTGTCACAAGTGATATAGGTAACCCCTCCCCCCCAAACACACTCATTCACGCTAAGCTTAACCCAGTGTAATCATTAAACTCTCCCGTACCTTGCAGCCATCTCCCCTGCCACTGAGTGTCCGTCGCCCGTCTCCCCCACCAAGGGACCACCCCAAAATACCTGCAGGGGCGGTTTTGCGTTAAGCAGGCGACCCTCGCACCCGGCACACCTCGGACCCCTCAAAAGGGATCTTTCCCCGTCCCAGCTGGGCCGGAATCCCGCCAGCAGACTCACCAGGAGGCGCCCCCCGGGCCGCCCCTCTCTAGGGTGCGGGCCCAGGGCTTGTACCACTGAATCTCCCCGGCGGCTGCTCCCCACACTTTCTCGGGCTGCGCCAAGGAGGATCTGAAAACTTCCTCGTACTTGCCTAGCGCCTGGGAGGTGGCGGCGCGGCCGCCGGTCGGCGGACGGTGGGCAGCGGAGGACCGGCCCGGGAGCGGGCTGCCCAAGTAAGGCCGCCCCGGCCGCCAGCAAGCACCGCTGCCCCTCACAAGTTTTGGCAACGCCGGCAGCCTGCCCAGGAAACCCATTTTCCGTGGCCTTCAAGGGAGAGGAGCCACACGTGGCTCCGGACAGCACAATACGGAGCAGCAGCAGCGGCGGTTCCCCGGGGCTGGCGGAGCTACGCCTCCCGGTCGGCGAATTTGCTCTCCAAGGGTGTTGTGCGCGCGGAAGTGACTGGGAGGAACATTGCGTCGGCCGGGGCCGGGGCCGTGGCTGGAGCTCAGGCGGCGCCGAGCTGAGCCGGGGACGGGTAGGCGGGCGAGCTAGCAGCCACCGCTGCTGAGTGGAAGCCGCGACTGGGGAGGAAGGCAGAAGAAGGAGACACCGAGAATATGAGCTCATTTTTTACTTTATGATTTTCCTGTCAGGTAGCCATAAGGCTCCACCAGTATTTATTTGGAGAGGCGTTTTTGTTTTCAGCAGAGTTCTCCATGGAAAAATGAGGCGTTGAATTTGTTTCAGAAGTTTATTGTGTTTTCTGCTGGGATCTGTTGTGGGACTCGTTTTTTGTGCATCTCATATATTTAGAAACCCTTCCCGAATTTTGGTGCTAATATTTCAGGTTATTACAGTGCTCAAGTTAGCTAACATATAGTCCAGCTCCAAAGATTTTTATTTTTTTTTTGGTTCATTTTAGGAAATCACTTTAATGCTAAAATAGGTCTATCCATTGCAGGCCCCTCAGATTGCAAGAATTCTTCCTGTAATCACGTAATCAGAAATGTCATATGGCTGAGGGAAACTATAATGTGGTTTATACTCAACGTTTAACTTAGGTATCTGCTACCTGACTGTTACTGGACTGGTGCAATAGGAACATAACAATGTATCTTATTACAGCTCAGGGAATAAGGAAGTGGGGAGAACTAGACTATACCCACTACAGTAGGTTTAAGACATGAAATCTGTTTCTTCACCTGTCTCCAAAAAAGAGAAGGCTGAAGAATTGGGCCTTTTATATCATCTTCAAAATCACTAAAGTCTTTCAGCATAAAGACAGGTGGTTAATTTCTCTTCCTGAGTTGAATATAGCTGTGAGAGAATTCTCCATGGCTTGCAGATGCTGTGAGCATTGCCTTGCGGTGTATTTCCCCCTACCTGCAATTCATCTCTTTCCTCCCCATCAGTGCCAGAGTAACTTAGAACTCTGTGTAGCAATTTCCACAATGTCAGTGACTTATTTCTAAGAAGTTAATACCCCCAAGCACTGGGAAAGGCTGAGGCCCACCAACAAAGCAAGAAAGTAAAAATCACATTTCTAAAGAAAATCCCAACATGTTTCCAAATGCAATCATTTTATCATCATTTTAGGATTACATTTTAGAGTATTGCTTTCTCACACATTTTCACCATCGTAGCAGGACATTTGCTGTCAATAGAGTTCACTAGCCATGATTTTTTAAAGAAATAGAGAGAGAAACTTGCAGAGACTAAATGCTTGTGACAGTATTAGCCTGGTAGCATTGCATGCATTCTACAGATGTGCATGAAGAACAGAATTCTATGATGGCTAGTATTGACTTAAACTTTCTGACCACAAATTGTTATGGAAACATACCTTTTGGGTGTGTGCTCAGAAATCAGCACATACAGACTTGAGGGTGTTCACAAGCCCATTGTGTGGCTGAATCCAGGGCAAGGACTGTCATCTGGAGGCGTGCAGTTCATGAACTTAATAAGAAGTATCCATTACCACAGTCCACTTCCCCAAATCAAATTGTGAGAGGTACATTATGTCCACTCCAAAGGAGTATCCCCTCATATTAGTTGCTTTACAAGCTTATTTGATTCACAGGTATTTTGATGCTCATCTAGCCAGGAAGGGACATTTAAACAACCAATGGATTGTGCCTGGTGATGCCAACTATTTCTTGTGGTGCTGAAGAGCAATGTTAATAACTTTTCCACTCTGTCCATAGTGTGTGGTTAGCCTGAAGGTATTGCAGCAGTAAACCCTCCTTTTGAATATTCGTCCTGCTAGAAATTATACACCAAGGGTATAGAGGACACAGATGAAATTAATCACAACATGAAGTTCACTAAATTCCCATTTTAGATAACATCCTAATATCTGTTTCCTAAAGGAATGTTTCTAATGAGTATCTGTGGAATATACTTCATTAATTAAACTCATCTCAACCAATATTAATATCTAAAAGAGTAAAGAAGGGATTGGTAGTTCTCCCAATGGCATGCCAGTAATTTAGGGTTCACTTGAAAATGCTGTTTTAGCAGATTTCTAAATTGATGAATTTCACCTCTAAGCATTTTTTTCTTTTTTGTAAAACTTCATGTTCCTGAAATCCACACTCAATGAATTTTGAAGCAGTGTTAAGTGATTAGCCTTGTAGCTAGCCTCATTGAAAAACATGAATGTTTCTAGGTTCTTACAAAGAACAAACTGAAATATGAGCTATGTACTTGTGCAATTGGAAAATTATTTATCTGAAGCATTTTATTTGTTTTAAAACACATTTTTTCCCTCAACTGTATCCTTTACTGTAAGGTATGGATGTTTGAAGATACATATGTTTTAAAAAGTTTAGCAGAAAAGTATTACAAAGACACAAAGTGATCTGATGGTCCTGGTATACAAGTCTTCTAAAATTCACTAATATAAATTTCAGTTGCAGTACTGCAGTAGTGTGGTTAAAGAATCAGTACATATTTCAAATTCTTCTGGTATGATTCTGTACCACCTTTTGTCCAATACTTAAGCTGTTTCTATCCCAGTTTAGGACAAATCAGTTTCACTGTCTTATACTATTGATGTCTAAAACATAGTGGCAGCCACAGTTTTCTATAATACACAGTAGTGTCCAGACTTAAGGTTAAATCAAATTTTTCCATCTCTCTGAAAAGTTATGGAAGTACTACTAGTAACCAACAACACGTAAGGTAATAAATAGATGCAATTATACTTCCTGTTTAAGAACCAGTCTTAAATATATCCCAGTTTTAATTGAAATCCACAAAAATCTGTATAGAATTCAAAAGAATTAAATTATTTCTTCAGCAAATAAATATCTTAATAGAACTTTTAAAATAGATATTTTGACGCTTTTTAGTGAATATAAAAGTTGGCATGGTTTGTCCTTCAAGAATAAGTTCTGGTCATAGGGAAAACCAAAACAAAAAAAAGCAAACAAAAGCAAAAAACCCCATAGAAACACCTTCTTTCACCTCTTGGCTTTGATTGACTTCTGCCTTCAAGCATGCCTCATGTCAGAGGTCTTCAATATGCTTAGTGTTCGCAGCACTTGGAATTATGATGCAGTGCTGGAATCAATGTGTCCATAGTAGGTCACCCACCTGCCTGCTGAAGTGCTGAAAATTCATGACCTCCTGTTTATTTCTGCCTACAGGAAATTAATGTGTAGTGTGCCAGGAGACAAACCATTAGAACCTTTAAAAATTCTAAAATACCTATCTCTGCAGGCAGACGCCACTTATTACAGACTTATGGAAAGCAGTGAAATGAAAATCTGACTCAGTCCGGGTCAGAATGAGTTAGAGACCCTCTGGGATGAAAATGTGATTTTGGTATCAATTATTACTGATGATATCATTTGATTCCTTCCTAAGGAGATCTTGTCGTTGAGGTCAACCTGTATTTCATCTATATTTTTCCAGAGCCAAGCTCTGCTTCAGAAAGCTCCTCAGGCATATGCTTAATTTTACTTGTGAAAGTAGTCTTAGTCACACAAGACCCTGCTAAATCTTAGTTAAATGTTCAGACAGTTTTGATAAAACTCTGCTGGTAAATGAACTTTTATACTTCGAAGTTCTAAAGAAATTTTGAAAATGTGAAAAAGAAAACATGATAGATAATGGGGATTTCTTAATTTGGAAAAACAAAAACAAAAAACAAGACACCACCTAGCAAATCAGATACATGAAGGCAAAATAGTTTAATGCAAAAACTAAATTTATTATATGTCTTTCAGTATTTAGGCACACTTGAAGAAGAGTCCATAGTAAATTCCACAGAGGACAAGTAGAACTGTAGCTCCTGCTTCGCAATTCTGCTGCTGTAGATTTAACTTACAAGCTTGATGATATAGTTTTATAAAGATTGTCATTGAACTTTGATTTTTTTAGTAATTCATGTCACTGAGCTGCCCAGCTTCCTGAAATTGAAGATTATCGATTATTTGTCTCTACAAGAATAAAAGCTGTTCCTCTTTCTTTTATATGCTTCTATCACTGTTTTCCAGATCACTGCATCAGAACCATCACAGGCACAAGCATTGGTATTATAAGGTTTTCAACATTCATAGAATCATAGAATCATAGAATAGTTTGGGTTGGAAGGGACCTTAAAGATCATCGAATTCCAACCCCCCTGCCATAGGCGGGGACACCTCCCACTAGATATTATTTGAAGGTAAAAAATGCACTTGCATTCTTATTGATCTTTCTTTTGAGCTTGATAACAAAAATAGCCTTGTATTTCACAACTGATGTTATACTCAGAAAGTTGTCTTTTTCACAGAACTAAGAAAGAGTCCATTAGCCCTCTAAGGCATAAAAATTAAGTAATTTTAAAGATTTCTTATCAGCATCACTTTCTCAAATTGAGAACAAAGCCTGAGAATTATGAATAAGTTAGCTACTACTATAGAAACTATGATTAAAAATGGCAATGACTCTCAAGTCCTATTTTCAATCTTCCTTGCCTAAGAGAAAACAGAAAAAGCTATTTGTCAAAATATCCAGACTTGCCTGCATTTAAGGTAGAGAAAGATAATCTGTTTCCTTTCTTGGAGGGGCTGGAGAGAATGAGTGGGATATGTCTTGTATTTAGCTAAATATGTAAAGAAAAAGAATTATGCTTGTTGTTTTCAAAAAAATGCCTAAAATTTAGTACTGAGCTGCTTCCACACTCAAAGTTCTGCATTTCACGGAAGAGCTGTGGGTACAAGAGAAGTTCAGAACTGGACTAAGGACTCCTGGGATGCTCCTAGGAGCATGGAGTTAGTTGTCACACCATTAGTAATTATCTTGTTGGCTGTCATATCCCTCTGCAAGAAGCTGTCAGTCATATCGCTAAGACAACAGACTTGCCTAGGAGCATTGGCTGTGGTAAATTATAGCTCAGCATATGAACATATATCAAGGGGTCTGTTATGTGTAATTAATGTTGGCTTAGTCTGCTGCATTTCTGGGTTATCTCCCACAGTTTTATTCTTGAAATCCCATTTTCAACAGTTTCTGGATTTTGTCCTTGTGACATATTACACAGTCCTTATTCTGCTACATCACTATATTCACTGCATTCCAAGAAAAGCTAATGTTCAGACACTGTGATGATGTCCCGATTTAGCTAATCTGCAGTATTATCATGCAAGTAAACTAGAAATTAACACTTAAATCAATTGGGTGCATCACAAATATTGTATATTAATGTGTGCAAAAAATAATTCTGTGAATTTCCTGAATGATCCCAGTTTTGAGCAGCTCAGGCTGGTGAAGAATGGATGACATTTCACAGGAGCTTAAGGAAGAAATAGTAGCTGTCACTCAGATTGCCCCAAATAACATCAGTAATAATCTCTGGAAATAGCTATTTCTATAGCTCGTCGTGCAAATTAGCATGTCACAGAATTCTGGAAGAGTCTAAATAAGTAAAATGGGCACAAAATCAGGCTCAGGAATCATTTTATGGATCAGAAAGATGCTTATTGGTAAGCCAGCAGAAAATACATATGTTCAAATGCATGCAGTTGCACATTCGAATCCAGATTTTCTCATGGCCTCACTGTCTTTGGGTGCTAAACTGGGCTGCCAGACATTTACATTTACGCCATCCAAAATATCTTTCCACAATTAAGTTCCATGGCTATGGTGTTTTTAGATCGCAAGGTAAAATTTAGACTCATGAAGTCTAGAGCCCAGAAGTCATTGATTATAACAGAGGTGACATGCCCACCCTCAAAGTACTTTTTCTCTCTAGCTGTTTACACAAGTGTAAAATGAGAATAGCCAATTCATAGGCACAGATCCTTCTTTTCACGCAACAATGAGAAACTCAAGGTAAAAGGAAGTGAAGAATCTTCTGCCATCAGAGAACCTATTTAAGTTAGCTCTCTGGAAGTGGAAGAAGGCAGGAAACCCAACTTCTCTGTCCAATCAGTATTACAGAAGTTCAATTCAATGAGGCAGACATCTCAAACTCAAACCTGGTAATTTGCCCTATCACTGATGTCCTGTTTCTCCTTCACCTAGCACTCTGAAATTTATTCAAAATACCACTACTGTTCCACCTTTTCAGGATCAAAGGAAGGAATTTCAGCCTGCACACTGCATGTTCTAATATTTCGGTCATTCCTGCTAAAGGAAAGATGTGAATTACTTCTAGGTACATGTCTAAGATAGTGCACAATATTCGATCTTCAGGATTGATTTTTCAGTAATAGCTTCAGGGGGCTTACATTCAACATTCCTGCTCACTGGAATAGCTGGATTACTTATATATCTTAAAGGCTGTTTCTTGCTCAGTTATCCAGTATGTGTATTTGGAATTCTATAACAAATAATATTTTACTGTGTAATGTAATAGCAGAGGCTAAATTTCTTATTTGTTCTAGATCTCCAGTAGAGTCTTCTGAAGCCCCATAGTTATTTTCATAGCCTTTGAGAATACTGAACTCATGAATATTTGTGTGGAATGTTTTGATGTGCATCCCTGAAGGAGCTTAAGCACCCAATTTGAGGATGAGAATTTGTAAGAATCCTAGAGCCAAGTCTTACTAGGAGCTGAAAATCATTTTAATATGTAGTTAATACTTTGATATTTTTAAAAGTCTCTTTTCTTGTAAAGAGCTACACTGAAAGATGGTTCTCCCTCTAGAGAACACTGTATTTCATACTATATAAGCAACAACAAAAAAAGTCATCCTTCCTTGTTACAACTGGGAAAGCCAGATGGCAACTCCTACAAAATTTAATTCCTGAAAAGTTGACCTATTTTCTTGAAAAATAACATATTCAATGAAAATTAATTTACAGGATTCTGTTTTCCCAATAACAGTGTTTGCTCCCATTTTACACTATTTATGGCTTGCTACTAAATGTCTTCTTTCCTCTTTGTATAAGTATCTGTAAATCTGGAAAACCAAAGCTAAGAATCTGACAGCTGGCATTCTGGCACAAACATAGTAGATGACAGTAGATAAAACTTCATAAATATGACAATCAATAGGATGAAGGGCAATGGCTTTAAACTAGAGCAGGGTAGGTCTAGATTAGACATTAGGAAGAAGTTCTTCATCATGAGAGTGGTGAGTCACTGAAGCAGGTTGCCCAGAGAGGTGGTGGAGGCCTCATCCCTGGAGACATTCAAAGCCAGGCTTGATGAGGCTCTGAGTGACCTTACCTAGTACAAGATGTCCCCAGTTACTGTAGGAGGTTTGGACTAGGTCACCTTTGAAGGTCCCTTCCAGCTCAATGATTCTATGATTCTATTTAATAAAATTGAAAAGCTTGCTATTTCAGCTTGCTAATTGCATGATAATCAAATACCACAACATTCAATATTAATGCCTATACAAATAATTAAGACGACAATCTCTGACCAACCTGAACTACTTTTGAAATTTTAAGAAAGGAATTTATATAAAGAATATGAAACAATTTTGAGTATTTTCTGAGTCTTATCTGAGCAACTCTTACTTTCTATTCCTGGTATTCAAGAGTTTTGAACACTATCAAAAATTATGAATACCAAATCATGCCTCCTTACAAAACTAACAACATGCAGATACAAAGGGTAACATTTTTGGGACAATTGCAGGGTGGAATTTTGTACCATCACTGCCTAGTTTCTTGCAGCATTTTACCAGTCTTAAAAGTCTTCAGATACAAGAATCCCTGTGAATGAAAAAATATTCCAGTCATCATGCACACGTCTTTACATTTTAGTAAAAAAACAGCCTGAATAAACACAAAGGATAGTAAAATATATGGATGAATTAAAAAAGCTAAATTCATTTGAAGTAAAGTTAATCAGAGAAACTAATAATTCTTCATAAATTTTTTTGTGGCAGTCACAGTCTTACTTTCCTGGCAGATCCAAACATAAGAACAAAATTGGAGTCTCACAACCAGTACATTTATTTCTATTAGATCAAGGATGTTTTAGGGCAAGGATCAATCCCTTCTGATTTATGTCAGAACCCCTGCAATGCTAATTCAAGAACAGGCTTGTCTGTAGACTAAACTGCTGAAAAACAATCATTATCCTCAGCCTTACTCTTCAGTATAATCCTGTTGTAATTTCAGTGATGATAGTTCAGAAAAAAAAATCCTTCTTCTTTTATGCTTGAATATTTTTGCATATATTCTCAAGACTTTCAGAATTTTTGCAAGGTTACCTCTAGATCTATGAACATATTGCAGAATTGCATTTTAATGAGGGAAAAAAGGCTTTGTAGTACACAGAATACGAACAAGTGACAAAATCACAAGCATTAGTTTTCTTAATAAATTGCTTGCACCTTAGAAAGAATTACTCCATTATTGTGTCTTCATGGCCAGTGGCCTTGAGATTTAGGTTTTACTGTGTACTTCCATACCAAAAAAACAAACAAAAAAAAAAAGCAGGCTCTAATATAACTTCAATTTAACAACCTATCCAAACATGAAATTTCATTTTCTGTCACAAACTTAGCAATAAAGCAAAGAGAGGGCATTTCCTCTTTCCACATTCCTTACACATTTGAAGCTACAACAGAACTGATAGAACTGCTTATGATCCAATTTTCACCCATTCATTTAGGCAGAATCTCTCTTAATCTTCCATTTTTTTACCCTAACCTTTTGGCACTCTATCTCTCTGATGGAGTTCAATTTTGGCATTGTTTTCTTGTCTTCTGAGGTCTAAAAGACAATCTCATTTTCACTGAACTGGTATATACTTTATTCTTTAGAGCTTTCATGATCAAGTCCAAACTGTTCTCTTTAGTTTTGGTTTCTGTGAGTCAGTTTCACTTCTCGAGCTCTGACTTGAAATATATTGCAAATGGTCACCATTGCAGTGTTAATCTAAACACAAAAGCTTGAATGTGCCTCTGAATATTTCCCATATATTCAAAATTATCGACTTATTTGACATGCCAAAATATTGCCAGCTGAATTTTAAATGTCAGGATTCTCTTAGGTAATATTTTTGCATTTTGAATGCCTTTATTTGAGGACCACAACCACCCTATAAACATTAATTAGCAGATTGTATGAATTAGAACCACATTTACACAAGGGTAAAATAGAACATGAAACACTACGGTGTTATATGAATATAGTTCCACTTGCTATAATGATTTTTTCCTGAGTTCAGAGTGATCCAAATCTAAAACAAGTTGGGCACTGCTTCTTAGCTAAGATCAAACAGGAAGGCTTATGGCAAAGAAAACATTCAGTTATGGGAGTGTTTCTGTATTCTTCCAACATCACCTGTCTGCTGTCTGTATGCTTCCTTTCTGTGCTTGAGTTCAGACAGGAGATCCCCGTTCATCCTCATAGATCTCTTGGAATTTTTGCATGCCTTAGTATTCTTTGCCAAGTTGAACTCTCTTGAGATTGGAGGAGGAGATTTTTGTGTTTTTCCATGGGTTTTATATGCAGTCCACAAAACAGAAAAGGGACTAAGCCATTCCTCACATTTGTACATGCAAGACATGATGTTGTACGTACTTGGTACACTTTGCAATTTACACCACCTGCTGTGTTCCCCCAGCCTTCAGGGTAAATCCAGACTGCAGATTTGGAACTAACTGTCTCATCTACTTAAACAAGTATTTAGACATCTCAAACTTTAAAAAAAAAAAAATTAAACTCATATACCTCTTATGTAGTTGCACTTCAGTCAGCTGAACCTGAGGACTTTTAAATATAGGGATGTATTTTTAGATGTACTGTCTATCTTGGTCTCTCAACAGCCTTGTAAAAAGGGGTACAATACAGCCATGTGAGATTGTGACCTCATTTACATATGTTACAGCATTTTTACACCTGTTTTGCATGGGTCTCATGATTAAATAAAGCACAAAGCAATAACAAATACATTGTCTCTTCTTTGATTTTGAACTTACGATCTGGAGATTATTAATGGTAGCTCATTAATCAGGCTGAATTATTTCTTTCACTCAGTTCTAAGACTTATCTGCTAGTGAATCCTTTACAAGAAAAATATACTGGTCGTTAAAGCTGTATGGCTTAAGAGGATTTTTGTGCTTTATTGTTAAGTTTTAATAATCTTTAAATTTACTACTTCTTGTAATTGATGCTTGTGTTTTTATAACAATATTCTGTTCACCTCTTAGATTATTCATGCCTGACTTGCTAACCTACTCTGGAAAAAAGGTTTGATGAGTTTCAAGAGGGTAGCTCTGTAAAACAGGAAAAATATAAAACTAGTTGTGGATACAACTGGTCCATACCTAAAACATATCCTCCAACCTATGATAATAAACAGTCCTCCCATTATGTAATACATTTTCAACAGAATACATTTATTTCTAGTTGTACAGTATCTCCTTACCTAATATCTTTCTAAAAGAACCACACTGTAGCTAAGCATTTCAACAAAGCACATCCTACAATGGATGCAGTTGCCCCTGCTCTGAATCTTTTGTATGTAGCAGCTCTAGATATTGGCAGGCTCTTCTGTTTCACATTTTGTCTTTCAGGAAATTTGGCTGTTTCATTTTGGTGACTCCTGTTGACAATGGACAACTGCCACAGTGAAATCCAGTACTGCCATATTCAGTTCAAATTAGATACATAATCCCATCATTTGTTTGCATCACTCTTTTTTATTCAAGAAAACAGAGTTTCCACTTAGCTACTCGTTACTTTTGGAAAAATATGTTTGTTTCTTCCAGTGTTAAATTTACAATTAATCTTCACAACTTATTGTATTTTCACACAGTTCAATAATTTTTTTTTGTCTAAAATATGAAAAATAAGAAAGTCCAATATGCCACAAGTCTAAAATCTACATATTCACACTTGTGGGTTGTATTTCATACTTAATTCTTTCATTCACCTCCAAGGATTTTGAGATTTCTTGAAAATGTCTATATTTTCACTCTCCTATAGGATTCCTGAAGTTGACTCCGATCACTGTAGAGCTTCTAAAGTATGTTAAATATGCTATCACAGCAAACTCTTCTGATTTGCATTATTGAAGGCACAAGAAAATTTTTTTTTCTCTTCCTCCACTGTTAATCCAGTCTCTCATCCAGCTGTCTTTGAAATGTAAAGTTTGCCTCCACTGACTGCTAGACAAAAAGTTTCACAATCCATGCTGAAGCCTCATTTATTCTTAAAGTCACTGCAGTTTCTCACATTTTTTCTCCTGTTTCCGTTTTACAAATGAACATAAATTAATAAATGAAATCACTTATTCAGTATTCTCATCCACCTTCAGTTTATGTCACTGCTTACCTCTTCTTATTTCCAAAGGCTCTTTGTCACCATTGTCTCATTCTCTAATGCTTCAGTAAAAAAAACCTTGATACTGAGGCTACTCCATCTCTTGTCCTGGGTTACTCAACTTTTCTTCCTCCCTTGCACAGCAAAAGCTGGCATTGAGCATCTGGAGAAAAAATGTCATGAAAGGCTGAGAAGAAGTTTTGGCTATTACTTGAGTCTGATACAAAATCCGGAGTGATACTTTTCCCACATTTTCTGATCAATAAGAAGTGTTTTCATATTTATACATATAGGGGCTGCAGAGAGGAACACACTGTCATAGGGATCCACCAAGACTAACTTACATTAATGAACATAAAATAGAAATCAGTTTTAAGTGTTGCTCCATAGATACAGGTGTAGCAGAGTAACCATGCCAAATCTTAAGTGACTTGGAAGGCATAGCATGGAAGGTCATATCCACCACCCAATTTGCTAAGTAATTTACAGACTGAATTTGCAAAGCATTTGTACAGTGAGCCTTTTGAAGTCTACCTCCAAAAAAGTTAATATCTCTTTAAAATAATACACTGTGAGAATAGACTATTAGTTTTCTAGTTGTGGAAAAAAAGCTGACAAAGAGCATGCTGCTTCCATGTATTGACATTGCAGCATTTTGTGGCCACACAAAATCCAGAGCCATAGAACCCACAAGCAGAATTATTCTCACGAAATTGCTGGCAAGCTAATAACCATCCACAGAGGAATGTCATGCATCTACCATGCTTTTGAATTTCTGATACTTCCCCCTGATCTACACACAGACAAATGATTACTGAAGGATTTCCTGCACTCTGAGGTAGAATGCAAAGATTGTTAACTCCAGGGCCCCTTATCATTGTTGAAAGTGATTATTAAAAGAACTATGGGACATGCACTCCTGAAAAGAATTGTTTATTATGAGACTTCTATCTAATAATTTTGAAATTGATTCCTACATTGTGACAAGCATTTGTAGAACTCCAGAAGAGACATGGCAATTGTATAACAGATAATTTATAGGACTAAAGAGACAAATGTCTCCCACTGAGAAATTAACAAATAATTTAAAATCTGTGCTTTATCTTCCACCTCTATAGAATTATCTTGACAGTTATCTCCCTTTAAAGTGCTTGCAGATCAATTGTTAATATCTGAATTATTAACCATTGCTTCGGGCTTCAAAACTGTGAGTTTCTTTGCCGGTTCTCTTGGTTACTGTTGGCCGCAGACATCAATACCATTTAAGTAAGTTCATGATAGAAGTTAAGATGCCTCTCTAGCTACTTTGCTCTTTTCATTCTGGTTTTATATCAATAGTGCTTTCTGATACACAACTTCCTCTGTCTTCCACGTTACTCACAACAGTGCAGACAAATGGGGATAAGCGTAATGAAAGATGACTTCTTAGTTATTATATAACTAAATATATAACTATATATTAATATATTATATTAAGTGGCTTTTTATTTGGCATACATTTAAGCAATCAACAAATCATCCAAGTCAAGAAGATTCAATCACAAGCTAGATGGCAGATAGTCACCAGGAGATTGATGAGTCACTGGAACAAGTTGCCCAAAGAGGTGGTGGAGGCCCTGTCCCTGGAGATATTCAGGGCCAGGCTTGATGAGACTCTGAGCAACCTGATCTAGTGTCAGATGTCCTTGCTCACTGCAGGGAGGTTGGACTAGATGACCTTTGAGGGTCTCTTCCAACTCAACACATTCCATGGTTCTGTTAAATAATAGGAAGTAAAAAACAGAATACAGTGAGTTTGACAATAAGACAGTTTTCTCCTTGCACAGCCCAGGAAAACTACATAAAGCTTCATCAGAATAATTTTCTATTTCTCATTTGGGAATGAGGTAGTTTTAACAGATATTTAATGTAAATTTATGTCACATGATAAATTATAAACATAACATATAATCACAAGTGTTTTAATTATGGAGACTATGCATATTAATATCCCAAAAGTAATGCATTATTACAGTATTTTCTAAGACAACCTGTCTTGGGCAATAGAGGTTTAAATTAGCAAGTCATGGGACGCAATAGGAAGGGATAGAAATAGCTATGCTGAATTTCATACTGAACATGTTAGAGAAGTTTTCAACTTCAGGTTTAAAGTAAAATGTTAAAATAAGATCTTGAAAGGTTTTATGGCAGCAGCTTACCTCCTCTGTCTAACAGACCAGAAGTAATAGCTAAACATATTGCAGGCCAACTGGTCCTCAGTCACTGCTCAAGTGTGCAACATACAAAGGCAAGCTGCCAAAATAATTTAAGGACTTGAATGTACTAAATGTACTGTTCTGATTGCTTAAGAAATTCCCTGGTTGACAAGCAAAAGACAAAACAAAGCTATTAATTTTAGAGATTACATTTTCTCTCATTTGTTTAACATGAATTACAACAGCAGTAAATAATTGTCTTATTTCAGTGCATTCCTTTAAAAGGACACTAACAAAAGACAGTTTCTTCCTCTTGCTTACTAACATTAAGCTGGTTTGATAACAACCAGCACTCCTTGCAGTAAAAGAGCATTTGATAGCTAGTGCTGTTAACAAGAAAAAAGAATTATGTTGATCTCTGCTCGTTCTGATGGAAGAACAAAAGAAAGTGGAAAAGAAGGAAGTAAGAGAACATTTTCAGAACAAGTCAGACAGCTAAAGCTCAAGAAGTCAGTAACTAAGAAAACAGATAATTTATATATTGAGTTGGACTGATATAGAGGAGAACTTTGTTGATCCTTTGCTGACATGAACAAGAGGCAATCAGAGGCAACACACCTGTCTCCCTTTGATAACAGCAAAGGAGAAGAAATTAACTCCTCTTTTGGCGTATACTCACCCTTCATTTTGTACCACAGAAATCTGTCCAGCCACAATATAAATTAGCACAATCAGAAATAGACCTTTTTTCTCTGAAGCAGACTTTTGAATAGAAAGAGAAATTCCAAAAAATTCTTTTCAGAAACAACTTTTCTGTTGCAATCTGTGATTTAAGTATCTAAGTGGATACAATTTGATTTCTATTTGAGAAGGAAATGCTTATCTGCAAAACTGAATGTTTTATTAAGTTAGCTTTATAGCCAGTCATGGCAATTATTTCACTCACATTAAATCATCTGCTACTGGAATTTCTTTCTCCATGAAGTTTTCATAGACTATCTTTGAAACATTTCTTATTCACAAAAAAAAAAGCCCTGATGAAGTCATATGGCCAGGAGAACATTTATGTAACCAAACATGCTTTTTGCTAGTATCTCCAAAATTTCTTTTTATCTAAATATAAGAAATGCTCATCTACAAAAATTAATTTCTTTTGACATTCAGTATAAGGTGAATCCTTGCAGTCCGTAAACACAGGACTCCTGTTGACTCCATAGCTGCATGTCCTGGTTTAGGCCCAAAAGGACACCCCAAATGACAGATGCCCCCCCTTCCTCTCTCAGAAGAGAGGAGAGGAAGGAATGAGGAGTTTTGTGAGTTTAGAAGAATTCCAAACTACTTTAATAGATAATGAAATAATAGATAAAATTAAAAGGAAAAGAGAAAAAGGTATACAATGTTACAAAACCGTATCAAGCTCCTGGGATGATGATCACGTCCCCAGCAGACGCAGGGAGAGTCCCAGGCTGGGGCCAGTTCAGTCAGGAGCTGGATGCCGGATCTGGATTCAGGAGTGCTTGGATCAGGGTCAAAGGCAGAGTCTTTCCTAGATGTTGTCCATCGAAGAAAAAATGATGCAGGAAAAGAGAAGGAGAAAAAAAGAGACCTGACCCTTCTATCCCTCAGCTTTTATACTGAGCATGGGGCAGATGGGATGGAATACTCCTGTTGGTCAATTTTGGGTCACCTGCCCTGTTCGCTCCTCCTTGCAGGTGGGACTTCTCTACGTCTTTCCGTTTCCAGCCCCCCAGTAGGGTGGTTGACAAACCTTCTGACCTTGATCACCATAGTGAATGATGAAAATAAGAGCTTCTTGCATACCATTCCCTGGTCTTATCAGTCTGGGAGTGAACAGTGTCTGAACAATGTGCAGTTAATTTCAGAGTTTAGTCAGACAGAAGAGGCCTAGCTGAAAAGTGAAGTTACAAACTAGAAAATTTACCCTATTTTACCTGAAACCAGAACACTGCAAAAAGTTCCCATTTCTCTGAAACATAAAGAATTAGAGGTCATAATCTTTCCTCTCATCTTTTGGACCCCTCTTAAGAGCAGAAGACTTCCCAAGTCATTAGCTCACTTCCCCAGCAATACCTAGGGCCCACTGTGCTAGCCAAAAGAGCTCCACTTTCTACCACACATTAGTAATGGTCAAAACTGTTAATGCATTCCAGCTTGTTTATTTTTATGGTCAAAGCACTATCACTATACATCATACTGCTTTGTAAAGTTCTGTCAGTGTGAAAGAGAAATGTTACTGTCCCTTTCTTGCCAAATTAGATACTCCATGTTTGGGGTTTGTTTTCTTCTACTGTCTTATGTCATTTCACAGCAATATATCACATTGTCTCTATAAAAAAATAACAATTCCCATGATAATTTTGATGTAAGCACTTCTAATAAATGCATCAACCTTTCTGAACCAAAAATCAAAAGATTCATGTTGGAACTCGATGATCTTTAAGGTCCCTTCCAACCCAAATTATTCTATGATTCTGTTCTATGATTCTATGACTAATTATAAAATTCACGCTTCATATGTTGAAGATCTGAGGAGAGAAATGTCTAAGTTGCATGAGTGAGGACCATGCAAAAAAAAGTCCATTGCTCCACTGAGGGCTGGGACAGACTTGAGCAGTAGGGTTTTAGGGCAAACAGTATCAACCACTGGATGCTTACCTGGGGATTCAGAGTAGTGGCAGGAGCCTCTCAGTCCTTACTATCCAGGGCAATCCAGGGTACAGGAAGGGGTTTGGAGTTTCTCCTTTTAAAAGTAGACATTCTACCACCATATTACAAAATTATCATACAAAATACTATCAGAATTAATTAACAATTTTTAATAACAGAGAAAATGCAATTTTCCTTTCCTATTTTAAATACATATACAAAAACAATACAAGTATCATTTTTGTTATGAAAAATTAAGTTTTCATATAAAAATACCATAAATCTTAACTTTGAAATGAGAAGTATCAACAGACTATACATCCTTAATTAGATTTTCATTTATTTGCATTTTAAAAGAATAAAAACTTCTGAGATTCCACTTTTCTCATTTCAAATTCTTGATGTATTTATAAGGATGGAATGGCTTGCTTCTTTGCTAGCGCTGCTACTTATTCACAGAATTATGAAAACTCAAGACCTAATAATTTAGTGCTTTTTCTCTAAATGAAGTGTATAGTCACTTTTTTACAGAATCCCAATCTTAATTTAATGGTGTGGATTTAAAAATGTTTTAACACAACTTCAAAGAGGAAAACAAACAAAAATTTTAAAATAGCCTTGGCTTATTTGTAGACGATATTTACAAGAAAGTATTTTCTCAAATAATTTAAGGAAAAAAAAGGGGAAAATAAAATTACTTTATAATCGTGTACTTCATTTTTATTCAGTGTATTTTGCTTTTATTCCCTCATTCCATACATATTTTGTATGTGACTCATTTGTCCTAATTAGCGGGTCCAGTGGAGGACCACG
>VZTY01000462.1:0-15388 GCA_013400935.1 Turnix velox | reverse complement strand
CTTTTAATCATCTTTGTCCCACCACCCTTACAGAAAAAACTTCTTTCTTATCTCCAGCCTAAATCTCTCCTCTTCCAATTTGCATCCATTATTCATATCCTATTAAAAAGTCCTACCCCAGCCTTTCTGTAGCCCCCTTCAGGTATTGAAAAGCTCCTGTGAGGTCCCCCCTGAGCCTTCTCTTCTCCGCACTCAAAAACTCCAACTCCTTCAGGCATATTTAACCTCCAAAAGTTCACTCAATAAGGTCTGTGAAGTCGAGGTCTTTGATCACCTTCCTCCTTGGTGTACCATGAAGAACTGCAATTAGGAGAGATATTTTTTCCTAATGAGTTGCTTCAAGACATGTTTAGATTTGGGTCACTGCAAGCAGGGCTTTGCCACCAGATTCAGTGATTTCATTGCTTGTAAATATGTCTCTCATTCCAGATGTTCTGAAACCAGAGAGAAAATGTTTGTCTGGTAACACCTAGACTATCCTTTTGCCTCAACAAGTCTGCTCCTTTTGTCAAAAGGACTCCAAAAAAAGCCCTGTACTGTATTATTTAGTTGTACTGCAGCTTTGAAAATATCAGTTTGAAAAAGAGAGAATCTGGTGTCATTCTAATGTTTTTCACATCATCACTTACCTGCTTAATTTTGACATAATGGTGGGATCTTTCTGCCTTCAGAACTGTCAGCATTCTTCTACTTAACCTGCAATCATGCACACAGCAGGAACACACAGATTTGCCAACATTTTGGTGGTGGCAAGCACTGGTTCACTCCATAGCTGTCTCTGAGACCGCTGCTACACGAACATAGACATGGTAATGGAATCATGGGGTTGGAAGGAGACTTCCAAGGCCATCTAGTTCAACCCCCTGCAATGACAGGGACATCCTGAGCTAGATGAGGTTGCTCAGAGCCTCAGTAAGCCTGGCCTTGGATGTCTCCAGGCTTAATGGGGCCTCCACCACCTCTCTTCCAGTGTCTCGCCACCCTCATGGGGAAGTGAGAGAAATGAAGGTGTGGAGGCTGATACAGATCACAGAATCACAGAATGTTTTGGGTTGGAAGGAGCCTTAAAGATCATCCAGTTCCAACCCCCCTGCCATGGGCAAGGACACCTCCCACTACACCAGGTTGCTCAGTGCTTCATCCAGCCTGGATTTAAACACTTCCAGAGAAGGAATATCCACATCCTCTCTGGGCAACCACTTCCAGAGTCTCACCACACAGATGCTTCAACCCAGTGAGAACATAAACTGGGAAATGGGAATAAATCTGAGCTGAACATATAGAATCATAGGGTTGGAAGGGACCTTCAAAGGCCATCTAGTCCAACCCCCTGCAATGAGCAGGGACATCCTGAACTAGATGAGGTTGCTCAGAGACCCATCCAGCCTGGCCTTGTATGTCTCTAGGGGTGGGACCTCAACCACCTCTCTGGGCAGCTTCTTCCAGTGTCTCACCACCCTCATGGGGTAGAACTTTTTCCTAATCTCATCTAACCCTGCCCTGCTCTAGTTTCAAACTACTGCCCCTCATCCTGTTGCACCATGCCCTGCAAACAGCCCCTCCCCAGCTTTCCTGTAGCCCCTTCAGGCACTGGGAAGCCACTGTGAGGTCTCCTTGGGATCCTTCTCTTCTCCAAGCTGCACATCCCCAGTTCTTTCAGCCTGTCCTCACAGCAGAGGTGGCTCCAGCCTTTGCATCATCCTTGTGGTCTCCTCTGTACCTTCTCCAACAGTTCCACATTGATGCTTTTGGGTTCACTGGCTGAGCTGACATCCAACTGGCAAGAAGTAGTGAACTTCTGGAGACATCCGCAGCATCTCCCACACAGGATGCAGTAGAGGTCACCTCTATCTGCTGACCCAGTGCTGTGGCTTTAACGTATGCATTTATTTTGAGCTCTTGCACACCATTAAGAATATGGCTGTACCAGAGTGTCTTGAATATTTGCAATTGGCCAGAAAGTGAGTGAAATGTTGGTTGATAAAATGCTGATTCAGCAGAGAGAAACAGAAAATGTGATGCCATTTGCTTCATCAGAGCAGAAGTCAGAAAGCATATGGAAATGAGAGTTTAAAATATGTAAAAAAAAAGGCAGAGGTGCAGCCTTTTAGGATAGCATTTGACTCTCCTTGGTCTCTCATAATTCCCTAATGTACATCTGGGGGAAAAAACATCTCCTCTTTCTAAAACTTTCAGAGGACATCTATATTTTATTACAGCATATTTGTCACTGATTAAACAAAGTTGCCTAAAACAAGTCTCTGTGTTCTCAGCCTGAATTAATAGGAGGGAAATATAAATATTAAACACATCCTCCAATTCATCTGCAAGTGAATGAGTCTTTCCAACAGGTAATGGTCATATCTGATGAGTTTAAAAACATGCGGTAAACAAACTATAAAGAACAACTATAAATAACAAAATCATTGCCCTTTAAACCTCTTCTTTATGTTTAAAAGTAATTCTTCAGTGTATTTTAAAACACCTTTGAAATATGTAATAACAGCAGCAAGCTTGATGAACTTCACTTTCCTTGCTGGAAAGAAAGGAGAGCTCTTTTGGAAGATAGACAAAAATACAAGTAAAATTAAAGGAAATATGAAACCCTAATTAAGTAACAATTAGCTTTATGTAAGTTAGTTTGTGTTTGAACTTGGGATTTGTAAAAATGACTGTGGCCATTTTGGAAGACTGATGGTCTTTTGCAAGGTGTTGTAAAAACTAGAAGCTGCAAACATCTTAGAGGAATTTAAGGACACCTGGGCCCTACCAGAGGAAGGGTGGTGACCACACATTGCCAAGAGATTATCTGACACTTGAGGAGTTAATATTTTGTTACTTTCCTTGGTGCTCAGGAGTCCTTATAAATCAGTACTGCATCACCCACATTGGTTTGAAACTCAAGCAGGGCAGGATTAGGTTAGACATTAGGAAGAAGTTCTACCCCATGAGGGTGGGAGGCACTGGAAGAGGTTGCCCAGAGAGGTGGTGGAAGCCCCATCAAGCCTAGAAGACATCCAAGGCAAAGCTTGCTGAGGCTCTGAGCAACCTCATCTAGTTCAGGATGTCCCTGACACTGCAGAGGTTGGACTAGATGGCCTTAGGGGGTCCCCTCCAATCCTATGATTGTATGATTATTCTTCTTCTTCAAGATTGTTTTGGGTTTTTTTTTTTTAAAACATAAGTTTTTACATGGCTCTTTTCTTTGCCCTGTCTGCAGTGCAAACATTTTTGGTTTGTTTTTTGTCTAAGTGGGTTCACTACATTAAAATTAGACTTCATTTATTTTGTGCTAGCAGTTGAAGGGCATTTTATACTGTCTTGAGCAGATAGTACAGCTTTTTTGATATGCCACACTTTATTAAATCCTATCCATAACCCTAATAATTGTGTGTAAAGCAAAACCTTGGAAGGGGGAAAGGGGGAGATTCAGGCTAGATATAAGAAAGAAATTCTTTCCAGTGAGGGTGGTGAAGTACTGGAAGAGGTTGCCCAGAGAAGTTGTGGATGCGCCCTCTCTGGAAGTGTTCAAGACCAGGCTGGACAAGGCACTGAGCAGCCTGAGCTAGTGGGAGGTGTCCCTGCTTATGGCAGGGGGGTTGGAACTCGATGATCTTTAAGGTCCCTTCCAACCCAAACTATTCTATGACTCTATGATTCAAAGATGGGAAGGCTTGGAAAATTTTAAAGTCTAGTTGTATGTGACTCTCTACCATTCTTTCTATTTCAGAGGATTTTAGGTGGGAAAAGGTATTTAAGGTTCACACTTCTAAGAGCTTAAGGTCAGTCATGGAGAGTGAAGCAAAATCAACATGTTTTTTTCTTTTAAAGAGTAAGGTACTAGTGGAAGTACTGTAATTTTCTAAGAAGAGTGAGGAAAATGGCCTTTGCTTTGGTTTTATGGATGCAAATTGGAACAGGGTGGATTTAGGCTGGATATATGCCAAAAATTCTCTCCTTTGAAGGTGGTGAGATGCTGGGAGAGGTTGCCCAAAGAGGTTGTGGATGCCACCTCAGTCCCTGGAGGTGTTTAAGGCCAGGCTGGATGAGGCATTGAGCAACCTGGTCTAGTGGGAGGTGTCCTTGCCCATGGCAGGGGGGTTGGAACTAGATGATATTTAATGTCCCTTCCAACCCAAACTGTTCTGATTTTATGATATCTGAAGTACAATGGGATGAATCCCATTTTATCAGAACAACTCACATTGTCTAGGGTGAAAATGGAGTACAAAAAGGAGAATATAATCAAGATCTCATTGAAAGTGAGTCCATAACCTGAAAAGATAAAAATCTTTACAACTGAAGCTCATATACATATGAATATCACATATATATATAAATACACATATATATATATTTGTAAAAGTACTATCAGAACATATATTATTGAAAGCAAGGAATAGAACTGCAGTATGAATATTTATATAAGCATAAGTTAAACCCTTCCCCTCTGCTTATTCAAAATTTGTTATTTCCACAAAATAAAACCCTGCAAGTAAATCTAGAGCAAGAATGCTCTAATAATGTGAATACAAATGCTGTGCTGCAACCAATGAATGCTATATTTTATCCCAGCTAATAGTCAGGGGAAAAAATGTGGGTTTTTTTAAAAATTATATTAATGGCTAATTTAGGTGTGCATTAAGCTGAATATCCTTATACTTTTCATCCTAATTGTTGCTTTTCATTCCTTATCAGAGCTGGTCAGGTAACAAAAGCATCCCTCCTGAATATTTTAATGAATAAATAGAGTCAGTTGCTGTGGTGTTATTCTGTGTACCATATTGTATGTTATTTGATAGTCTTCTAATAAATGACACTTGCATGAAAATGAGTACAAATCCCATAAGTGCAAGCACGTGTGACTGTTCATCTCAAATTCCTCACCAGAAATAAATTCTGTGCTTTCTCTAGCTGTCACTTCTCATTGAATGGTTTGGGTTGGAAGGGACCTTTGGGATCATCTAGTTCCAACCTCCCTGCCATGAGTAGGGGCATCTCCCACTACACCAGGTTGCTCAGTGTCTTTTCTAGCTTGGCCTTAAACACCTCCAGGAATTGAGGGGGCATCCACAACTTCTCTGAGCAAATTCTTTCAGTGTCTCACCACCCTCCCAGGAAAGAAGTTTCTTATCTCCAGCCTAAATCTCTCCTCTTCCATTTTCCTTCCATTACTCCTAGTCCTGCCATCCTGGACCCTATTAAGAAGTCCTACCCCTGCCTTTCTGTAGCCCCCTTCAGGTATTGAGAAGCTCACAAGGGAGGTGCTCCAGCCCTTTCATCGTCTTCATGGCCCTCTTCTGGACCCACTCCAACAGCTCAATGTCCTTCTTGTGTTGAGGTCTCCAGAACTGGGCACAGTAACTCCAGTTGGGGTCTCAACCAGAGCTGAGTAGAGGAGCAAAATCTCCTCCCTTGACCTGTTGACCACACTTCTCTTGATGAAGCCAAGGATTGGGTTGGCTTCTGGGCTGCAAGTGCCAACTGTCAGCTCATACTGTGCTTCTCATGTAATTTTATTGATTTCAGGGAGATGAGGGCATTTAATGAAGCAAATGAAGACCTTGTAAAGTTGCAATGACCTCAAAAACTGTGGGTTTGTATCAGGTCTCTTATGTTTGCTCAGTTGAAGGATCTATTAACACCTTCCCAACAGCCCAAAGGTTGTCTATAATTTACATCAAGTAGGTCAGATTTTCTTCCCTTCTCATGTGTTTGAAGGTAGGATGTGATGGACAGATTCATTTGTTCAAGCAGGTGTTGGTGGTTTGACCAATACAGGTGAGGAAGTCCTTGGGACTGATAAAGGATTATTCCTACAAGTCAAAACAATTATCAATTATAGGAATTTCCTCTTTCCTTTTTAATAAACAAGTATCTGAACAGTGACTGTTGAATCCCTTGACCTGCTGGTCACACTTTTCTTGGTGCAGCCCAGGATTGGGTTGGCTTCTGGGCTGCAATCACACACTTGTTATATTCCTCTTTCATAAAAGGATTCACAGGGGCTCTGTATCACTGTGATACTTAAGTAAAAGATCAAATACAATGTTGGAAAAACCCAAAACCAGTGATTTGTTCTGAGATATGGCAGTCTGCAATTCATTTAAATTATAAGCTGGATGATTAGGTATTTACAGTCTGAATAATTAAACTGCAATCAAAGCACAAAGAATCATAGAAATAAAGGGGGGAGCTTACATGGCTGTAGTGATGAATGTTTTTTTTATCTCTTTCTTGGTTTGTAATAAACAGATTGTGGTCCTGTTTGCTAGAATTAATAAGCAAGGGAAGAGGCTGATAATTGTTCTGTGCTACTTCTCTTTTATACAGATGCCACCTCCACTGCACAGGTTGGGTGCAAACCTATGATCCACAAGCAAAAAAAAAAAAGGTCTGCAAATCTGAGCATCTGAACAAACTCTTAAATGCAAAACAGCCTGTGCTTTTCTTTAAGAGGCAGAATAAAAGTATGTGCAGGTAAGAAAACCCTTCTGTTTTCCCCCCTGACACTGATGATTTTCCTTCCCCCTGCCACAGTCTCTCTGGCTTTTTTTCTTTGACGACTCTGCATCTAATAGTTTTTGTTCCAGCTGCCACATCCACATTGCTAGAGAGCACGTGCTTGCAACTCTTTCCCCTTTTAAATTTAATACATCATGTGAAGTGGGATTTCTAAAATCGATAAAATAATATTTTGTTCTCTAATTCCTCAGTTTTGGTGTTTTTTTTGGTGAGAGCAATTTCTTAAATGTCGATTTCTTAATCTTTAAATGTTGGGGTTAGCCTTGGATTTGATTTAATCTCCATTATGACTTTATAAACCCTGCTTTGATGTTCCCTTGCATACAGAGAGCTGACATTCAGCCTTCTCATTTTTCTTTCATAATATGAATCTTTGAAGCTTGATGGCATTTTTTGTTGCAGTAGGATGTACTCAATCAGCAGCAATTATATTGGTTCTAAGATATGATGCTTAGGCAGGGTAAAATCACTTCAAACTGACACCAATCCTCAAGCCACGTGATTTTAAAAATGACTGGAAGAAAAGTAGAATTGCCCATAATATTAACCAAGTTATTTTGGGATTTTTCTTTTAGTAAAGTTGTCTATACAAGTAAACAAATTATTTTGGGTTTTTTTCTTTTACTAGAGTTGTCTATACAATTAAACAAATTATTTTGTAGGGTTTTTTTTTTAATGCGTGTGGCAGGGGGGTTGGAACTAGATGATCTTGAAGGTTCCTTCCAACCCAAACCATTCTGTGATTCCCTGTGATTCTCTGAGATAGTTTTTTTTCTTTAATTTGCTATGTATTTGGTTTATATTTTTTACATAGATTTGTATGTCATGAGTCATGGGAACAGCTCATCTTGAGAAGAAGCAGGTTGAAGGCAATCTGCCTTTGTCTTTGTACTTTATGCTAAAGGTATACTTAGGTTTACTTCTAAGAATTCCATTATAAAAATGAAGTGACAAGTAGGCAAACTCTAGTGGGAGATGTCCCTGTCCATGTCAGTGGGGTTGGAACTAGATGATCTTGAAGGTCCCTTCCAACCCAAACCATTCTTTAATGCATTATTGCACTAAGAGAATACTGAAACTTCACCCAAAGCTATTATTTTATAGGTTGGAATTGATTATAAGGAGAAAAAAAAATTAGCTCCTGCTTAAATGCATCTATAAAGACTTGAATGCTTTATTATAGGAAGGTTTTTTGGGTTGTTTTTTTCGTTTTTTTTTTTGCTTTTAATTATATATTATCTCTGACAACAGCAATGTAGTACATGGGTATGTGTTAGCTGTGCTGCATATATCAGCCTGTGGGTATATTTAGAAAATCCTGTAACACTTCACTTCTCAGAAGATTTAAAAATGTACAGAAGTGTGAATATAAACCCCCTCAGAAGCCTCTTGTCTCCAGTGGTGCAAAGTAGGAGGTCTCTAGGAGTCTCAGGCAGTGTGGTCCTTGTGTCTTTCAGACCAGTTTGATCAAATCCAGGAGACTACATATTGGTAAAATTGGTAAAAAAATTGGTAAAATATTGGTAAAAATTGGTAAAATATAGAAGAGTGAAAAAAAATTCAAGGTTGCTTTTAAGGAGGAGTAGTTTGGGTTGAGTTCTTTTGTTTTCCTAATGATTTTATATGAGTTTTGGAATATATACACAAGGGGACATCAGTGCTGGTCCTTCAGTTTGTCTGATGAAATCCAGAAAATTACATATTAAAATGGATAAAAAATAAAGAGTAAAGAATAACACCACACTCAACAAACCACATCTGGAGAGTGGCTTGAGTGCAACCCTGAAGAGAAGGATTTGGGGGTGTCAGTGGAGGAAAAACTCAACATGAGCCATCAGTGTGTGCTTGCAGCCCAGAAGCCAACCCAATCCTGGGCTGCATCAAGAGAAATATGATCAGCAGGTCAAAGGATTCAACAGAATTGGTTGCCAAGGAGTCTTTAGTACATTTTCATACAGTAGCTTTTTACCCTAATAAAACATTTTTTATCATTATTAAACACAAAAAGTGCATTTTAAACTTTCCCTTTTCAGCCTCCTCTTAAGCTTCAAAATTTCATTATTATCACTCCCTTATTTTATCAGCTTGCTCTTTATTTTTAGGACTCTTTCCACCCAGTTGAAATGTGGTTTCCTGCTTCTTACTTTTCTCCCCTTGAAGTCTCAAACACGAAGATGAGAATCACCAGTTTAATTTGGGTGAGTGGAGAGTTTTCAGGCTCCTTTATGCTGTTCCCAAATGCACTCGTGTTGTACTTATTGCTATAAGAAGCACCAGAAGATGGCTCTGTGATTCCTGAGTTCTCAGCAAAGGGAGCCAGGGAGGCTTTGATAGCTTTGGCTTGTGAGAGCAGATTTGATTGGGTGACAGGAATGAACTTCATGCCGACTTGCAGAAAGGGGACACTTCCATTAGTTATGTCACACTGTTTCAAAATGGCCAGTCTGTCCTCGACCCACCTTGAGGGCTTCCAAGGGAGCACTGGGAATGCTGTTGTCCTACACAGGCAAGAGCTCTGAATAAATGGGCAGCAGCTTGACACCCTCCCACACTTTGTGACAGAGAGGAGAATGACAACTCATTGCCCTTTTCACTGCAAAGTGAGAGAAATGAAGATGTGGAGGCTGATGCAGATACTTCAACCCAGTGAGAACATAACCTGGGAAATGGGAATAAATCTGAGCTGAACATACAGAATCATGGGGTTGGAAGGGACCTTCAACGGCCATCTAGTCCAACCCCCTGCAGTGAGCAGGGACATCCTGAACTAGATGAGGTTGCTCAGAGACCCATCCAGCCTGGCCTTGGATGTCTCTAGGGGTGGGACCTCAACCACCTCTCTGGGCAGCTTCTTCCAGTGTCTCACAACCCTCATGGGATAGAACTTGTTCCTAATCTCATCTAACCCTGCCCTGCTCTAGTTTCAAACCACTGTCCCTTGTCCTGTGTCTCCATGCCCTGGCAAACAGCCCCTCCCCAGCTTTCCTGTAGCCCCTTCAGGCACTGGGAAGCCACTGTGAGGTCTCCTTGGGATCCTTCTCTTCTCCAAGCTGCACATCCCCAGTTCTTTCAGCCTGTCCACACTGCAGAGGAGGCTCCAACCCTTGCATCATCCTTGTGGCCACCTCTGGCCCCTCTCCAACAGCTCAATGTCCTTTTTGTGCTGAGGACTCCAGAGCTGGAGGCAGTAACTCCAGGTGGGGGTCTCACAAGAGCAAAGGGCTTTCAGTGAAATTACCAACCAGTCAGACAAGATTGTTCTTGTTTTTCTTAAAGATATAAATCTCCCTGAGAAGCAGGAAGGAAATGCACCATGGAAAAAAAAAAGAAAGGCTTTTATTAATCAAGAAGTTTTAATCATTTGTTACAGGCAATTTAGATGAAGGAGTAGGATTTCCTCCTTGCACAGCCCCCAGTCCTGACCAATGTCTACTTGCAAAGGAGGGTCTGCTGGGCTTCCACAAGTAAAATTCTTTGTGCAAAATGGAGCCTTCAACACAAGGAGGACATTGAGGTTTGGAGTGGGTCCAGAGGAGGGCGACAAAGATGATGAGAGGGGCTGGAGCAGCTCCCTTGTGAGGACAGGCTGAAGGAGTTGGGTTTGTTTGGCCTGGAGGGCTGGATGAGGCATTGAGCAACCTGGTGTAGTGGGAGGTGTCCCTGCCCATGGCAGGGTGAGTTGGAACTTGATGATCTTTAAGATCCCTTCCAACCCAAACCATTTTGAAAAGTTCCAGGTTGGAATACAAATGTTGGCTGGATCTAAATGTAAACCACCAAAGTATCTAAGTCACAACCAGGGTCATAGTGGGGATTTTTCTCGAGTTTAAAAATGAGCAATTCATTGTCTAACAAATCAAATAAGTTTCATCTGCACCAGCTGAGATGATTTCTTTTTTTTAATATGAAAATGACCACGTGTAAGTGTTAAACTTCACTTTATATCTGCATTTTTTCCCTTGAAGTGGGTAGTGCACGTGACAAACATTTCATTTCATGCTCCACAATGAAAAATGTTATTAGTAAACCCCCTCAGAAAATTGTCCTAACTCTTCTTATGAAGGAAATTTGTTTTATAGACATTTTCCATCTAGTCCTGGTGTCTCTTTCAATGGCAAACAAATGCTTTCTCTGCTATTATTTGTCTGCTTTAAAAACAGATACAAACTGCTTTAAAAAGGCAGAATAAGCCATTTCATGCAAAGATCAAAAATATAGGGGGATGTCAATATATAAACATCAACACTGAACTTAATGTGTTAGTGTCAATAACTCCCACATAAACCAGATAATGACCTGTTATGCTATTTTAAATAAAAATAAGGGATTTTCTAAGCCCCTTACTGTCTTTCCCTTGCCATTGGCAATGTTTTTCAATGTAGAGGAAGAATTCAGTGGGGAAAATTCCTATCACACTGCTCTATATTTTGATGCAGAGAAGCTGTGTATGGAGAGATCATATAATTTATAGAATGCAGTGAATTTCTAGGACCTTTAATTTTCTTAGAAAAGGCTTAAGAATCTCCCAGCATTCAGCAGAGGAATTATCTCAGGAAGCAAGGCTCTTTAAATAATCCAAGGCACTAATATTATTATGCTTCATAGTGTAAAAAACTAGTCCTATCTATCTGGGTAAAAGATAAAGTGGAGTTTAAGGCAGCCTATAGCATCCTGAATTTTTTAAAGCTGGGAATATATTTTAAATTCAGCTTGTTAATGACAATGGAGTGAGTTTTCTTTCTGTCAAGGATAGGACTATCCGGGAAGCTCCTTCAAATTGCCTTCACTGCCACACTTCAGGTCCTAATGGAGTAGCTGATGGGTGGCAAAATAATTCCCTGGGAGCTCCAGTCACCTCCTGCCCTGTGCCAAGTCTGGGATAAATAGGTTGCAGTTTTTGAATCCAACATGACTTATGGCTTCAAATAATTAAATGAGGGAGGGAAGTGGGTGAGTGGATGGTGTGAATCCCCTCAGATCCAAGTAAATGCAGGCTACTCACTTGAGTGGCTGTACGTGGTGGTGATAGGCACTTCTGACCAACCTGATTTTATTTGGTGATACTAGTTTGTTAGTAATATTTAACTTCATCCTCTTTTTGACACATGACAGATAGGTACCTGCCTGAAAGCAAACTACTTCTGGAGCTGGAGCCACCTTCCTTCTGAGGACAGGGGGAAGAATTTGGGGTTGTTGAGCCTGGAGAAGAGAAGGCTCAGGGAGGACCTCAGAGGAGCTTCTTAATAGCTGAAGGGGTCCTACAGAAAGGCTGGGGTAGGAGTTTTTAATAGGATACGTGGTGGCAGGACTAGGTATATAGATGGTAAGAGGAGAGATTTAGGCTGGAGAGAAGAAAGGAGCTCTTTACTGTGAGGGTGGTGAGACACTGGAAGAGGTTGTGGATGCCCCCCTCAATCTGTGGAGGTGTTTAAGGCCAGGCTGGATGAGGCATTGAACAACCTGGTGTAGTGGGAGGTGTCCCTGTCCATGGCAGGGGGCTTGGAATTAGATGATCTTTAAGGTTCCTTCCATCTCAAACCATTCTTTGATTCTATGATAATTTCTTTTCTCATGCCTTAGGTATCTTGTTCTTATATTTAGTTTGTGCACAGGAATCCTTGTTATGGGCACTGCTAAGATGCCTTCCTAGGAAAGAAGTTCTTTCCTGTGAGGGTGGTGAGACACTGGAAGAGGTTGCGGAGAGGTTGTGGATGCCCCCTCAGTCCCTGGAGGTGTTTAAGGCCAGGCTGGATGAGACATTGAGCAACCTGGTGTGGTGGGAGTTGTCCCTGCCCATGGCAGGGGGTTTGGAACTAGATGATATTTAAGGTCCCTTCCAACCCAAACCATTTTATGAGTCTTCCAGGTTTAACAACATCACAGAATTGACAGAGGCTGATGGGAAGGTGCTTCTTCATTAATTTCTGAATGACAGAATTATCCTCATCCCCATTCCTGTTGCAGAGCAGGAGCATGTTTGAACACTGCACATCTCAAAATTAGAACTCAGAGGTTTATGACCTGTAAAAAACAGTCTGGGAAAGTCACAGAGAGAGAAAAGATTAAATAACTGCTGTACACAGTACAGAAAAATCTTCTTAATATTAGCACTATACTGACTAGCTTTAGATTTCTTTCGGGGTTTCTCAGTCCACCTACTGTAGGGGAATGCCTATATATATATACAGATTTTGATTTCTTTTTATTCTAACCATGGGCCAACTACCATGATGTGAATAATTTAGCTCTTATTATCTGAGAAAAGCCATCATTTTACTGAAGATTTGAAAGTGAAAGCCCAACAACCTGAATTTCCAGTAATTTGCAGTTAAATGCTGGAAAGTAGCATCCACTCTAGCTTGCAATAGGCAATATTAAGACCAGATATTTTCCCCAAGATTCTGAATTATTCCATCTCATGACACTTCCCCAGACTGGTATAACTGCTGGAGAAGTGAAAACACAGGTAATTTCCTTCTAAGTTATGCTATAATTTGGAGAAAGTACAAGCTTGGTATGAAAACTGCAGAGCAGACATGCATTCAAACTCATGCAGAATGGATACAAAGAAAAGGAAACTAAAGACAAGACAGGAGATGTCTTGATATAGTTGTTCCACATGTTTTGGAAGTATTAATGGATCCACAAAAAAACCATTGGCAGGGAGAATTATCTTAACAAGACCAAAACAAAAAGCCATTTGTATAGTCAATGCTTGTGAATGTCTACACACGCTTACAAGCTACTTATAGAATCATAGAATGGTTTGGGTTGGAAGGGACCTTCAAGATCATCTAGTTCCAACCTCTCTGCCATAGGCAGGGACACCTCCCACTACAGCAGGTTGCTCAATGTCTCATCCAGCCTGGCTTTAAACACCTCCAGGGATTGAGGGGGCATCCACAACCTCTCTGGGCAACCTCTTCCAGAGTCTAACCAACCTCACCATGCAGNGATGTGTCACAGTGAAGAAATGAAGTTTTTAGAGCTGAATATACAAAGCAGAAAGAACACTGAAGGACATAACTCTCCCCACGCAAATAGGGACATTTAGAAGGGGAGACCTGTGCAGAACTGGACAGGAACTCCAGGTGTGGCCTCACCAGAGCCCAGTAGAGGGGCAAAATCCCCTCCCTCGACCTGCTGGCCACACTTCTCTTGATGCAGCCCATGACTAGGTTGGCTTCTACTGCAAACTGTCAGCTCATGTTGAGTTTCTCTTCCACTTTCCTGCTAAATCATGGTGTGTGATTGTTTGCCCCAGATGTTCTGGGGGTTTGGTGTGGGGTTCTGGTTCATCAGTGTTGTGGTTTGAGGTGTTAAAAACCCAGCTGTCCTTTGAGCAGTTTTACTTTCCAGTGAAGTCTTTTCTGACTGACAGCACTCTCTAAAATTCAAGGCATGGTGTTCAGACACTGTCTGCTTCTTGCAGTGACAACATCTGCTGTTTGTAGTTGATATCAAGGAATGGTATCCAGAGAGTCTTACTTCTATTTATTTTCCACAACAATCAAGGTCAGCTTACTTTGTTCTGTGCCCCAATAAAGAACCAGGGATGGAAGACTGTAGGGGCATCACGTGTGGAGGAGATGATAGGAGTGGTGAACCAAAAGTCATCAACAGGGCGTTCCATCCCATCCTGATGATGCTCAGTGTAAAAGCTGAGGGATCAAAGGGTTCAGGTTCTTTCTTCAACAGCCATCATTCAAGAAGGACTTTGTCCATTCTTCTGCCTTTGATCCCAATCCATTCATTCTTGAATAAAGTTCCTGCTCTGCTCTTAGTAGTTTGTGTCAATATTCATGTCAATAAATTATAGAATCACAGGGTTTGAAGGGACCTTTGAAAGGCATCCAGTTCAATTCCCCTCCAGTGAGCAGGGACATCTTGCACTAAATCAGGTTGCTTGGATCAATTCATTATTTTCCTTTCAATGTTGTTCTTGTTTCTTTTTACTGTTAATATTTCATTAGGGCTGTGTAAAGGCTTTTCCCAACCTCTGTCTTTCTCTCACACACTCCCTCTCATTCTCTTTTTCTTCTCCTTTATGGGAAGGGACAGGGGTTAATACAGAGCATCTGTTGTTCATTTAGTGGCCAGCCCAGCCTAAATCCTGAGAAACACAAAAGATTTGGGGTCTGAAGTTCTCTTGCATCCTAAACCAGCTCTATCCTTTAGCCTCTTTCAAGTAAGGCTGGAGAAAACTTCAAGCAGATGGTATGAAGGAACCAGAGAGAGGGAGAGAAGGAGGAAATGCTTCAGCAAGAACCATGAGAAAGCCACTCTATCTGCATCATGCCAGGACACTTCTCAGCCCACATCCACACTATAATTAGCTATCACGTGGGATTCATGGCTCATAAATGCTTTCACACGACAAGCTCAGAATAATTCAGAAGAAAATTTAGAAAGCCTGCAGATGGACATCTTTATTTCTTGGCACATAGGGGAGACTTTCTTAGGAAAAAAGGTTTTGATACATATGTTTAATGTTTTTTAAATATATGCACACAAAATAGCACAAAATCATAAATATCTAGTCATTTGCCTTGAAGTTTCTATTTTTCACTGCTGTGTACATGTGCTCTGCTTTATATAAAAGTGAGTTCATGCAACTCCGAAGGTGATTCCTGATGGGAATACTGAGTGAGAAAGCAGCCTTTCCCCATAAAATGTCTCCATAGAAGGTCTTTAAGGAAGATTCCTATTTGTGTAAATGAAAGTAATTTTCCTCTAGGGGATTGATTATAGCAATGACCAAGTGAAAAAAACTGCTATGAATGAGTGGCTAATGACAACATATAATTTCTAAGGAATTACAGATCCTAAACAGATCACTACAAGAATCATAGAATCATGGAAT
>VZTY01000457.1:0-138394 GCA_013400935.1 Turnix velox | reverse complement strand
TTCTATGATTCTATGGTGGTGGTCCCATGCATCAAACAATGAAGATAGTGCAACTAGGATGGTGCTGCTCCACAACCACACCAATGGGACAGAGGTGGAAAGAGCTCACAGAAAGATCCCCAAAAAGCACAGATCTGTGTATAACGTGTGAGTAAATGCACTTCACCACTTATCTTGCTAACACTCACAGGGCTCTGCAACCTTAACTGCACAAGGGTTGAAACTGTGTCCAATCAGGGAATTTCTCAGTCATTTAGTAACTGTGGAGCAGCTCAAAGTGGCCACAGAAACCAGTAATAAATGTCTAAGGAGGGAGATCTTGCAAGGGAGCCCACTCATTTCTTTTCTCTAGACAATTCCAGGATGAATTTAATTTCTTTGCCCAGTGGAAGACAGTTGTCATGAACAGTAATTTAAATTTTCATGCGGCGTGTTGTTGGTTTTATTTAAACCACTTAGTCCTGCTTAAGGCATCTGCTTGTGTAACTGACCCTCCATCAGTGCTCTGAGATCCCCAGAATTCATGCGCTGTTGTGCCAGCTCAGTGAATGCTTTTCCAGCTCCAAACATCAGGCATCCCCAATGCCTGAAAAATAAATCATTTCTGCAGCTTCCCAAATTAAATAGGTTCAAAGATCCCTGTATTCTAGCAGCAGTTTTAGGGTGTATATCAACAACTTTTGCTTTGTGCAGTTCAGTTGTGCCAATATGTACGTGATTGATATATCAAGAAGAAATTCCAGGAGAGCTGAAACAGGTCCCCATTCTGGAAGCATTAAGATAGATGATACGTTGTGTTATTGCAAATTGGTTTCTTCAGGCAGGTAATTTTCTCAAGTTTTCATGTCAAGTCACCACAGAAGGTGAGCCAGTGGCTTCATCTGGACCTCCACATCACAAACCAGGTGGTGTAGACAGCTGCAGTAGCAAGGAGTGACACACAGATGAAGAATAAAATACTCTGGCAAAGATCTTAAGGGAAATTTACACAAAACTGTGCCAAAATTAACCTTAACTTAAGGACATCGCTATTAGCCTCTTGCTTTACTGACAAAATATTTAAGAAAAAGGCTCTTTTTATAATACTTGGATATCCAAGGGAGGACAGTCCGTGCTGGGGAAGGGAATCTCAGCAAAAAACAAGCCTGCAGGGAGCTCATTTTTGGGACCTTTGTAAGGAATAGTGTTCAGTTCTGGGGCCCTCAATTCAAGAAGGACAGGGAACTGCTTCAGAGTCCAGTGTGGAGCCACAAAGATGGAGCATCTCCTTTATGAGGAAAAGCTGAGGGAGCTGGGTCTCTTTAGCTTGGAGGAGACTGAGAGATGACCTCATTAATGTTTGTAAATATGCAAAGAGTGAGTGTCAGGAGGATGGAGCCAAGCTCTTCTCAGTGACCTCCAATGATAGGACAAGGGGCAACAGGTGCAAGCTGGAACATGGGAAGTTCCACAGAAATATAAGAAAAAGCTTTGTCAGGGTGAGAGTGACAAAATACTGGAAAACGCTGCCCAGAGAGGTTGTGGAGTCTCCTCTGGAGATATTAAAAACCTGCCTGGATGCATTCCTGTGTGACCTGATCTAGGTGTTCCTGCTCTGTCCTCTGATTGGACTAGATGGTCTCTTGAGGCCCCTTCCAATCCCTGACATTCTGTGATATCAGAAACTTTTCTTTATAGCAATTTGTTCTCTGTTTTGGAATTTTAACTGCAAACATTTTGCCTTGTAGTTTTTCCACTTAGCGAGTGGATTATTGCCACTTTAAACAATAAGAGGCAAGTATTATCCCATGTGCTACAGAAGGAACTGCAAAAAAATTGCAAAAGCAATAGGAACATTCCAACTTTTGTTTAATGTGTGTATATCAATGGTTTTCTCTTGTAGGCACATGAGAAAAGGTCTGGGAAAAACGCTCTGGAATGATTGATTGTGTTTTTTCCTGCTTGTGGCCATCTGCCTGTGTGACATACATGCAACAGCACATATGGTTAGCATAGCCCTCCTGACTCAGGGTGAGTATTTCACACGTATCCACCTCAAAATCAAAGCTCTAACTCCTTGCACTTGTTTATTTTGCTGGCATAATATACAGGGAAAAGTGACCCAAAATAAAACAATAATACCCGAGAATTCCATTTTCACTCAAAACTCAATGAAATCCAGATTAAGTTCTCTGAGGCACGGAGGAGAGGAGGGAGGCCACTGAACTGTTTTCCCATGGGTGCTGCCATCTCCATCATCAACCTTTTAAATTCTTACCTATTCTGGGAAAGTGTTCTCACACTGAATTTCCATTTCAACTGGGATAGAATGAATGAAAACAGAATTAGATCCAACATCTTGGGGTTTATGCTGGTAATATATTTGGAGAAAGGGCTATTTAAGCCTTTTGTTTTGCACAGAAAGCAGGACATTGCCCCTGCTACAGAATCTGCTCGTGAATAACAAGTCTTTCAAAGCTACTTTGTCTCCTCCTTCCAGCATTTTTTGCAGGTTTTTTTATCTTTTCTCAGGACCACGGGAAGCATTGAAATCACTTTGAGAGATGCTATTTTGGTAATATTTCTTTTCCAATGCAAGGAAAAACACACAAACAAATCAAACCACAACAAAAAGAAACAGGAAATGAGAAAGATTGATCTGGGAGTTTTATCACTTAGATTTTGGCTTTAAACGTAGAGTTCTTGTAACTTTTTGAAGACCTTTAAAAGATCTCTCCTCTTTCAGGGTTTTTAGGTTTCTTGAAACACTGTGGCCTTGTTTTGTATCAGGAGCAATAGGCTCCTGATACAGGAGCAACAGGCTGTTGGATTTTTCATTTCCATTGTTGATATCACAAGAGTGTCATTTAGAGACCCTCAGTCTGCAAGCTGGTATCATTCTGACTCTGGGTAAAATGGCAATTCAGCAGTGTTAGACTACACCAGGTTTCCAGATCTACTCACTGGCTTCAAAATACACCTCTCTGCCTCCAGATTTGTTGTTATTTCTCAGAAAGTAGAGGAGTGGATATCTTTTACTTAAAAGAGTCCCTGTACCCCCAGATGTCTATTTTTCCCAAATACACATGAAAAAGCATTTTTTTCCGTATCTCCTTTTACATTTTATTTACTTTTAATTTAAATTCATTTAAAATTAACAAATTATTATTACTTTTTTAAAAGCTCTAAGCTTATTCAAGGCCTGTTATCAGGAAGTATTTTAGACCTAAAACATATCTTTTGTTTTATATGCAGTATGAAGAATAACTATTTTAAGAATAAAACTGATACTTGAACAAAATTCTGTTATACAATACTCCCCTACTGGGGAAAGAAAATAAGCCACAACCACTTACTTTTTCCATTTCTAGTCTCTTTCTGTCTAGGGAACTTAGTCAACATTTTGCAGGGAGAATGAAGTGCCAGTGAAAGGACTAAGAGGAATGTGATGGTTATCTTTCCCACCATGTGATTTTTTTGTCCAGTTATCTTCAACCCTTTGATTCAACTCTGTTGGAGGGGGTACAATGTCTACCATCCTGTACAAATATTACTATTTTTAGTGTGTGCTTTTAAGTGCAAATCCTATTTCACAGATGCTCAGTATGATAATGAGATCTATCCTATGTCTTCCTCAACATGCTTAGGCCAGAACTTTGCCAGATACGTTTTCCTTTAAGTTCATACTTTAACTGCTGATGTGTCCTACTGACATCCTAAGCTTTGCAGTCACCTGTCTTATCTCAAGTAAAAAAAAAGATGGAAGATTATTTATGCAGCTTGTCTTCCATGTCCTTTTCCTGTTACCTTTGACTTACAAATACAACAGACATAGAATGTGTTGAGTTGGAAGGGGCCTTTGAAGGTCAGCCTCCCTGCAGTAAGCAGGGACATCTTGCACTAGATCACATTTCTCAGAGCCTCATCAAGCCCAGCCCCAGAAATGGGGCCTCTACCACCTCTCTGGGAAAACTGTTCCAAGGTCTCACCACACTCATGTGAAGAACTTCTTCCTAATGTGCAATCTATTTTTTTTTAACCCTGCCCTGCTCTAGTTTAAAACCTTTGCCCCTTATCCTCTCACTACCTGCCCTGGCAAACAGTTGCCCCCTTAGCTTTCCTGTAAGCCCTCTACAGGTACTAGTAGGCTTCTCTAAGGTCTCCCTGCAGCCTTCTCTTTTCCAGGCATGGTTGTAGCAGGAGCTTTTGCTAAAACCATAAGGTGGAAAGAGTTTTGGTGAGTGAAGCAAGCTTTATCCAATGGCTACACAAATATGCCACTTGGCTGATTACTGATCAAACCCACTTGATTGTAATCTCCTAAGTTCTCCACAGACCACCTTGTAAACATAAAACAAGTGATGGATTGGCAGTGATTAATTCAATTCATATATAATTTTTTGGAAATGCCAAATAAAAGAACTATTTTCTGCATTTGACACACCTTCCACTAAGATAGCTGCAGAGTTTTTCTTTACTGCCTGACTTGCATTATTACCCATGTACTAAGAACTCATCTGCCTTCTTGTTGGAGGCACAGCAGCCTCCCAAGCCTGGATGTCCCTGTGGTCCACCCTCATTACATCAGCCCACAGAGCAGCACCAAGCCAGGGAAAACTTTCTTTCTCTTCCTGCCAATTGGTGGTATGAAGATGTTCTGCTCTCTCATGCCAACTATCTTGTGGACATGGGTCTGCCCAAAAAGTCAGTGTCTCTACAGTGCAGTCAGGGTCTGCTTTGAGGCCCCTGCCTTTCAAGACAGTCTGATAGGAAAAAAAGGTCCTCAGATACCTCTACACAACTAGTCTCATGCTAACCAAGGCAAACATACATAATTAAATGAAGGCTCTTTGTTTTTATATCAGTACAATTTCTAAAGATAGCAGTGTGACAGTTTCTAGGCATACACATGGCTTTCATATTTTTCCTGGATATAACACGTTGTTTTCTCAGCCAGAAGGCTGTGCTAGGGAGACTCCTGGTCGCAGAGCAACACTCCAGGCCATCTTCCTTGGTAAGGAGGAGAGGTAGTATCTGCCTTAGATTGTGTTTCTAGCTAATTAAATTCAGCAAGAGTGTCTCCTTTAACCAAATCCAGTCATATGGAAGTATTTGGAGTGGGGAAGGCTGATACTTGATACAAAAGGTCACACCAGCTGTCATGCCTTTCAAAAACGATGAAATGTTAAATCAAGTCATAAGCTTGACCATCCAGTTTTAACAGCCTATTTCTTACATCCAGAGTCTCTGGGTGTCATAGGAATTTTCTTCAGCACAGAGCCAGTTCTCTTTGGGTGTGGGTGACTTACATGCTGATGTGGTGTGATGAGAAGTGGTTGAGAGCAAGATACATCTCTGTTACCACTTGCAGGTGACCATGACACTTGTAAGGCATTGCTGTGGGTGTAGAGTTCACCATCAAGGTGCTCCAAACATCCCATCTTGATACCATAAGGGGCTCTTCCCTTTCCACACCTTTCCCGGAGACACTAAGCACTGAGTGCTGTCTTGCTCGGTCCTCTCTGCTTCCCAGTGACTCCTATTTTTTTTTTCCTTGGATAAGATGTGTAAATGAAGGACAAAAAATTGAGTAATGACAGCCTGTCCAATTTCAGGTCATATCTACTTTGGGGGATAACAAGAAGGAAGAAGGTAAACTGAGGCTGATGCATTGCAAGTATGAAACATGCCCAAAGGCTAGGCCTCTTGCTTTCCTCTCCTGAAGATTTTTTTTTCCCCTCTCAGCAGTTCAGGATTGACAAAAAACATTTCCTTGAGCTTCCTACACTTTGGAGAACAACTACTGCACTGAGCCATGTTCACAGTGGCCAAGGAATTTCTCCTTCAGGACAACCACTGTGGGTCAAGCCTCAGGAGGCTGCCCCTCTACAGGTGTGTGGAGGAATGAGATGGCCCCTTATCCTTAGAAAGGAAAACATCCATTTCACTGAAAGACAGATGCTTAGGCATCATCTGGTGCCTGCAGGCAGCTGAAGTGCTGAGTCTAAGCCTGGACCAGCAGCAGAATTAGCCCTGAGCAAAGGCAGAATTATTGCTAATGTCATTTATAAATTATCATCTTTGATATTTAACAAAACATGTTGTAAATTAAATTAATATTTGTTCATGGATTCATAAAATGCAATCATTGCCAATTAAGCATTTTAGCAACAACCCACAGGGGAGCTGAATAAATGGGATTTGTCTTTAGTTTTTAATTTAGAGGCAGACAGCCATGCCCTTGTTCACAATGTAATTATGATAACTTTATGTAGATAATGTGCTTTTATTAGCAAAGAGTCTTTGTAGTGTATGCCTTGAAATCAGCCTGTCCTTGACATTTACAGAAAAGAGAAATATTTCATGTAGTCCTTGAAATGTCAGCAACTAGGAAACTGTGCTTGATTTCTTTTGCCACAGAGAAGAGCAAACCCACTCACAATCCCTGCTGGTCACCATCAATGTTACCGGTTGCACCAGAACTTGGTCTCTTGCCAGATGTGCCTTCTATTTGATTTTAAGAAAAGAATGGGCAGTGAGGGTTATTTTTGAGACAATCGGCTTTCTCATAAAGTAAAACTGGGTGATCCCAACAAATGTATTTCACTTACTTTACAGTTTATGTTTGTCTGTCAGAGCATACTATGATATCCTTCTGCTGTGGAGTATGTTGCACAAAATTTAACTGCTTCTGCTGAGTTTAAAAACTAATAAAAATAATACACGCAACAATTTTATGTGCAGTATTTTCTTAATCTTATATATTGACCTGGGCTCATACAAGAGTAGCCACTGGCAAACTAAAATCAGGCAAAAATAACCTAAGGACTACAGGTGGAAAAGCAGACTCAACAGTATTTTTTTTAAGACTACTTTGCCTTTTTTGTCATTGAGCCACTGGAAGTCACTGGGTTTGATCCACTGGAAGCCACTGAGTTACTGTAGGAGAAAAGAACCTCCTATTAGTCAAGTCCCAAGAATCTCAGGTCAACTCTACATTGAGAACAAAACTTTCCTCTTAGACTTCAACATCACACACATACAATCATCCATCTGTTGCCTTAACAAGCTTTTATACAGGAAAACAAGAGCAGTGAAGTTGTTTTTGTCAAAGATACTGACTACAGACTATTGATAAAGACTATTTGGACAGAGACTAAAGAACATTGTGCACCAACCAGTAAATATTTACTGCACTGTTACAGTATATGTTTTGGCTGACAAGAGCAAGAGAGGTTATCTGACGTGTGACCAAGATCCATGATCTTGATCAGAAATACAAATTCAGCTGTGAACTGGCTCGGTACTTTGGTCAGAGAAACCAAGGAGCAATTCAAGGTTGAAACTTTCAGCTTTCTTCAGGAAATAAATCAACCTCTGGCGTTTCACCCCCACCTTGCAAAGAACCACGCTGAGCCTTCGTGGGACAGCTTTCTGCTTAAGCCATGAATCCACAGACATTGCTTGGGACTAACCTTCCTGTTTTCTAGGCTGGCTGGGCTGAACTCATATTCCACAGACTTGGAGCTGAGGGTAAAGAGATCAGAACCTCTGCAGACCAATTCATTGGCTGTGGCTGAAAGCAAATAAAAAAATACAAACATTTCATGGCATGCCCTAAGAAAATAATACAATTTTTTTTTTTTTTAAATTGTGAAAACAGATTGCATTAGGAAAGGAAACACAGATAAAGTTTTTTATGCCTTCTGTGCTTTACATAAAGGCACACAGGGTGGGCATTTGTCTTGAGAATATTATCTCCTTATACAATCCCTCTAGTGGCTGTGTTAATCCAGTGTTGTCCATCTGAGTGGGATAGAACCTCCTGCATTAAGACCCTTACCCAAGAGTCTTATAAAAATGTCATATTGCATGTTCACCTGATATCTGGATCCTAAGAGGCTACCATTTGTAGAACTTGAAATTAATTTAAAATTCAATCCATCCTCCTCATTCTTATCCTTACTTGTTGAGAAAGCGATGTGTGAGGCACAGTCTGAGTCTGGGGTCTTTTATTGCTTTCATTGAGCTCACTAGGATCATGATGAAATGCATCACTTGCACACCATTCATCACATCATCATCAAAGCATTCATTTGGTGTTCTCAAATGGGGATAAAATTTTTAACAAGAAGTTTCTACCTATATAAACTCTTTAACTCTGCATTAAATTTTATTTTGTGTGCCCAAGGAAATGAAAACTGGATTCATCTCTGTGCTTTTTGCAGATAATTTCATACATGGCATTTTAGAACACTTCTTTTGTATTCACATTTTGGCACGAGTACATCGTATTGTTACATTGTTCACAGCCTTTCAACTTCTTGCCAACTTCTTTTGGAGAAAATCAAAGAAAAGTTGAGACAAGATGTATCAAGCCACAGTTATTTGGCTGCCTAACATTTTATTGCTCCCTTCTTTCTTACTGGTTTCCAGTTCTCAGTCTTGTCATCTAGTTCTTCTAAAGAAACCATTTTTCTTGCTTGTTTAGTAACTAATTCTACAAACAGAGCTGTTGGAGGACACGCTTCATACTTTTCTTCATGTCACACAAGGTAAAACACTGCAAAGCCATGCCATGGTTGACTAATGTTTAGAGTATTTCCTTTTTATGATGGCATATTCTAAAAAGAAAAATTAAGTCACTGAGATTTCTTAAAAACAGTTTTAAAAAGGATGCTCATAATATACCTGGTTTGGGATTCTAGGATGTTGATTGTTAAAGATTGCTTTCTCTAGAGATCCTCAGAAGAAACACATGCAATTGCTTACACACATCAATTTTCTCCAAATGCTCTTACCTATTATAAGTGTTATTCTTTGCATAGTTTTCAAAAAAAACCTAAGCAGATCTCAGGAAAAGAAATTGCTTATTCATCCAAATCTGTCCAAATCACAGCTTTTCCAACAGTCTTTCTGTTCTCAGGGCTCACACTTCACTTCCACCGAAGTCTTCAGTGAACTGTTTGTGCCAACCTCACAGGCATCAGCTAGAAAAATAGTCACTCAGAAGCTTTAAAGCGAGTCACTGCTATGGCTTAGCACTTGTACATCGTTTCACCATAACATCCAGAAGAGTGTAGCTTCTTTTCTAAACAGCAATTAATTTCTGCCTGGCCTCCTTATACTGAGTAGTCAAAGCCCACTCACAATTATTCTGTAAGGTCTGTTACTTCAGAGGGAAAGTGAGGGGTATTCTTTAGAAATTTAGGCTGAAGCCCTATGAGATGTGGTGAGCCAATCCAGAAGCATGTGGCAGTCCAAAGATTTTTCTCCCTCTTGCCATTTCTTTTGCACCCCTTTTTCACTGGGCACAGCTGCAGCAAAGCAAGTCAGCTCAACTATTGCTGTGTTCTGAAGCCTTTCTGCCTCTCAGTCCCCAGAGGCTCACGAAAGACACCTGGGCTAAGTGAGGGGAAGCAATCTAATGGAGAATCAAAAACCCTTTACCATCAGTCAAGTGCTATCACAGTTCTGCTCATTTGCAATTCCTGAAGAGGACACCATCAGGCTCCTCCAGTTGGTGCAAGCTGGCTTCAGGTGTTAAATAAATAAGACTAAATTGGACAAAATTATGAAGATTTTCTGTGGGCAAAGCTCCCTTTTGACTCAAGCTGTTCGTGCAGTCTATGTGAATAGTCCCCTGAGGACCTCATTAAGCACTATTCTATTTTTTTCAATTATTATAGTACTCTCATTTTTTCAAAGTATTCCAGTTCTATTTTTTTCCAATTATTATGCCCTAGAGACTGGATGATACTGTTTAGCGCACATAAAATTTTGTTTTGATTTTTAAATTTTTTTGTATCTTTCTTGCTTCTATTTCATTATCTGCCTTTATTTTACTACAATTTAGTTCTGGTCGTGCTCAGTGAAGATCTTTTGATTTTTCAAATCACTGTCTTGCACTATTGTCCCATCATGATTTCATCTACTCTGTTAGGAGCCACTTCTACACACAGGGCAGTACTATGGCTCTTCTCCATGCAGCAAAACAGAGTTCACCTTCATTAAAAGACCCCCTGGATTGGGGTGGATTTCAATATCTTCTGTGGTTAGGTCCTGGAACAGGCTGCCAAGGGAGGTTGTGGATGCCCCGTCCTTGGAGGTGTTCAAGACCAGGCTGGACGGGGCCCTGGGCAACCTCATCTAGTAGATGTGTTTGTTAGGTGGCCCTGCTAGACAGGGGGGTTGGAGTTACATGATCCTTGGGGTCCCTTCCAACCCGGGTCATTCTGTGATTCTGTGATTCTGTGTAGGAAAATGATCCTCATTGGGAGGGTCACTCATTGTCACCCCTTGTGACAGACGTGATACTCACTTCCATCGTGAATTGCTGGGGATTTTATTCTCCATGAAGGTTTACACCACATTTCACCAAAACAATTCTCTTATGGGCCTAATCCTGACCACTTTTAGGAGAGCACTTCAGCACATGCTTAGCCTGAAGCATGTGCTCCGGGCATTAAAGTTAATGATGCTTAAGCAGATTTCACAGTTAACTGTGTTAAGTGGCTCTGTGCAGCCATGGTTTCCCAAAGTTGGCCTGGAAGAGACTCCACAAAATCTAGCTGGATTGAACTGCACAGTGTTTTCACTGCACCAAATACATTTACCATGAAAACAGGGATGGGGCAGTGTAAGTCTCTGTACTAAATACTGCTAGGGGAATGATTTATACACAGTATTTAAAAATATTATTGCAATTTAATAGATTAGCATAAGGTCTCTGGGGAGAGGGTATGTTTTCCTTACGTTTTGCACAGTGCTTGGCATGATATAGATGCCAGAGTTAACAAACAGTTATTAATAATAATGAAATACTTCTACTGACAGGGATGACGCCAGTTCTTCATATCAACCACATGTGTCAGACAGATAAATATCTGACAGATAAATGTAGATCTGCTCAAATTAACTCTTTGTGACTTAGAAATTTTTGGTTTTAAGATGAGACTGGCTCTACATCCCTTACTCTGTCTCCCTTCAGTTCTAAAACCTCTTTTTACAGCTGAGAACAGTCATCCGCCTGAATCAAACCACTGCAAGTACGAAAGCATCAGACACTCCTGTTTCATTACAGGAATAATATAAACCAAACCCAAGTGTCAGCAGAGTACAAGCTGTTGACAATTAATGGCTCTATGGCACACATCTGGCTTTTTTTCCACAGTGTGATTCCTAGACCTGAATTCATTAGAGGCAGAAATGTCTTGTTTCATATTAAGCACTTTACTGCCCAGCCATGAGACTGGTCAAAAGCTCCATCCTTTTGTAAACAGGTGATATCTGAGAGAGAGAAGGAGAGACTGTGAGACCTCTCAAGAATTCAGATGAAAAAGACAAATGTCACGGAATTTGTGACAGAGAAGTGTTGCACTGCCTCTTTCAAGTATGTGCCTACTGGCCAGTCAAGATGGAGGTATCAAAAGTTGACACTTAAAATTCACCTTTACAAGGTCTGGGTGGAATTCCACATGAAGTGAAGGCAGCTGACATGCTATGAGTTTCTTGGTCTTCTGTTTCCAACTGATCTCAATGTGATCAACTCCTGTGCCAGCTTTTGGGAGATGTCTGTGTGAGGCAGGGAGGCAGCAGCAGCACAGGATGAGCCTGTTCTTCACTTACCAGCCTGTTGTACCACCTCAGCCAGCCGTGCCATGGCCTTGAACCTCTGATAAAAAGATAACAAGACTGAAGCTATTGCATGCAGAGATAAAATACAGTGCCTGCAGTCTCAGCTGGGCTGCCCTTGTTCCCTTTCTGATTTGAGCACACTGCATGATTTTGAGCTAGTTTTTCCACAGCCAAGAGTTAGAAGCTTGTTTTAAAGAAAAATTTAAACAAATATGAAAGCTAGGATTCCAACTGTATCAAAAAACTCTGAAGACTGAGATAATAAAAATAACATTGAGAGCCACTAATGCAGCCATCTATTTTGTGCCACCACCACCTCTAGCTGCCTGAAGAGACAAGCCCTGAACATCAGGCACTCAGCCTTCTTCAGAGCCCAAAAATGCTCCCATGTTTTGAGGAAAACAGGATTATTTTGACAAGAGCTGCCAGAAAGTAAAAGCTTCATACATGTGAGGAAGACTGACTCTTATATTTAAAATAAACTGGCCCAGTGGCTCCCAGCCCAGCTCTTAAGGGCTGTCCGAGGCAAAGGCACAAAGGTTTTTTTTGGAAGACTTTGTGTTCCCCAGCAGTCTCCAGGCAGCTGCCCTATATTTTCTTGACAGAACCCTCTCAGTCAACACAGATGTCCCTGACCAGAAGACAAGCACCTGCTGGTACCACGGGGACCCACCACTAATGGTGTGTACCCACACATGTCTTCCCCTCCACAACTGCTCATGAAGCTCCCAAACCATTTCTTTTCTTCTCAAAATGGCATTGCACAAGAGAGAGATTACATGAGAGCACATGGCAGGGGTGCAAACTGCAAGAAAGGGGCAGGGCTCCTCCTCCACAAGTGGACTTGGCCCATCAAGACTTTGCCTTCTGCTGTCTACACCAGCTTTAAAAGCCATTTCACAAATAAATACATCAGTGTGTAAAGGGTTTTGGCACAGAAAAGGTGTGTGATAAACTGCATTCCAAACCCCAGCCCTGAATTAAGTATTTAAGAACATCTTCCAACAGGGAAAAGGGTGAAGAAAAAGAAAGAAAGAAATAAAAAGAAAAGAACCAAAGCAGTTGGCAAAGGCACAGATGAATCACAAAACTCTACATGGACTGCCAAAGTCAAAAAACACTCATAGATACAATTTACTAAACCAACCAAGTAAGAGGTGCTTGTAAATTACAGATGTGTGCAGATGCTGGTGGACTCCAGAATTAACTCTAAGCCCATTAAAACTTTAAATGCTCAATGTGCTTGACTGTCAGCAATGGCTTTAAATGGTGTTGTAATTTGCAGATCACTAGGGATGCAAACTTTCCCAACCAAACACCTTTAAGCTGAGGGCTTAAGGGGAGCAGACCACTGTGCTTTAACAGGATGCTAATCTTAAAAACATGGAATCTACCTACAAATAAATCATGCCATGAGAAGGTCTAGCAGAGTGGCTGGAACCATGGTATTTCACAAATTTAAGATTGAGATCCCTCTATGAACATAGTAGATGAGGGCATCATGAGGTTCCTCAGTGGGGCACAGAGTGGGAACCAATCCCCCTTAAACTTACAGGAAAAAAAGGATTTATTCTCCCCTAATGCTATGCTGAGAGACTTGATCTTGTGCTGAACCCACTTCTGCTCTCAAGACAGCTCCAGTTTCACCTGAGGTATCTCCCTTCCAGGAAGGTCTCTAAAGAAGATGAAATGATTAGAGGTCTAACTTATGAAACACAGGGTTTTTATGATGTGAAAATAATGATCAGAGCATCAAAAAATGTCCTGTCATCTATTCCAATATGCAAAATTCTAGTCCTAAAATAAAGGACTATTTCAGAAAGGAAGGAGGTGCATAACAGAGAGGTTTTTAGTGGCCACAACACAGAGGCTCAGTGCTGATTTACACCAGCTGAGCTACTGGCCTCTGGATGTTGGCAACTCTGCCAAGGCTGGCTCTGTTTTAAACAAAAAAAAGGAGAATTAATGCAAACACAGTCTTTTTTTCAAACAAAGTCCACCCATGCTCTTGGGAAAGGGTGAAGCAGGAATCCTCCTCCCTTGCCCATCTTAGCTTTCAAACTTTTTGTTTTGTTTTTCCATCTGAATTTATTAAAGCCCTTTATACACTTATAAATTCTTCTGCAGCGCATGCTATGTTCAAAGCCAAAATAATAAAAGAATGAGAGTGTTTCTTCCCAGGGATCCTTAAATATTGAATGCAAATTTCCTGATAAAAATCCCCAAGAATCACAACATAGTCTAGTGTACTATAAATTATGCCAAATCAAATAAATCAGACTATATTGTCCCTGGTGGCTCCTACTCCGTCTTTAAATATATTACCCACTCCTCATCAGTCCATTCCACTCAATAACCAGCTCTGTCTTCAGTCTCCAGGCCCACTTTAATTTGAACAATATATTAGCCTTTGCAGTATAAAGGAGAAAGAAACTTCAGGAAGAAGGTAGGCCTGCTTACAAATGAATCTCTCGTGGCAGCTCACTTGGATGTGTAGGATGGATGACTACTCCGAGCGATCTGTGTCCCAAATTCAAGCAGGGCAATAAATCCTTCCCCTGCTGGCCAGCCAGAGGCTTGGAGAAGGAGCAGTCCCTGCCTCCAGCTCTCCCAAGTCTCACCTCCCCTTGTCCTTCCCAAATACAAGGGTTTGCAGCCTCTCAGTCAGGTTCAGAGAGCATAATTCAATGGCAGACCTGGGAAGAGCAAAACCAGAACCGCAACCTCATGGGAGAGGGGGTTCCTCTGGTGGGTGTCCCAAAGTTAGGTGCCCTCAGCTGGGTAGAGCCAGAGCCTGCATCTATCATCCTCCCAAATGAACCCCAGCTCCACGCCAGGGCACGCTGTGGAGAAGATGGAACTGAGCATAAGGAGGTGAGAGTCTGAAAGAGGGCAAGTGAAGGTAGCTGACTAAAAAGCTGCCTTATTAGAGGGTACAGGCCAGTGTATGATGTGTCTGAGATAATGGTGTCACAAGCTGAAGGCTTGTGGTACTGAGCCAAAGTTTCACTCGGCCTTCCCTGGAGAAAAGAGCACACAGTCTTGCATCGTAAAACATCTGGTAGGGCTATCAGGAGGGAGACTGCTGAGGATACAGTTTAACAGAGCTGCTGGGATTTTTTTTTTTTATTACATTTATTTTCATGAATCATAATAATAAAATAAGGAAAAGTTGGAGTTCACTCAATTGAGTTAATGCTTTCGGAATTTTATTAATCAACATCTCAGCATTCATAAAAAAATGACACCTTTTAAAACCAGTGGAGAGGAACGTTTCCAAATACTTTCAATCAAAAGAAATTATTTTAAAACTCACATTACATGTATTTTTAAACCAACCCCTCAGGGAGATGGGTGTGAACTCTGAATTATCCCAATTAACTTCAGTGCCAGAGATCAAGGCCAAAAAATGCAAAATCAGCTCTAAGCTTTCAGAATAGGTTGCTGAAAGTGCTACCCTGCCAGTAAAGCAGTGACCATGTGCAGGCTGAGCTTTCTCCTTGCCCAGTCCCTCAGCACCACTAAGAGCAGCTCCAGCACAGTAACACAGTAACATAGGGCACAGCAAAGAATAAAACAGAGCTGCCCACGACAGCCCTAGTACTAACTAAATAAAATATTCCTGGTGAGGGGAAAATAGAATTATAATTCTCATAAAAATGTTTACGGACATTCCCTCTGTCTGGGCACAAGGTTAGCATCCACTTAAGGGCAATAATTTCAGTGCCCAATTAAGAAGCTGTATTTCATACACACAGTAGGGCTGAATGTCAGCATTTTTACTGTATGTGAGGGGCAGCACATTAAAAGTGCAATCACCCTGCGATTCCATGTGGGTCTCATCCTCCCTAATTCTAAATGCTGGGTACACCATGTTCTGCTATTTACCCCAGAGATTAAATAATTAATAGAAAAAAAAATCTATATTTGGTGCAGCAAAACTAAAGCCCAGGGTTATGAAGGAACATCTTCTAGGACATACACACAGTGGTAGATCTGGGGAAGCAACCAGATTCTTTACCCTTCATGGTTCCATTTAAGAATCTGTTTCCCCCTCTTCTCCCACAGCTTTCCTTTTTTTTTCATTCCCTCTTCCCTGCTATGTGACTACTTAGCTCTTCCCCACACTCCTCCTCATCCCATGCTCTTCTCTCCTGCAGTAGCTGCTTGGATCCACTCCCCCAGCCAAGACTCTAATAGAAGTGCAACCTGTCCTTTTCTGGAAAGAAGCAGCATCTTTGCCTCCCCTGCTACCTGGAAGGGCAGTGCCAACAAGAAGGTAGTGCTAGTGAAATGATGTGAAGGAAAAGATTTGGTGGACCTGTCCCCTCAGTAGAAGGGGGACCAGCAACGGGAAAGACCAACCCTGACCACATGGAACAGGAGTGGAGTACAGGTCTGATGATGATCAGTGGGGACTTTTGGTGGACAAGACACAGTTATTCCCACTGGAATATGAGCTTGCCAAAGAAGCAGAATAGGATGCAATCTCATGTCTTACAGCAGCCCTCAGCAAGGTCCTGCCTCCCAACAGGAGAGCTGGCTCAGAGTGACTGCACTCTTCTGAGCCACTTCCAGCAGGTCCTACAGAAACCATATGGCCATTCAGTGCACTGACCTGATTCATCTTGTAAAATCAAATGGTGAAAGAGAGGAGTTGACAGAATAGAGTGATAATCATTGTCCCCATGAGATACAGGAGCTTCTTTCTGTCTGTAAGTGAAAGAATAACATTCAGAAGCTTTAAGACTCTTCATTCAGATACATTCAAGCAGATAATATTCTTGCCACAAAGATTTATTTAACCAGAAGAATGTGAGGGGGCCAGGAACAAACAAACACGGGATTTGAAATCATTCAGTGACACTAAGATGAATTTAGGACAAAGCTCTATGAAGGCGAACTGTTCTGACATTCACAGAAGCACACTTTGAGCAGAAATGTTGCTGTGAGCAGAAATTACAGTGCAATGCTTGAGCTTCAGCATCACACAAAGACCAGTTCAAGAATGACTTGGCTAACTAGAGCAAAAGGCAAGATTTTACCACAAGACCCAATCCTTCAAGACAAGTTTTAGTGTGACAGACAAGATTTGGTGTAGTACTGCCTGCAGCAACAGCCAAGTAGCCCATGATTCTTGAAGGAGCAAATATCTGATGACCACATTGAGCCAGATCTCAAAATCTCTTTGCAAAGGGAACTTCCAGTTGGAGTGAGTGGGAACCTACTCGCCTGGCAGCTGGTGCTGTTCAAGTAAGTATCTGGAAGTCAGGAAGTCAAGAATTCAAAAAGCTGTTGGATCTCAACCAAAACCCATTGACTCATCTCCCAAATTATTCAGCAGACTGCAATATTTACAGTACATTGTTTTAAGAAAATTATGCAAACTATATGTCTTCGTCAGATAAATTATTCACAGTGAGTAATATGACCCTGCTGTCATACATAAATATAGCTCCCGATCCAGTTATTTCTCCTGTTGTCTAACTACTGCTTCAGTTAGCTCAGGCATTCAAGAAGCTCTGGGCTTCAGCAAAAACAAGGCATTTCAGTGGATTTAGTGCCATAATCCCTCTGCAGCAAGTCTCAGAGCACAGGGAGGATTAAGACTGTAACCTTCATTTACCAGCAGAAGCATGGTAAAGGTGGTGGTCTGTTCAAAGATGATCAGTGGCCGGTGACAGAGCCAGATGAACAATCCCAGTTGAAGATGCTCAGTCCTGTGCTGAAATCCACACCTCTTAAGATGTGGCTGGCAGCTTTGCCCCTTTGCCAAATACCATTTGCATTTTAAGGTGACTGAGCTGCTGTTCAGTTATCAAGTTGAGAGTAGAGTCCCACAGGAGGATGGTTATGGATCCTGGCATCAATCAGGACTGAAATTTGTGGTGTTCTGGCCACTCCAGAGAGACCCAGACCCAATCTGAAGACAATCGTGTCAGAGAGATGCACAGAGCTGGTATTGAGGAGGAAGTGTTCATGGAGATACCCTTGTTGTGGCATGTAACAGAAACCAGTATTTGAGCACTAGGCAGGACTACTACCAGAAAGAGTAACACTAACATTGCAGGGAAAACCACAGGAAACAGGTCTTATCAAATTGAGGAAGGAGAAGCATGGAAGGCAAGAAAGAGTAGATGAAGATGGTCTTTGCAGAAGGGGAAAAACCCAGCCAAAACTTAAAAAGCTTCATTTATGTACATTATTGAAAAGAATGTAACATGGAAAAATAGAATTTTCCCCTCTGAGAGAAGTCTTTGGGGAGGTGGTTGATGCCAAAAGTTTTTGCTGTGCTTGACACAAGGTCTTGGCAGGTATCACAACACAAATGCAGTACACATTTGTGCTCATTTAACAAAGGAGAGGACACTTCTACAGGGGGATTGGGAGTCCAATGGCTTTACATGAATGCTTTACATTTTTCATGGTGTAAAGTGTGCAAAAGTTTACATAAACTAAGTGTATGCCAGAAGAAAAATCGCAGGGGTAAAAGCTCTGCACAAAACTGAAAAAGAAGCAGAGTACTAGGAGAAAAATGAACTCAGAAAAATAGGCATAAAGGGACTAGCACCAAGACCACCACTACACCAGCAGGGACAGCTACAAAACTGACAGGCATCTCTCAAAATAGTGAATGAGGAAGGAAAATTCATTTTTGATCAAGCTTAATCTGAGAGCTTGAACGGCTTTCTGTGCATATAGGAACATAAGATGCCAATCTCATTGAAAGGCCTGACGTAGTTAATCAGAGAACTGTATTGAAAAAGTTCAGTCCTGAGCTACTAAGTGAATAAAAACCTAAGAAAAAACTTGGGCTCTTCCATGAGGCTCACCAAAAAGCACTAGATTATGCCTCATGGTTGTTAATAAAAATATCACCATTTTGCAACAGAGAACATGGCTTTGACTATGGTATTTGGATGTCAAGGGTTTCCATCTTCATCTGCTGCAGGCTCAGAATAACTGGAAAGAACATCACACCACCTACTCCCATTGCTAAAAGAGGCATGACAAGTTTGTCCCATTGAGAAAGAGTATTTGAGCATTAGAGAACCTAGTACAAACATTTGTAGAGCCAACAGGCTCTCTGTCTCACTTAAGAGTGAGAAGTATGAAAATCTGTTTCCCACAGATGCCACCATTCTTGCAGCACACACACACAAACAAAAATTAAACAGCTCCTTCAGTTGTAACTTTCTGGTTTTCTTCACACAAACAACAAAGTATGAGGGGAAATGGAGTCACAGAAGGTTATGCTGGTTTCACATGGATGATCTGAAACCACAGATGAGCCATCTTGGTCAATGTACTAAAAATGTTTGTTTCCTGTTTGCAGTTACTTTGAGGGAAATTCGTGAAATTCATGAAAGCAACTGCACCCAAAGCCACGGCAGAGAGGAGTGCTGAGCTAAGAAGGGGGTCACGTGTTCCCATTCCTGGGCAGTCATGAGTGGGTACAGATATTAAGCCATCCCTTTCTCTTCCTCTCCATATCCCTTCCTCTACGGTCAGATGGTCTTTGAGAAAGCAAGAAGCTAACATGCAGAAAGAAAGACACATTCCATGCACACACAACACCACCCCAGCCCTGGCCTTTGTTTGGATATAATTGCTCATTTCTCTTTCATTCTTTGAAGTAAGTATATGGTCTACTGACTCCATGAAGACTCAGAACCAGAAAATATCACCCTGTGATGAGGGCTGATGGTGTGCATCTTGTGCATGTCCATCTATGCCACGCTCCAGCTTACATTCACACTCCATGTGCAGTCAAAGGCATCAAGATTATCTCCCCATATTCTTCCAAGATATATCATTTAAAGCAATGTTATGGAAAACTTTCTGGTAGCTAGTTTGTGTGTGTATAAAAAATGTAACTAACCAAATCAAATTCTTGGTGTCCAGCACAAAATTACTGGATCTCAGACTTGCTGGCAATCACTTTTGGACTGAAGAGGGAAATATCTCTGTAAAGTTGCCATTGATCTATAAAGCAGAAACATCTGCTGAAATTGTTGTCCTAGGCCATCTCCGTCTACAGTCAGCAGGAGGCAAGCCTGTGGTTAATAAGCTTTCTCTCCCCCTTCCACAGTAGATGTCATTGCAATGAGTACGAAGCACAATAAGAAAGTTTACAGGATATGGACTAACTCAGACAGAAAATACAAAACACAAACATGGAAAAAAGGCATCACTGAGAAGACTGTCAACAGCTTTCAGATTAGTGATGTACTCCTGCCAAAGCAAAAACAGAACCTCTGGACCAGCTACTCCAAACCAGCCCTGAGATTCATCTCCATCAAAAATCCCATAAGCTCTCTTCTGCAATCCTATAGGAAAGTGCTTGCAAGACTGGGATTTAATCAGTAAAAGACTCTGGCAGGATTTTCAGAGAGTTTAGTTCAATTTGCAGTGCAGTTTAGACCATATGCCCACACTTAGTTTTTTAATTTCCTCAGTCATGCTAATCAATACAAGCTAACAATATGTTCAACAGCCTGAACAGGTACCAGAGGAGTAGCAACTCCCCAGCACAGAGGCAGAGAGATGAACCTGGTGTTCGTGGCTGGCAGCAATATTAAAGAAGTTGAGCAAAATCTGTGCTCCCTTGGTGAAATTTTGTGTTCTCCCAGGCTACTTTTCACAACAAGATTGTTGGCTGTTTCCACCCTCAGAAAACTTTGGAGGGAACCATCAAGCATTTCACCTAGGCACCTCCCCGGACAGGCTGATGCCATTTCTCCCCCTCCACAACCTCCTGCACCCTACACCAGTGAACACCTCCTGCTTCAAACCTTCTGCCTGTGAAAAGTGTGTGAAGAGCAGGTCAGCTAGTTGCACACACCTTCAGTGGTCAATGAACCCCAGACCATCTTGGGAAAAGGCTTTCCTTTCTGCACTAGAAGGACCTGTTGGCACAGCTTCTGGCTGGAGCATCCTCCTGTCCAATGGGACTGAGGTGGGTGCTCAGTATTTGATTGAGCCCTCTGAGGCCAGCACTCCTGCAAGGACCACTTGTGGTATGGGCAGTGCAGCTGCCCCAAAAGCCTGCCAGGACCCCCTGAGGCTCTGCCATCCTAGTACCTTGTCACCTCCTTTACAGCCTCTGGGTATGTGTCCAGCAAATGCCACCACTACCGACATAGATGGTGCTTCTGTGAGGCTTTGCATCATTTACCTTCTCCTGGGGAACCAAAAGTTAGCTGGTACAAAGAACAGCCTTCCTAGTAGCTGGAGCAACAAGACTCTTCTTCTTATGCCAGTTACAGCATGTCACTCTCTCATCACCCTGTCATTGCACTGCTGCACATGCCACTTATTCCAACTTAAATGGTGTTACACTTACCAAGGCTATAATTACACATTATAGTGTGGCTTTTCTACACCAAAAAAGGACTGAATGTACAATTACACAGCTCATAAATAGAAGGATACCGTACTACTGCACAAGCAGACATGCCCACATAAAACCTTTAATTTAGGTTGCAAATATATTACAGCGATTTTACAAGCATGTTATTTTGACTGTGGTAATTGTTAGCTCCACCCCTTGGAGAAAACCTGCAACTGCACGGGTCTTTTCCCGGCCACGCCGCTCCTCATAGGGTGAGGACCTTGTCATTTAACTAGGAAAATTCATGAAAAAAGGATTTGCTGGCTGTTATTACTATTATTAATGTTCCAAATATTTCAAGACAAATATCTGAGCATATGTGTACCTCTAAATTATTTTAGGATTTAGAAACACTTTCTAACTTCTAATAGTCAAAGACATAGTCAAGTGAAAAAGCACATGTGCCAAATTCAGTAACCCCCCAAAAACTGAGACATTAGAACTAAACAGAAAAACATATGGAAAATGCAAATGCCTAGATGACTATCGATACTAAGACGAACCACCATTGTGACAAAATGAGATCTAAGAGCTTTTTTCGAGTCAGAAATACCAAAGGGGATCAGAGAGCAAACTAATCTCATCTTCATCTCCAGAGCTTTTCAGAGAGCAACTCAATGCATGTAGCTGATGTGAAAATTCACAATGCATCTAAACTCTACCAAGACAATCTCTCACAATTCCAAAGAATTTTAACATTCCATAGCTAGGTTAGAAGAAAAGCATATTCAGTGGTGTGTAATCATCTTTCTTAGACACTCTCTTGCCTAATAGCAACCAGCTGGGATCATCTATGTCTGAGGTTTCTTGACCACGCAAAAATTCTTCCCTCAAACCACCTTGCCAACAAAACCCTGCCATATCACACCATTCATGTTCCACAGTATCCCTACTGTTGTGGGACCACCAACAGCACTGGTTTGGTAGCTTACAGACTGTGCTGGTGTCACTGAGGATTAGGGGTGACAGTGGAGGGGATGGAGCCTGCAGCCATTGGGGCACCCAGAGCTCCCACTGTGTAGGGCAACATCAAGATTTTGAGTGAAGGGAAGACATTCCCCTTAAGTATTCCTTGAAAAAGCCTCAGGGCAGAGAGAAAGAGGAAGGGAGGGAGAGAGAGGTGAGAAGAGAGAGAGAGGGAAAGATTATTCTATTAATTCCTTTCCATACATTTAATTTTCATCTTTAAATGGGCAGTAAAGGCCAACAGAAATGAATGATAGATGTTTTTGGAAATCTATAAAACATGAAAAGTATGCACTTCTCTTAAAGTAGTTTTTAAATTAGCCACAGCTCACTGCACTCAGAGTTGTTGCTTACTGTGGTGTACAAAAGGCCAGTGATTCATGAGGGACATGAATTTCAGGGGTGGAAAGGGGTCACTGCAACCCTCCCCTCCTTCCATCTTTTTCTCACAATTAAAAAAAAAAAACCAAAAAAACCCAAAATGAAAACATTACAGTTTGTAGGCTCACACAGACAGACTAAAATATAATACATATATCTATATACTGGGTTGTATAAATCTTGATTATGGATATAGATAGGAACATACACATGCATAAATAGGGTCAGTCTTCATTCCCGCATTCACTGAGAGGTACAGCTGGAAGTATTTAACATGGGAATATGAAGAAAGAGGAGAAATGTGGGTCTGGAATTTGGAGTTAGAAGAAAATTTCAGTTCTGAGGGTCAACCAAGTTTGTGATGCCTTTTGTGTAACAGCAGCAGCTCAAGTCAGCATTGACAGGAATGATTTCCAGTTTCTAAGTGCTTTACAATGAGACTGAGAACTGATAGTCTTAAAGGAGCATGATGATTTTGCAAAACAAGATTCCTTTCTCTTGTCAAATAAAATGCAGAATGATCAATATCTAACTCCCATGTCTGAAAAGCCCATGTTTTGGGTATTAGCACTGCTATTGACTGTGAAGACTCACCCAAAAACACACACACACAACTTGCCCATCTTCCTGCACAGGGTAAATCGACAGGAAGAAATGGAAGAAACCGCACAGTAACTTTTTGCAACATCAATTAATTCTTTACCAGGCAGGGGGAGACAATGCAAAAGTACACATGCATTTGTGGGCCTCGTGCTTTGGCTAGCAATTGGCTGACAGTACTGAAAACTCCTTGTGACCCCTATTTTCTGCTACAGTAGGACAGATTTGTAGTGGAAAAAGGACATCTCTGGTGGGATAAGGAAAGATTCAGTCAGCAGAGACCTTGAGACCAATGGTGGTGTCACTCCAGCAGGAAAAGAAGAAAGTAACTTAGGCAGTAAGTGCTGAGTAAGGTGCTCTCAGACTTTAAGAGATTGAAGTAGGAAAATAAACAGGTAGAAGACAGGCTCCTGGGTCTGAAGACAAAAGAGAATCATAGAATCATAGAATAGTTTGGGTTGGAAGGGACCTCAAAGATCATCGAGTTCCAACCCCCCTGCCATAAGCAGGGACACCTCCCACTACATCAGGCCGCTCAGTGCCTTGTCCAGCCTGGTCTTCAACACCTCCAGAGAGGGGGCATCCACGACCTCTCTGGGCAATCTATTCCAGTGCCTCACCACCCTCACTGTAAAGAATTTCTTTCTTATGTCAAGTCTAAAACAAAAAGGAAGAAACAAAAAGGAAGCCCTGAGGGGAGGCACAGGGCAGCATTCAGAAATTAAAAGTGGGAAAGAACTGGTTAAAACCAAGTAATGAGTGACTGGGTCACTTGAACTCATGAGTGAACACACATCCCAGCAAGACCCATAGTCACATGAGATGTTATAGGACACTTGGGGAACTGTGTGTGTTCCCAGGGTTTGAAAATTAACTGCTCAGTAAGATACGCCAATGGCATTGCTATATTGGCCAAAAGAAAACAACATAAAAGGGCTGTAGGAAAGAGGACCGCCAAGCTCAGCTCCCCAGGACAGGATGCGAAACAGCTCCTTACGGCACACGGAGAGTCAGAACACATTCAGTTCACTTCTTCCCAAGCAAAGAGCAGGAGCAGGCAGTCCAAGTCCCATCAGCATTACAGAAGAAACAGCCAAACCCGCTGAATGGTGTTTACCAGTGGTTATAAGGCCTTAAGAAAAACAGACGAGTCAGCACATCCTTTGACCTAAATCAATGAAACCAAGTGCTTGAGAGAAGTGCTGTCCTGTCCGCAGTGGATGACATCTTTCCAAGACGAATGCCCGAGATTTTCCCCCCTTTAGATGCCGCAAATGGTTTTTGGCAGATACTTCTACACCCAGATGGCGCCAAGTTAACTACTTTTATTATGCCTTTTGGATGGTAATCTTTCCGCAGACTTCCTTTTGGCATCACTACTGCACCCAATATATTCCAAAGGAAATGACAAGGCTACTGCAGCACCTGGAAAGGGATAGTTGCTTGTACAGACAAAGTCCTGGGATATTGCCATTAAGAAGCGAAACATGATAAAAGCTGGTCTAGATTTACAGAGACAGTTGGTATTCAGGTCTAAAACACAATAAATGTTGGGCTACATCAAAACTAGCTGAACTATTGAGACAATGTGCATGAAAACTAGGCAGACCGAGGAAAGGTAAATTGGCCTAAGAAAGTAATAAATTAATGCAAAGTCCTGAATCTATGTCAAAGTGAAATGAATGCTGGGTTATGAATGGCAATAATATATCCTTGGAATGAAGTCCTGGAAAATGAAAGCACCTGATATTTGAACACAATACAAGGATCTGTTTTCAACTTTGCAGAAGCCCTACCTGAAGCACACCAGTTCTCCCTCCCTGTAGCCACCCTGCTCAAACTGCAGACTACTGAACTACTGCAACCTGGGCAAACCAGTGGGGCCACTACATACTGCTCCTGGACATTCACTGATGATATAAATCATTCTCTGCAGACTGAGGAGTGTCTCACTGTAAAAGAAGCATGTGAAAAATGTATAAAAATACTCTTCCAGAAAGCCATTTTAACTTTGGACTGACCACAAACCACTCGTACCCCTGATAAATAGGAAAGACTTGGATCATGTGCCAGTGACTTGTCAAGCACTACTTAGTGCTTAATTAGGTACAACCCACAGACATAATACAGTGTTATGCCTGGCACAGCCCTGGTAGTTGGTGGTACCCTATCTAGATACCTTGTGAATGTGACAGATGTACGAATATTGCAAATGGCTAAGGAAATTAAAGCTTTATGAAAAAGGTCTGCAAGAGAAAATCATCATCCCATTCATAATTAGAATACATCTTACTGTCTACTACCAAAAAGGGCAGATTTTGAGTGTGGGAAAAGTGACTGCATTACATACACAAGGAACATACCCAGTAATAACTGGACTCTCATTCCACAAAGAAGCATCGTTTCTGGGCCAACATGGTTATCCCAGCAAAAATACCACTGTGGTTCTTCATTAGTGACAAATATGAATAAGCCAAGATGTCTGTTTAGCAGGCTGCCACTGGTAGAAGACATCCTGCTTTTTCTCACTATGCCTATATGTAGTTGCTTGTAAAACACAAGGATTACCACAGTCTCCTGCAAATGGCTGAGATACCTACCTCATTCCTGTCACTTGGGCACACCAGGTCCTCACAAGTGACTTCCTCATCCATCCCTCACCCAGAGAGACTCCACTGCATTACAGCAGCAGTGTTGAAGCACAAAGTTGAGCAACACAATTAACTTTCCATTTATTTGGAATTCTCTTGGTTAGGTTATTATCCTCAACACAATGACTTCTAAACTGGAATGCCCTTAACTCAAATGTTTTTAGGCTTAAACTTTGCAGCAATGTATTGTACATCTCTATCTGACATTTTTTTTCTGGAATTCTTGCTTTGAGCAACCACATTGCTGGCTTTTGATTCCTGGAAAAAATTCCCCTTTCACATGGTGTCCTGCTTGATTGTTAATGTTGACAAGCCAAAAGCTTCCCACCGAGATCTTGCTGGCTTTTTTGGAATCCCACATCTCCACATCTGGTATTTTATATAGCTATCCATAATATTATAATTCTTGTGCCAGTAGCTTTTCCTCTTCATTTCCAGACCGTATCTATCACAGATTTCTCACCAAATAAGTGGCTTCTGCCATATTAGCTCCTCCAGCCCCAAACAGCTGTCTGAAAGCTTCACATTTTTTTAGAAAACATCAATCACTATCTGACAACCTTACACATAAAAAACTTCATGACCAGAAAGTAATGCATTCATGACTTGTGCTTTAAGGCTATGAAAATGACTAAAGAAACTTTCCTTTTCCCCATGCTGTTGCAGCTTAAGTTCATCAACTTCTATTCACCAGTCTATGACTAACAGAGCGACAGATTCACTATTTGCAAGACCTTGACTATTGTTAGTAAGCAAAATTAGGTAAATTTTCTGACCAAATCTCACAATCAGAAAAAAACAATGCCCCAAACAGAAGGAAAAAACATCCCAGAACCTCAACCCCCAAAGGAAGCAGCTAATGAGTCTTTTGATTGAATTATCATTAGAAATAAAAACAGAAAAGTCATTAAGTGTTTGGAAAAATCAGTGGAGACTCTGCTCACAGACTTCATCAGGAATTGCTCAACCCTAGAGCAGGCCAAGCTCTGGAAAGCAGCTTTGTCTTGAAATGTATGCACAAGTGAAGTGTCCAGCTTACACATAGGCTTTGCTATCAATCAGGAAATAGGTCTTTTCTCACCTATCTCAAGATGGAAGAGGATTCTTCTTGTTGAGCATTGGAACGGGTTGTCTAGAGAGGCTGAAGCATAGCCATTCTTGGGGGGAGACACAGCTTCATCAAATAAGACCTTGGGCAACCTCATTTAATTGTGAAGTCAGCTCTGCTGTTTGGAGGATGAGATGATACACAGACAGCCTTTCCAGTCTCTGTTTTTCTATAGTTTGGTGATTCCACCAATGGTTCTGACATGTTAGCTCCACAATAAATTGCACCTCTGCTTTTACCACACTGAGATAATGACATGACAGCTACTGATGATTTCTGCTTTGCTTACAGAAAAGCTTATCCAAAAATGCTAGTCCTGTCATTTTATCATCTGTGTGCCATTTGGATAGGTTTTATCATTGGAACTGTGATAAATGCCACTGCTTGCTTCACCGAAACTTTAAAGGATATGCTTATCCCTGCATTCCCCTGGGTAGTCCTTGTTTTACAGGTGGAGAAATAAGGCATGAGAGAAGTCTGGGGGGGATCAGTAGCTGAACATTGCCTCCTGAATCTCAGTCTGTTGCTTTCAACACAAATCCATCCTCAGGTCCTTGTTAGATACTCCATGGACAATTTCTCTAAGTACTTCTCATAGCACTTACACTGAGCCAAAGTATTCAATGGCAAAAATACACCATTATCTAACCCCCTCTTTCTGCAATGCTCAGTTCAAGGGTTTTTCAGCAAATTTTTAAATAGGGCACACATTTAAATAGGGCACAACTGTACACTTGGGCTGCTGCTTTATGAACACACTTCTGTGGGGATAGAATGGCACTTTCTTTATAGAACACTGGAAGAGCCATTTTTTTCCAAGATTTTTTATCTGCTGGTGGGGGGAGATGGGGAAGAATGAGACCAAAAACACAGACAGCACCAGATGTATGCTGACCCTAAGGACTGTACCTAAGGCAACTCCTCTGCTTCCAGAGGTTCAGCACTAGCACATCCACAGGGAAGAGCCAAGCTGCTGTGTGCCAAGCATCCTACACCTTTACTGCCTCCACCCATACAGTCTCTGGTCCCATAGCACACATCCAATAGACCCTGGTCACCTCCACTCATCTGTGGAATCTGTAGAACTTTCTGGAGTTTGTGGACAGCCATTATTACTGTTCAATCCTTGCAGCAGTGGCTAACAACCTCAGCATTACCCTTCCTAGATGTGGTGCAAGCTATATGGTCCAAGAGGCTATTTTAATAAGAGGGATACCCCAAGGGCACAAATTTTAGGCAAATATTAACTTCTTAGCTTTCTAGTAGACTACTGAGGTTGTTTCTCAATAAACTGCCAAAAGCAGAACAAAAAAACTGCTTGCCAGATCCTGGTCATTTTCTGTGCAAGTGCCTGTTCATCCATCAGAGACTCTTCAGCTCTGGTGAGCAAAGGGCAAAAGAAACAAGCTCTTCTCTTCAAACTTCATTGCAAAGGTATGTCCTACCCCTGAGTGCACCACAACCTGTGCCACACCACTGACCATTGATTCAGGTGAAATGTCAGTCCTCCAAACCAGTAAAGGCCCTAACTACCCTTGCAGTAGTGGAAGCCAAGTTTCCAAATAACTTGCAAGGCAAAGTGGGGTGTTTCCAAGGGCAGGAACAGCATTCATGTTCCTAACTAGCTCACAGGCTAGAAAAAATGTGTCTTGCATGTGTGAGCAGCTGGGGCAGGGCATGATTTCCCTCCGGGGACATCCTCTCTTTGCATTGTTTTCCCTTTTTAAGGCAGCCGTCTGCAACCGTCACTGTTGAGGATAAAAGAAAAAAGTAACTCGCGCAATAGTGAGATGTAGTTAGGTTTCTGAAGAAGGAAGAGCAAAGAAACAGTTCTCTCCACATCTTTAAAGCATTTTGGGGTGAATATTTGGCTCTCACAACTGTTAAGAGCTTGGCAACATGTGCCTAATTTTGAGAGGGACAGGCAAAAGGGCTAGTGAGAAGGGATGCTGACAGGCTAGGAATGGAGTAGCAATGTGATATTTTAACAAAGACGAAAAGTGCTGCTCTACATATGAGAGCAGCTTTGTTACTGCTGTTGCATTTCGTAGGCCACATAGCTGAACCATCAGTGGGTTTGGCTGTGTCACCTTGGTATAAGCAAAGCTTGATGAAATGTGAGTAATTTTTAAAAGAAAGCATTTCTGCGGGTTTGATTCTCTGTTTTGTGGTCATTTCTTTGGAAGGAACATTAGTCATTTTGGGCTTTTGCACTTGCACTTAAAAAGGGAAAAAAGGGGTATGTGATACAGAAGGTTTTAGCAATAGTTCCAAGCTCCCTGGGGTTCACAGCCAGAGCCTTGCCAGCCCACAGAGACACCTGGTCAGCCCCCAGCAGCTCCACGGGATAAGGGGAATGAGTGCCTGCCAGGGGGAGTGCCGGCTGCCCTTGCCTGTCACCTCCTAACCAGGAGCGAGCACGCTTTTGCTCACCTCCCGTGCCTGAAGGAGCACAGGAGGGCATGCACTCAACACCCTGATTCTGCATCTGGGACAGTCTCCCTCCTGTGCAAAGCCAGGAACCAGCAGGACAAAGAAGAGACAGTGAAAAATTAGTCAGTGGACAGCAGTGTGAGAAACACCTAAGGTTCAACCAACAAGTACACCCTTTTTCAGAAAGGCAACTAATCCCATCAGAGTTCCATATCCATCTACCTCCCTCTTATAGCTGGTCTACAGACTGGTCCTGTACAGCCATCGTTTTCCATCATGCAGGATGGGGAGGCTCATCATTTCTCAGCCCAAATGAAAACATCCTCCAACCTGCCTCTAGATGCACCTGCCCCAGAGTTAAGGAGCTGGCAGGCAGGAGCGAGCACGCTTGCAGAAGTCACTCAAATCCAAAGCATTTCAAGAGCCTAGGTATCTTGGACCCTGAAATCTGTAGGGAGGTTTCCAAAATCCAAAACTATTGATTTGCTGAAAAATTTCTGACCAAACCTAAATGTCAGCCATGTAGCTCTGAATAAATAGAAAAAACAAACCAAACAACTTAGCATGGTCTCATTTAGTTTGTAAACATAGCCCAGTTACAGTTCTCAGCTCAGAAAAACTATTTTCCTTTGTAAAAAATAAAAAGTTGTCCCTATCCAGCAGCAAAATGCAGTGTAAGCTTTGCAGCCTGCTAGGAATGGGATCTCTAACATGAATTATGCCATTTGCTGTATTCCAGAAATAATTTTCCTGTACCCTTGAAAGACAATGCACTGCATATAAACAAAGTTCTCTGGGCATCGTTCTTTCTTTACCTCCCAATTCTTGCTGAAAAGTGGTAACTCTGGCTATGGTGTTCCTGCAACAGATAAGCAAAAATTCATATATTTAGCTTTGTAACTGTCCTAAGCCATGGCTTTGATTCCCTCGTGGGCCTTGGTTCAACTTAAAAGGTCTACTGGGCTATATTTTTCTGGCAGCTTGACGGCTCATGACAGACCCGTGTTAAAGGGCACAATGGCTTCATGACATTTAGACTTGTCACACAATAAGGCAACACCTTTCTACACTGACAGCAGGAAATACAGCATCTGTACTATGTGCTTGTACGTCCTTAGCATGGCAGCTCTCCTGTGCAAGAAGTGCCTAAAAAGTGTATGGAATATAATATCCTGAAGCAAAGACTGCACTCATCCATAGCTTAGGTGAAAATGCTGGTGGTGTTGATGGCTTCTTTTCTGTTATGTTGTGTCCACCTTACCTGCCAGTGGTGGACGGTGTAGGCAAAGTAAGCTCTATGCTAAGGAGGAGCAACAACAGCTCTCTGTCCAGAGCCAGAGAAAAGACCATCCCAGACCTCAGTCCAGGAGTTAAGTCTCACTGTATTCTGAGAGAATTTTCCAGCCTGCCATGCAAGTTTTCTATGTGCTCTATACTCAGGGCTTAGGAAACAGTCCCAGACAAGCAGCTTTACTCAGAGCAGCAATGAAGGGAACTCTGCTGTCATAAGTCATTCAGAATTATTCTCCAATTTTTCTCCATTGTTGGGGTGGAAAGAGACCTGAGAAATTACAGAATGGTACAAACAGGCCCATTTCACTTGCTTTTCCCAGCTTTCCTCCCTGCATCTGCCTCTTGCTTACTGGCTTGTGGGTACTGTGATAGCAAGCCACAGAAACCACGGCAGCAAGTACTTTACCAGTAGTGGGGAAAATCTCAAGGGAGAAGAGAAGAAATAGGTATAAAATTGTTACTCTTTTTGCTCCCTGTGTTTATTTATTTTGGACTCATTGGGCTAGACCGCAACTAAAACTTTATGAACCTAATAAAATTCCCAACATTCTCAGACATGGGTCGTGATGTTTATGTATTAGGCAGAATACAAAGGTGTATTTATGAGGAGACTGGAAGTACTTAGAGATGCTTGAGCCCAGGCAAGGCGTAAAGCACACGTAAGAAATGTTTTCAAACTTGCACAGGTACAAGAAAATTAACCAGTGCTCTTCCCACCTGTGTGGATGAAGATAAACCTCAAAACAAAAAGCATTTCAGAAACATTGTTCACCTCATCACAAAAACATCCCACCTCCTCACAGGTGGCAGAGTACAGGGCAATGTTAATATTTTTCAATATATTATATTTATTTGTTTGCCTAGTTCTGCTGTGACTAAAATATGAGCTTTCCCATTTTGCTAGTGGTGGTAACTATTCACACTAATAAACAGGGTTAGGTTATTAGAGTAAACATCCCTCTCTCCCTTCTGTCCTCATAAAACACACAGTATTACCTGATTCAATAAGCAAGATATGCTGCCTGACTCAAGACGAAGGATAATGGGTCTTGGCAACAGATTAGGCTTTCCATTTTTATAAATAAGAAAAAAATGAGATAGAATATATGCTGGGGATTTATTTTTGCCAGGAGCAAATAATAACTTCTGTCAATACACAGATAATCCTGCTTCTCCCATCCTTCTGTCTTTGGCCTTGTCTACCTCACCTCACAAAAAAAAAAAAAAAAGGAAGGAAAGTTGTGTGTTCATTCTCCTCCTGTCACGCATGATTTTTTTACTGATTTCAGCATTAACTTTTTTGGATACTTCCTGTCACTGGAAGAGTCTCCCTCCCCACAAGAGAAGCATACGTTTCCAATTTAGATTTTGTTCCCAGCAGATGTTGCAGGACGTGAAGGCCTTGCTTTCTCTTTCATTAAAAAGGGACTTGTAATCCACTTTACTGTCTCATACAGAAAAGAGCATCTATTGCAATGTTCAGAAATCAATGTGATCTCATAACCTTCAGCTTAATAAAATAATAATCTGTTAACAAAAAAGAATAGAAACCAAGGTCTGTGTTGAATTTATGTCCCTGAAAAGCACTTGTAAGCATCACTTCAAAGGGTGTTGTGGGAGGAAAGGCTTAATACCTCTGGGAAAATACCCCAACTTAATGCCCAGTCATTCTAAGAGACACTTCCTGTTATCTTCATAATATTTCGCATGCAAATTCAGAGTACACGTCAGTGCCTTTGGTTCTCTATGCAGAGCTCCAGGCTGATTTGTATGAGCATGACTTTATCTGACGTTAGTCCTGTTAATGCAAACCCTTCTAATCTCAAGCCATGACATCTAGACCTTGTTAAACCTGAAGTCTGGGTTTAGAGTGTAATGCCCAGATATACCATTTGGCTTCTTGCTGCTGGCCAGTGACCTGGCCAGGGTCTTCCAGGGTTTGTCACCCACATCCCTCTTACAGTGCCAGGGGGGCTTTAAATGGACCAAAGCACCCAAAACCTCAGTGGTTTGGACTTACTTAAGAAAGATGGACTAGTGTGAGCTTCTGCTTTCTTAAAAGTCACCCAAGGGTGAAGCTTAAAAGGGAAAGAATAAGGCAATCTGCATTAAAATGACAAGGAAATCCAGTTAGAAACTCCATATACTAGAACAATCTCCAAAGATTCTCTTTAAAAATCTTAAGCTTAAGCACACTACTAGGAAATTGCTGTTTGTAGTCTGCAAGATGCTCACAGTATCACAGAACCATCTGTTATCATCTGGTTTTGCCAATACCTACTTCTAAACATAGATTTATTTGTGTGTGTGTGTCTCTGTGTGTGTATACTTCACATATATTTACTTATTCCTTTCTTTGTATCAAAGCTAGGAACAAAATGAGGTTATAACCTACGGCAAAACATACACAAATATAATGCAGAATCACTAGAGCTGCCAAAAAATCCCCACTGTAGAGAGAAGATTAAGTCCAACAAAATGGACAGCAAACCACAAGTTTCATACAGAAAGCTTGTTTCCAATATAGTTAGATTTTATCAATGCATTGTTTCTTCCTGTATTATGGAAGCAATTTTTTTACTGAAGTGTAGGTACATAACAGCCAGAAGCAATGGTCCAACTAAATCTGTATTTGTGACAGTGAGAAATACAGACAAATTGATATCTCAGCATCTAATCCCAACCACATAAATCCAGCCTCTTGGGTTTCCTCATTTTCCATTATTTTTTCTACCTTTCCTAGAGCTGATATGCTCCTCTTTTTATTGCTGACTCTGGAAATTGCTCCATAATTTAAAAATTCTTTGTGTTAAGAAAGTCAACTTGAATTACAACTAAGGTTGGTTGTTTCCACTTGGGGTACTGGTTTTCCTGTTCACACAACACTGACTTTCAACTTACACATTTCTATAGCCTCTTACAAAAAGCACTGACTGTTTTGGTAGCTGGTGGTATCCCAGGCTCAGCAAGGAGAGACTGGAGGCAAGTTTGCACTGGCCGTGGGCTGCTAGCCCCTCAGTGCATTGCTAAAGGCTGCGTCTTGCATTCCTGGCTGCTCCTGGATCCCAGCAAGCATGAGCAGAGCTCAGCAGCACCCTGTTCCCACTCTGCAAGTGAGAGGGTTTACAGTGCTAGACTACAACTGCAGGGCTGTCCCAGCAAAATAACTTCTTGCTGTTATTTTCTACTTTCACCAAGAAGCAGATGCTTCCTCAAATCCTTGGGAAGACCTGGATCTCAGCTGGCAGTGTCAACAAGCTGCTGAGCCCACAGGATCAGCAATCAGAAGCATTTGGGAATTAAGCAGTTGGGACTCCAGGACCAAAAGCCCTCAGTTTGGATTTACTTTACTTCCCATTTTATTTTTGCAATTAATCACAGCTAAACAAAGTCTGAAAATCCTTGCAGCAGCATTAATGAGTATTCTGTGCCTCAGTCTTGGTACCTGGCCACAATAATCATTGTAACAAAAATCACCCAACAATGCCACCTGGATCTGCCTGCACATGAGAGACACTTTCCTAGAGAAGGGGAGTTGGTAGCTTTCTCCTACCCACATGGCACTGGAGAACATGGAGACTAAAATCAAAATAGATGCAGAAGGAACATCCCTAGCCCCTCGGCATTGATTCACCACAGACCCATGAGCACCTTGAATAAAAAAGCAGGCGGGGAACAGAGCTAAGGTGTTAAGGTGTGTCTATGCAATAGAAAATGAGATTTTAAAAAAATGCATCAGAAATACTGTTTACAAATTTCAGCTTATAATAAATGATTTATGTGCAGACTAGAATATCCCTACTCTGAACATTTTTTTTTAAGGATTGAAATTTTTCTTTCCTCTGTAAATACCACCCAGTCATCCACAGCTTAAAAATTAGCATTATCTGACATTTCTCTATGCCTTCTCCTGCTGCATGTTACTATGGTCAGTCATTTCTTCAACACTCCTCAGGCTTTTTGGCAATGACATATCAAAATGACAATTCCTGCTACACACAGACTCAACTCTGTACAATGAAACAGCAGAACAAAGCAAATGGCTACATGCATTCAGCATATTTTTTGCCAAAAAAACCCCTTTCAAAACACTCAGACTGTCTGCCACCACTGGACAGAGCAGCATCAGCCCTGAGGGTAGGTGTAAGGAGTCACACTCCTTACAAATGGGGCAGGAGCAAGGAGTGCTACAAATAGGCAGTGACAAGGAGATGGCTTTGCAGGCAGCCATCCTTCCTTCTCCAGGCCTGGGGAAGTACTTATGGGAGGGTAGCCCAGTGCAGGGACATTGAGGAAAAAAAAAGGTTATTTTGAAGATATGGCAACTCCTTCCAGGCATAACATCTGAATTGAGCATGTAGATAACCCACATTTCCCAGCATGGCTTTAAAATAAAACAAACCCATTGTGTAATGCCATCAGAGAATGGCTGACTGAGCAACTTACAGACCAGGGTATCCAAGAATTCACTCTCTATTATTATGTGAGCAGTTATTAAAAATATTACAATGAAATTTAAATGGTCATGTTAGGAAGATTTCCTACCTTTTGTGGTCATGCAGCTTTTATTTTCAGGACAAACTCGCTTTTCTTACAAGAAGTCTGATCAAGGCAGAGATGGGAACTTGCTAAAATCATCCACAATTGTATTGCACAGCACTACTTGTGCTTGCTGTTAAGAGATATTCTGTAGTTTCCTTCATTCCCTCCAGAGGCTGAGATGACTGCCCTGGGGTTAAGCCAAAAATAGATATAGAAAGCCACAAAATTTTTAACAGATATTAAAAATCATAAATCTGTAACCAACAAAGTGGAGAACTTCTATTAGCATCTTCATGTTAAAAACTATTTGTTGAGGCATGCAAATAACAAGAGTCTAATGAGATGGTTTTAAAAAGTAGCTTTTGCAAGCCCTAGAATTTTGGATTACTTGAAAAAATATCCAGAATGCTGAAAGCTGGGGTTCTTTTGACATCTCTGTGCCACACATTTACATCTTTATGAGAAGCATTGGAAGAGGCAGCCTTTCTGAGGGACCAGTCATGTACTCTTTAGGGACTAACAATGAACATACAAGAACTAATTAGCCCAAAAATCAATCTCTTCTTGCAAGACCATGACCAAGCAAGCTGGTAAACTCAGAAATACATGTATAGTCCACAAAAGATGGAGCTTGACTTTGTGTGTGATATCATACCCTTGACAAATACTCAGAAGGTTTGGAAAAAAAAAAAGCCACTATCTAGGTGTTTCCACATGAATGAAAAAGCTTACCTCCAGCTTTTAAGTTCTGTGCCACTCTCACATTCACTCTGGGAGTTACACAGCACCTACCACCCACAATCTCGGCAGGAAAACACTCATTGATACTTATATCACAGTAAAATTCACTCATGCTGAGTCAATTAATTACTTACTAAGCTGACAGCTTTTAAGACAGAGCGAGATAAATCCAACAAAATTTCTAAACATAAAAATTCAAACACAATCACAATGTCAAATGAAATCTTAAAACAAGAATATTTGCAGTGTTGAACCTTGGCTCTTGGATGGGTTTCTTAGGATCAGGTTTCAAAATGCATCAGTGCCTACAGACTCATACAGGTCTCTTACAGTGTTCTTCAATATGCATAGCAGCCAGTCCCAACAGTTTAAAACCTCTCAGACCAACTCTGGAAACCATTTAACACCTGAATCCCATTTATTTCCACACAAATGTCTCAGTTCCTTAATTGTAATTGAGAAAACTTCTCTACCTTTGCTTCTCTGCCTCTCAGGAATTATTTAGTAAGCTCTACATAAGACTTCAGAAGTCCTTCAGATACAATGGCAATGGGAGAGATGCCTTGGGTAGATCAAAGTGAAATAAGGAACTGAGGGGTATCTGCACTGAGAAGATGAGCTTTGCTTTGGCTGCTGCAGACAGACAGACAGACAGCAAGTAAACACACCACTAAAAGCCTCAAATTACAGTCCATAATTTGTAAAACCCAGCTCACAGTATTTTCAGTGAAACAGACTCAGAATTATTCCTAATTCATCATACTGAAAATTTCCTTAGTGCCATTTAGGAGATATCAAATTGTTTCCATTATATGCTCAAACAGACAAATAGCAAAACTCAGAAATTCATACCCCAAGTTACATTTATGGAAATACTGCCTAAATACTGGAGAAAACATTTTGTACCAGGTCATCAGTTCAAGACAGATGGCCTCATAAACCTCTCAGCAATGTATAAAATCTAAGGTTATACTTGATGGGTTCCAGGAATCACATTTCTCATAGATGACCGAGTGCTGCAGCAGAGAAACAGAGGCCATTTACTGCCTGGTAGTGGGATGTGAGCTGGATACAGCCATCACCTGCACACAAAGCAGGTTGACAGCAAAATGGAGAGTGATCAAGAGCTACTGTCCCCACTAGCATGTCAAATCATGGCACATCACCAATGAGGAGCTGCAGATCTCAGAATTCCTAGACTTCTGAAACCATTTTTCTTCCATTTGTTTACCTACAAGGACTGTAACAAAAGCCCAGGGCAGTAGCACACTTCACAGCACCCTCCTGAATTTATAAAGCTGGCCCTGACTGGTTATTCAAAAGTTCATAGGCATGGGAATGACTCCCAATCCCTTCTCTCTTACTAACATATATAAAAGGACATCAGATTTCACATAGAATATACTTATTTACCAGCATTTTACAAGGGAACCTCATTTACTAAGTTGCTGCATCTACAGCTAAAATATTTACTCATAAATAAGGTGAACTGTGAAACATTAAAAGATTATCAGTCTTCCCCAGTTTTATACTACTTTGGACATATCAGTAAATAGCATTCACTCATAGAAGCATAGCAAAAGGCATTGTGCAGATGAACATATCTACCTTATGGTATGTCACGTTTGCCATTGCAACGCAGGCAAGAATTGTTCTGTCATCTGTCCAGCTTGGAAATCTCTTAATTATTTACCAATGCCTTGTGTGCTCTGGCTTTGCACATAAAAAAAATCTTCTCATGTTCTGAGACATCACTGAATTTTAGAAGAAAAAGCACACATATATGTGAGAGGGTGGGAGAAAGATCTTCTCATACATGAATAAATTACCACAAAAAAGACAACAAGGGGTACACTGTAATTTGGGACTGGGAAGTATGTGATGATTTTGCTGAAATTTTACTCTTCTAAGAGATTTCACTTTTTTTAATGGAGAGAAAAGTGCATAGCTGTAGCTCACAACTTATCTACTCCTTAGGTTAATAATTTCAGTGTTGCTATATTCCAGTGGATCAGCTGCCACTGGAAAGAATTAAACAGACTACTACTTCCTTCTTCAAATAAACATAAAGTACATCTATCTAACTGTTACTTCTCATCCTGCATTTTTTCCTTTTTTTTTTTTAATATGCTACTAGAATCCAGCAACCTTTGTAATAATCTCTCCATTTTGCCACAGAACAATTCTTTAAAGTAACTTTTTTTAATGAAAATGTTTCTAAGCATGCCATTACATCCTCACCAATATTAACTTATACCTGGGACTGGAGAACAGCTGATTATTTGATGCCACCTTGTATTCCCCCTGCCTTTAAACACAATTGCTCAACCTGAATAATGCATATTACAAATTCACCTGAGGTTCAATTACAAAAAATAATACCTAGAAAACATACAAAAAAGTACAGTTCACAGATGCTGAGGGATGTTTTTTACAGGTTCACCTTGTGCTTACCAAGCAATGCTGCCTGCACTGAGCTGGTCTCCGCAAGTCTGGTCTCCTCTGTGCTTCTGGAGCTTCCTGCTGGACTTGGAAGCTTTAAAGTAACTATCCATCTGGCTTGCGAGCAGAGGGGCACAGCTGGCAGGGGAAAGTCCAGGAGGAAATATTTCTGGACATGCAGCCTGGGGGAAGAGGAAATAAGGGAAATAAAGCCAGGAATTTATGCATAGAAGTTTCTGTTCAAAAGATGTCACTAAAGTTTTTGCAAAAAATACTGTTGAGGAAACCCAGAATTAAAATGCTATTTAAATTCAACCTCTGCAAGTAAATCTTCCAGGGAAGGATGAGCCCTGAATGCCATTAACACAGAGCACATCTTTCTGTCTCATTCCACGTTTCTCTTGGCACTGGATAATGAACAGCAACAGCAAAATGTCTTGATCTTCACTGACTGCAGCATCACTGGGCTTCTGCACCCAAGGAGAAGCAAGTACAGGTTCCAGCAGCTTGACAGCTCTCCGGGGACAGGCTGACTGACTCCAAGCATCTGCTGGCATTGGAGAAATAGTGAACTGAGAAATCTCACTGTTTTGCAGAACCTCAGGCTATTTTTGGGCCTTTCTACCAGCCCTGACTCAAGCCACTGTTCTTCAGCTTGTTTTCAACCAGATCTTTTACCCCCTTGACCAGTCCACCCCAAGCCAGCAGTGCCCACCCACTGGGCATGTACCTGGGGAGCACGGCCATGGCTCCCAACCCAACACTGGACACCCAACCTACCCTCCTGCATCTCCTCCTTTTCCAGCCTACTCTTCCTCTCACTCTATCTGCCAAGGTACTTCTTGTTACATACACCTCCTGTTTTGTTCGTTTGCCCAAGTTGCCTCCTCATACAAGAGTTTGTAGCTCTTCCAAATGTCAGTGGTACATGGCTACTTGCATGCTGCTACGACTGAATATGTCTTGCAGCATGCAGAAAGGAAAATAAAAGTCAGGATCTGTATTTCTGTCAAAGCAACAAGTGTGTAAGAGATTCAGAGTCTATATTTCACTGTTGCTTTGGTGGTTGTGGGATATATATGCCAAGTTTTGCTCATCCAGTTGGTCTCCATGTACATTTTTTTTCATCAGTGAGCTCTTCTCACGCTGATGATCACATGAAAGATGCCAAACAACTAGACAACTGGATGGAAAGTCAGTGTGAGGTCACAGAAGGCTTTGCAAGTTCAGTCCTGAATACCATAAATGCATATCATATTCAAAGTAGTCACAAAAACTATATGCCAATGTGACTCATACCCCAGCCACAGCCATACTAGGCAGAAGAATTTTCTTGCAAGGCTATACCAGCCTCAGTACTAGTGATATTTTTTGGGATGGAATTGTCAGGAGTCCCTGTCTCAGAAAGCGTGTATCATCATCCTTCCTTTATCTATGATTTTCCCTGTTGCCTCTTTCTTTGAACACCAGACAGCCAGATGCACACACTTCCATATGCTGATTTCTAAGTGATCTTGATTTTGAGATATCTTCTAGTTCAAACAGTAGGTATTTTTTACTGGGTATAATTATGACCCAAAATTGCTATGTGCCTTTTAACACAGTTTGAAAAAGAACTTGAGTATCTGAGTGGGGGGAGGAGATACATTGGTTTAAGCTTACTCATCTCTCAGGGATTACCAGGCTATTCCACATTTGCCCATGATTCAGCTAAAATACTTGTAAATGCCTCTCTTCCTCCCTGAATTGCATAGCATTGCCTAGATTTAACTCATCATGGCTTTTAGTTCTCATTTTTTCCTGCAAGCAGCAACTCAGAGAATGTTTTTGCGTAGCTGCCACCTCTGTTTTCCATTTCCAAAACAGTTCATTTGTTAACCTCAGATTTTTTGAGCACTCCCTAGTGAAGCCACATTGGCTTTTTAAACTTCTTCTCTGCATACCTTCTTTTAAAGGAATTTTAATCTGTTGCACCCTAAATTCATATTTCTTACTAGAAGTCTCCAGCTTGTTTTCACACCCTTGGATGCGAGGTACTTTTTCACTTCTTCACACTGTATCCAGCTCACTAAGACTCTGATTTCACTGAGCAGTTAAGGATGTGCTTAATTTAAAGAATGTGTATAGTCCTATCCCCATTCAACAGAACACATATATATCAATGGCTGCTCCTATGGAGCAAAAGCACATGCTGAAAGTTACTGTAAATTTATTAAAAACTTCTATCATTCAAACGTAATCCTACAGCACTAAAGCAGCACCTTCTATCTCACAGTTTTTCTCAATTAAGCGAAATGAGATTTTCAACACCCTGTTACTTTTATCCAAGTCACTGGACTTGTTACCTTCTGGGGGTTTACCTCACTGCAGTTTTTACATCCTCTAGAGAGAGTAACCACATTTTCCCATGTGGGGATGACAAACCATCATGCTCTCCAAAAACAAGCAACCCCCTATACAGAGTAAGCAAAACAGAGCAGTCTTTTTAGACCTCCAACATCTGACTGGTAGAATATGAACTTATAGAATCATAGAATAGTTCAAGTTGGAAGGGAGCTTAAAGATCATTGAGTTCCAACCCCCCTGCCATAGGCAGGGACACCTCCCACTACATCAGGCTGCTCAGTGCCTTGTCCAGCCTGGTCTTGAACACCTCCAGAGAGGGGGCATCCACAGCCTCTCTGGGCAACCTGTTCCAGTGTTTCACCACCCTCACTGTAAAGAATTTCTTTCTTATGTCAAGCCTGAATCTACCCCCTTCCAATTTACATCCATTATTTCTGGTCCTCCCATCAGATATCTTATTAAAATTCCTTCCCCTGCCTTTCTGTAGGACCCCCTCAGGTACTGGTAAGTCACTATGAGGTCCCCCTGACCCTTCTCTCTTCTAGGCTGAACAACCCCAACTCCTTCAGCCTGTCTTCATAGGGCAGTTGCTCCAGCCCTTTGACCATCTTCGTGGTCCAACAGCCCTTCTTATGTTGAGGGCCCCAGAACTGGACACAATACTCCAGGTGGGGTCTCACCAGAGCTGAGCAGAGGGGCAAAATCCCCTCTCTTGACCTGCTGGTCACACTCCTCTTGATGCAACCCAGGATTTGGTTGGCCTTCTTGGCTGCAGGAAATTTTTGCAGGAACTGATAGAAAGCAGATGAGAAGGCTCAAAAATTACCTCTCTCTCTTGCTCTAGAGCTCAGTCTGAAGGTTCGCAGAGCCCATAAACTCTCGAGCAAGGCTTAGCTCATCTCTCACGTGAGGGGACTTTCCACGTTCTAGAGAAAAGTGTCACCTACCATGTCCCAGAAGCATTTCCCCTCACTCCTGAGGAGGACATGCTCCAGCAGAGGATAGTCCATGCTGGAGAAGGCAATCTCGGCAAAAAACAAGCTCGTTATCGGAGCGTAGGGAAGCTGCAGAAAGCTGCGAGGCCGGGCCGCGCCCCGGCGGCTCCGTGAGGCGGCGCCCTGTGAGGGAGCGCGGGCGGGAACTCACTAACAGCCCCGCCCTCACACAGAGAAAAGGGGCCTCTCATGTCGGGGACAAGCGGGGAGTGGCCGTTCTTTGGCATTAACAAGGGCGGTGGCACCAGCTGTGAGGCGTTAACCATGGTCTCAAGCCGGCAGAAGGCTGAGGGAGTTGGGTCTCTGAAGAAAAGGAAACGGTGGGGTGACTTATTAATATTTATAAATATGTAAAGAGTGAGCTTCAGGAGGACAGAGCCAGGCTCTTTCCAGTGCCCATCCAGTGATAGGACAAGGGGCTGCAGGTGCAAGACGGAACACAGAAGGTTCTGCAGAAATATAAGAAAAAGCTCTTTTACAGTGAGAGTGACTAAACACTAAAAAAAGCTGCCCGGACAGGTTGTGGAGTCTCCTTCTCATTCAAAACCCACCTGTGTGACCTGGTCTAGTTGTTCCTGCTCCAGCAGGGGGATTGGACTGGATGATCTCTCAAGGTCCCTTCCAAACCCTGATGTTCTGTGATTCTGTGTGAGATGAAGGAGTGGGGAGGGACCAGATATGCTGCAGGTTTGAGGCTCTCACACTTCTATACCCTCTGGGGTAATTAGAATCATAGAATAGTTCAGATTGGAAGGGACATTAAGGATCATTTAGTTCCAACCCCCCTGCCATAGGCAGGGACACCTCCCACTAGATCAGGCTGCTCAGTGCCTTAATTTGTCCCTTTCTCATATTGAAACTCAAATGAACCATCCTGGGAGAGAAAAATCCAGGAGTTCAGTACTGTACTGGCAAGTTCTTGCTTTAGAATCCAGGCTTCTTTAAATAGTCTTTTCAGCTCTAGCAGTCAAATGGAAATTGAAAAGAAATGGAAAGCGAGTGGCATGACTGAGCAGCAAATATTTTGCAGTTTAAATTAAAACTGATATGGCAAAGATTATGCTTTAAAAATCAGCAATCAGTAACCCAGCATCTCTACTGTCAATCAGATGCAGCACTTACAGCTTCACCCACTATCTCCTAAGAAATATGTTGTTTTGCTTCTTGGCTAAAGTGCAGACTCAAGGTGGAGCATGACTTCCAGGCAAAAGGCAGAACAGAGCACAGACCTGTTTGATTCCTGGCTTGGTGTCCCATCTTTGGCTTTAAACAGCTTAATTTTTTTTTCTTTTGTTTTGGTAGGTTTGCCTAATGTTTCAGTACTGCCTGTTAAAAATACGGTGCAGCTTGATGCTATCATCCACACCCAAACACCACTTCAGCACTTACTCCCTTTCAACCAGAAGAGGAATTTTTCTTGGTGTTAATGTAAGCACAGTCAAGGGCTGTGCAGGTCTCCTCTGAGAAGAAAAGAATATACCATGTGTTGAGGTTAGTCTAAAATCAAGTTAGGAGCCTTTTGTACAAAACAAAAATAAAATATTATATTAACATAGGAAATTATTCAGAAGAATCTGCAAGTAACAAAGCAGGGTAACATCCCTCAGATGGTAAAATTATCCAGATAACTGGAAAAAAAATTGCACTTATCCAAATAAGGTATAGCACTGTGAAGCTGATAACAGTGTAGGAAGTTACAGTGATCATGTTGCAACCGGTAGCCAAACTTGGATAACTAGATATCTAACATATTAGATAAAGATGTTTAATGTTTCTTCATGACAAAGTAGAGGAGTCATAAATCACAAAGTACCAATTCCTCTGGGTACCACAACTCTGTAAGTTTGGAGACAAAGACAATATCAAGTTTCATTCTCACTGTGATCTTCACGAAGTAACCCTGAGGTCAGAGAGAGAGGTGAGAGCCTGTGGAGGTATGCCTTCAGTGAGGGAGAAGTGATTTTGCTTTGGATTGCTTACATTTCTGAAAAGAAGAATCTGCTGCCTGAGTAATCAGGAGCATTTTGCCTTATAGGACTGAAATAACAGAAAAATCAGTGGTCAGTTAAGTCATTGGGGGTTATGTTGTAACTGATGATTGCCCTTAAAATTTATCAACTTTCCCTGTCAAATGCTCCCTTCCAAGAAGCAATTACTGAGTCATTCTCTTCCTGTGTCATGTAAGTACTGTTTCTTTCCATCTTCAGAGATTTTTGTATATGCATGAACACCCTATATCTCCACGCTAACACTCTCGAGCTACTAAAAAAATAAACACAGAAGGAGCAGTTCAAAGTGATCAGAATCTTGCATCAGAACAGAATTAGCCAACTGATAACAGTCTGGGCATTCATTTGCTATAATTTACTCCACCATTTCAAAGTATTGCTAAGCCATTAAATCTTTACAACATTCCAGTGGGTTGGTATTTTTAACCTTCTTTCACAGACTGTAAAAATGATAAAGAAATAGTTTAGCCTCAGTGTCAGTAACAGGGGCAGTAAAAGAGAAGGACCATAAACAAGCTAACAAGGTTACAATGTTCCAGCTATTAGACAACACCACCTCCTTCTGGAATGAAAAGTCAGCAACACAGCTGTCTGACACAGGAAAAAAAAAGAAAAAAAAAACAACCCAAACAACACTGCAGCTTCTTGAAAATAAGGCAGTCTTCTCTAAAAACTGGAGAGCAAAAGGTGAATTATGAAATTCACCTTATGAATACAGGCAAATAGTGCCTACTAATATATTACAATAAAAACAAATCAGGTGTTTAGATGCTGTTCTAAAAAACAGAGAGGGATACATGAAAGAAGTGTCTGCACCACAGCATCTTTATTCCAGGATCTGGGTGGATCTGCTTTTGTGGCAGAACCAATGGCAGCACCAAGAAGTCAATGGGAAGGCTACACTGCTGTAGGCAACTAAGCAAACTTTCACTGGGCATTTCATCACAGGACTGCAGCAAAGACCCCTAATATCACCTTCTTCTTTACCTGCTTGCTGGTTGGGTACCTGGGCTGGGCAGGGATATCTCTACTGCAAGGTTACCCTGTCCCTCTGGGCAAGTGCCACATGGTGTTTCTCTGAGAAAACAAGAGACCACTTCTGAAGTTTCAGTCCAACAGGGAGAAGACTATCTGAGCAGACTAAATCCAGCACCCAGGATGGAGGGAGCTGAGATCATTCCTGTGCTGTGACGACCACAGCAAACACTGAATGGCATCCAGGCTGTTATTGCATAAGACTCAAGTGCTTTCCTGGCAGCAACGTTGAAGAATATGAAAATGTTGAAACTAAATTTATTCCCAGTTTCAACATCATCTCCCCAAAAGAGTCAACTGGCAATGGAATTTCAAGGGGGAAAAGCTCCTATGAAACTAATGGCCATTTTACTCTCTCTGTCAGCAGATGATTAATTCCTGGTGCTGGAGGTGCATCTGAGCAACTTAGAAAGGAGTTCTGGAAGTCATGAAGAAGTAAGAGAGTTTTCAACCAGGGCTTAATCATTCTATTCTCAGTCCTTATTCTGTCCAAAGCTTGCTGATTAGAAGCCAGCAAGAATTTTTCTTTGAAAAAGGCAAACGAAAACGTCATGATAATCTCGCTTTGCAACTTGGGATTTCACATTAACAAGAAACTACAGCAAGACAAATTAAAAGTACATTTTTTAATAAAAAGTCAGATACCTGACACTCAGAATCTAAACCCACTTTTTGAAACCTGTGTATCTACTCCCAAAGCCAACATAAACCAGCTGATTTGGGGACTTGAAACATATGCCATATATGCTGACACATTAATATGGAATTGTGAGTTTAACTAGAGTCATCAGAGTTGAAAAACTTTCTCTAAGTGACTCACCCATGATTACAGAAAAAACAAGTCCTGCTTTTCCTCTCTCCCTGTTGCTATGTTCTAAACACAAGAGCTCACAAACATATAGCCCCTCCAACTCTGCAAGTCACAGCAAACTGCACCACGTCTGAAAATACATCCCCCAGCCTAAAACTAACCCGTGGCAGTCTCACAGCAAAGGTCTTAACATTTGTGATACTCCTAAAACAGTGATGTAGAGAAAAGAAATTGATATGGAAATATTTCCTGAGCAACTGTTTATAACAACAAGCACCTTGTAAAAATCTCCTTGCTAGACTTGAGAATACAGGGATGAAAACATGTGTTATCATCATTCTCTTTAGCTTTAAAAAGTATTAAGTATATAAAACGTAGATCCAGCATGTATGCATGTAATTAATTACTGCATTTTCTTTCTATTTAAATATTTTTACCATTTTTAATTTACTTTCCCTCCAAACATCTGGAAATTTTAATTTAAAAAAAAAAAAAATCAGTCTTTTTAGCAAGTGGAAGGACAGCCAAAGCTTTCTTGCCAATCAGGACATTCCCATATACTGATTTCATTCTTTTCCAAAATTTCATAAATATTTTTGAATAATCCTGATGATGGTGGGTTTTTTTTTCCCAAATGGAAAAGTTTGATTCAAGTAACACTACCATTACAGAGAAATTTCTGTTCCTTACAGATATTCAACAGTCTCCATATGCATTAACCATTCTCTTTCTGCACTGCCCTTCATCCAGTTCATGCTTTAGATTTCTGCAGTAGAAAAAGCAGGTGTCCCCCAGAACAAAATAGTCTGATGCCCCTCTGGAGTAGTTCTAGCCAACACATTGTCAATACACCAAACTTGGTTGACATGCTATAGAAAAAATAGCTTGGAGTCATCTAAATAAAGACTATAAAATAATTCAAGCACCCTTTACCAGCACAAGAGGTTACATTGGGGTAGCTCATAAAAAACCAAACTTGTGAACTCTTCATTTTCTCCACCTCACCCTTTGTTTTGCTATATTTTGTCCCATCTCAGCCACACCATCCAGAAGGTCCATTCATTTTCCCCAGGACAATATTTCAATCCTTCTCTTGGCAGGTAATGACTCCCAACTGATTTCCTCAGTTTGTGCTTTTAGCATGCTGTGACTTCTCATGACAAAGTTATCAATGGCACAACTAAAAGGGAATGCTTTCCAGATGGCAGAGGACAAATGCCATGGCTCTCTTCCTACAGGTCAACCCCTGGCCTTTCAGGTGGGCAGCTCTGTGGCCTCTCCTTTAACCTGTAACTTCTCACTTGACATTCTGCCTACAATTCCACGTTACATCAATCACTAAAACCCTGATAGATTAAATCTCTACATTTTGCTTCCTTTGAAGAGGAATTATTTTGTCAAAGAGAAATAAATACCAGTTAACCTGGTATAACTCACCTTAGAAAAAATGTTGCTTTAATTTTTTTCTATTTTCTACTTGCCTTTCTATCTCTGTTCTCTGTCATTTCAAATCCTTGCATACTACTGATGTGACACTAATGAGCTGCCTAGATTACTTTTCCCTTCTTCCAGCAAAGGGTGGGTGGCACAAGCATCATCTCCCAATCATGAAGTGCTCCCTTTGAGTTCATTGACTATTAATAATTCTTTCTACCAGACTTGCAATATCCTCTGACAGATCTTGGACTATTACAAAATGGACATTATCTAGCCACTCTTCCATTGCAAACATATTCATTTGCAATTCTACAGTTACTCCTTATTACCTGTGTCCCCATAGTCTATCTTAGAAAATATAGCCTCCTTAATAAACAAAAGCAAACTACTTTATAGTTTGAGGTCATACTTGGACTACCTTTATCTTCATTCCCTCCTTATTTGATTGGGGGGGGGAAAGAAAGTATCTTTTTTGAAACCATTTCATAGAATCATAGAATAGTTTGGGTTGGAAGGGACCTTAAAGATCATCGAGTTCCAACCCCCCTGCCATAGGCAGGGACACCTCCCACTAGATCAGGCTGCTCAGTGCCTTGTCCAGCCTGGTCTTCTGATGAGGATGGTGAAGAATATTAATTTTGGAAAGGTTTAGATATCCATTGTTGCCTCGTGTTGTGTTGCATAAAGATCCCAATACTTACACATACTCAAATTTGAAGCTTTAACTTTTCTGTACTTGTCAATGTGGTGATAACCATCTAAAAATAACATTTTACCCCAAAGAGAAAGGAAAACCACTTCAAAATCAATCTCAGCTTCCAGTGCACTTGTCATTTTGAGTATCCAAGTCAGCAAAAACTGACCAGAAATGGTTTCAATTGCTATCTTACCTTATGCATTGCAGCATCCCCAGAAGAGCTCCATCTGAGTAGAATACCCCTGTTGGGCTGCTGTGCCTGGCCTGAACCTGTTTGCTTCTATAGTATATTCCCTGTCCTTCCAGTTCACCTGGAGCACAACCTACACTTCTTGCAACTACTATAGCCCAATCCCACTTACTATCCAGCAGATAAAAAAGGTGCACACAGCAAATATAGGAAAAGTAGGGAGAGTTTAATCATTATTTTGTGTTTCTTGCAGGGAGAGCCATAAGCAGCTATTCACTAAATCCCCAAAACTCTCTTCCAAGTCTTTCTGGCTTGAATGATAAGGAAGATCCTCCCTTCTCTGTCTCAAGCTCCTTCCATCTTCACCATGCCAAAATCCCAGATCAAGCCTCATTTAAGTAATATACAAGGAGTAATTTCAATCCACTTAATATGTGTAATCAAATAGCTCACTGCTCGGTATATTCCAGAGTTCGAGAATGCTTATGAAGTTGCCACAAAGCTTTCAGTGCATTGTAGAGCTCTGCTTTGAACTGCCAAAGAAATTGGAGGTTCTTGCCATAAAATTGAGGTCCAGTGTGTCACAGAGTGCATGTTGTTTTTCTGATTTGAACCTGGAAACAATTTCTTTGCTTTTTTTTCCAGAACTGGTGAGTAACCATTAAGCAACCAGATTCCTGCCTCCATGTTAGCACAGAATGAAATTTTCCCAGTTGGTTTGGCCTTCTAAGAATCATCTGCCTCACGACACCACATATTAAATTTCATTAAAGAACAGATGAAATGCAGAATGCTTTTTTCCTCGCATCACTCCTCTGAGGACACCATTGTTTTCTAGCTTCCATAAGGATTTTATGAAAGACTGAGAGAGCGAGACTTCTTTATGATAATTTTTGTAACACAATGGTCAAATTTTTTAGCCACTGTTTGTAATGTTTTATGTTTAAGCTAAACAGTATGTCTGTAAACTATATTTCCATGAGAGCTACCTAACTTGGCATGGTGGTGTTCCCAGGTGCTGCACACTGAAGCAGGGTGGGCAGCAGACCTTTGCATTGGGATGCCCTTGGCACAAGACATGAATGGCTCCTTCTGGGCTTCTGAAGGCTTTAACAACACACAGACATGAAAAATGCCCTCTGAAACCAGACCAGCCATCCACGAAGTCCTATCATCTGTCACTGACAGTGACTTGCTGTAAATAAATACATGCAAATGCTGTCAGAGTTTACTCAACTGCTGCTGTTGCAACCATTGTAACAGAGCAATTGGCAGAGATTGGCAGTGTATGCCAATTTATAATCATTCTCTGTACAATTGTAAAGACCACATTAACTTGATCAGTTTAATCTCTTAAACAGTCCTCCAGGAGATTTTTCTCATTACAGACAGCAAGCAGGCAGCACTTCTTCATTAGGAAAAAGAGAGAGAAGTAATATATGAGCATAGAAACCCATGGGCTAAACTGGCTTCTTGAAATGCATTAAGCCTCATTAGTGTATGTTATCAAGAATAGCCAAGAAAATGTCTCCCAGCAGGCAGGGACAGAATCCATCTCCTATTTTGCTGGTCACCTTTGAAAGAGAGAAACCCACTGGAGTAAACTGTATGGAAATGAATGGGTAGTTCCCTACACACCACTGGAAATGCCTGGGGCAACACTGCACAGCTCCAACCAGCCTCAGACCTCCCAGAGGAAGGCTGCTCCCATGCACTTCACCTCCCATGATACATTCCATCATCTACCCTCATCAACATCTCTCTCTTGGAGTTGCAGGCAGGGCTGCAATGCAGGTGGAGCTACAGCCCAGCTGTCAGTCAGAGATATCAATGGAGTTGTGAAGCAATTAAGCTACAAGTGTCACCAGGCAAGACAGGAACATATCCAAATCCAAACTTTTTCCTCTGTTTGCCTCCCACTCCATCTTCTCTGTGAAATACTGGTAATTTCCAGGGAAAGAACCTAGTTGCTTGGAGGTACACATCTAGTTGAAAACACAGTACATGTCAAAAGCAGGGTTAGTGAAAAATACTTAAACAGACTTTCTTCCAATTTCCTGCTCAGAAAATCCTGCACTGGCCTGTGGTCCCTTTCTTCTTGCTCTGGACTCACATATGCCACCAGTAATTTATTACTCTATCACTGCTTTCTGGCTGTGATCTTGTCAGCAGAGAGATGGAAAGAGAGATAGAGTCAAAGGAAGGCAGAATCCTTAGAAGAGATAAATAAGGAATGGAGACAGGCAACTTAGAAGTGTTTGCAAACGTTAGTGTCAGATGTTCTCAAGATCGGGCCACAGTGGAGAACTGGCTAGTCCTACAGAGCTGGCTCTCCCCATTCCCAGCTATTAAACTGTTATGAAGCTAAAATTGCATGAAATAGTTTCCTAACTCTACTTTTCCATGTGTATAATAACTACCCACACCACAAGAGTGTTTCACAACTAGAAAATGGGAAGAGAAGATATACACAAGACACTGTATTAAAATGTGATCCATGCTATGAAAAACAAATGGAATCCTGGATCTGACCTAACCGTGAAGTAATTTCGAGTGATAATAAGATACCAATGATGAATTTGTTAAATCTGGAATACATGTGGAACTCATCTGAAGCATACAAGCAAAAAATAAATACACTACTTTCAAAAATTATGCAACATGACATTTTGTACATAAGCAACTAGCAGTCTAGTCTGCAATTATACTTTTACAGACATAAGCTGGGTAAATTTTGAAAAGCTTATTAATATTTCTTGTTTACATAATAGCTTAGTGAGATAGTGTTATCCACCACAATTTAGAGACACAAAAAGTCACACTGCCTCATACAGCAAATGGTCTGCCAACCCTAGAAGATACATACAGTCTATTTAGCCCACAAGAAAGCAAAGATAAAACTGGTTTCACGTGCATAACCATTATTTTAAATAATTTGTGTATTTCTAATACAAGCATGTTCAGAAAATGGCAATATCCAATCCTCACCACAAGTGTGGTCAGTATGTCCAAAACAGAACCAAAGTAGTTAATCTTTCAAAACCTTTCCCACTGTGACATTTCCATGATTTCTTCCCACCAAGTCTGTGCTGCCTTGATCTGAATCAAGCTCAAAGGCCCAGACTGTCCTTCCTAGATTCTATCTAATCTCTCATTAGAAGACCTCATTGACAGAAATTCAACTACTTGCCAACAAATCCTGATCCAGAATCTAAGCCTTCTGGATATGGCTACAGAGGATCTCTGTTTTCCATCTACTACTATGTATTTTGTACATATAGCTCTTTGGAGCTCTTTGCAATTTTTATTACTAACATTTATGGACAAAGTTTTGCAGTAATGTATTGCATTCTTACACCCTGATTTCTGCCTTTTCACTGGACTCAACAAGGAACTTTGCTCCCTAATACAGATGGAACTTTGCTCACTAATACATATTTCCTTTTCCTGTACCCAATGCCAGGAGGTTAGAAGCCAAATCTTGAGATGCTGAGCACTGAAAGATCAGGATGCAAGTACCTCTAGTCAATGAGACTCATCTACATGAAGTAGCTATGCCAGAAGGAGGTACAGCTTGAAATGAAAATAGTAACCACTCTATTACAACCCTATGGATACAGAAGCCTCTAGCAGCTAAAACAGCATATAATTTTGTATTGGTTAGCTTTCTGAGAAGGATACTCCTCCTCACTAGTATAATTTACTTGCAGGCTGCCTCCTGACAGGTTTGTTTTTAACAGGCTTTGACCTTGCATAATTCAAGAACATTTGCCCTCTTGAGTAAAGAGAGGCTTCATTTTCACTATGCAGCTGAAATATGTCAATTTTGTTATGTAATATTGGTGATGTCAAAAGTGAAATAATTTACAATTCTTAATTTTATATACCATTTCTTTCTTTTCCTATAGCTGAATACTAAAGTCTAAATCCATGCAACTGTTCAGCTACATTTTTATGCCAAACACCAATAATTTATCAACAAAGAGGGAGGGACAGAGATTTACCCAGGAGATAGATGACTTGTGACTCCAGAGAACTGTGACAAAGAAAAGGAAGGATTCTGAATTTTCAAAGACTTTTAAGAAAAACTCTTTTAGGTGTACCTATGCAAGGAGAAACAAGGAAACAGGAGGCATATATTAAACTGCAACCTTTTGCAATGCAATAGCCCAAGGGCAATGAGAAGACTTTCATACCACTGAGGGCAAGTGGTTCATGAGTCCTACAGTAAAATATTCCACATCAGGAAAAGGGCCTCGGTCTTTGACTTCTGCATGATTCATATTCTTCCAAGTTATTACTGAAGACAAAACATATGAAAATAAAGTTATAATGGGTATTAGCTGTAAACGTGGGACTGTCTAGTTAATAAAACCTCAAATGTACATTTTACTAACTTTTATTTACTTTTGCTTTCCTGTGTGTGATGTTATTGCTGGATAGGTTTTCATGCTAAGTTTGATTTATTGAGTATTCAAATGGATATGTGAAACTTTCATGGACAATTATTCTTTCAATCTTATACAAATAATTTCCTTAAGTGCATTTTTAGGAATTGAAAACTTGACTTCTATTGATTTCACAAAAATGGTTTTTTACATTACCTTTAAAGACTTGCCATGTCTGTATGGCAACCATGTAGGCAACAGATTCCCAAAGCATAGCCACTTTAAATATCCAATTGCACATTTATTAAGGACATCGCTGCAAGATAAGCATGGTGTTGCTTCATCACCCTCTGACAGTCTCACCATTTTAGAAACATTAATGCTTCCTTTCAAAAAATAAGAACAGTTGAAATCAAATTATAATCCTGATAAAGTTTCAGAACAAACTCATTTAGCACAAAGGAAAAGGCTTAGGAAAATCAAACAGTAAGTCTGACCTCTTCTACACCAAGTCTCTTCTCTTCTTGTTACTATGAAAAAAGCCTTTTCTGATGTATAAATTGCATTTCCACCCATACAAAGGTAACTTTACCTCTCTAGAAGAATGCAAAGAAGCCCTGTTAAATTAAGAACAACACAGCATTTGCAAATGAAGTATATGCATTGCTTCCTTCTCAGTCAATGGAACAAAGCTTACAAACCATATTTGGGTTTTGTAATGGGAAGCTCACATGTACACTTATCTTTACATAATTGATTGAATTTCATAGAACCATAGAAACACCTCAGTTGGAAGGGACCTTTCAGCTTGAGTCCAACCATCAATCCAATTCCGACATAATCATCCCTAATTTAAACTCTATCTCTAAGTACTATGTCCACCCATTTTGTCACACATATAACTTGACAATCCACATCCAAATTACAGCTTCACATCTTCAGTTACAGCAACTGCATGTTAAAAACAAGGCCTGGGCTCAGTATTTCTCCTGGATCTCTATGATTGATGCATAAGAACTGCAAGGCTGGCCACCCTAAATTACTTCATGACGTAACACCCGGGCAGCTACCAAAAGTGATATGCACAGATTAAAGATCCCACCTAGAGTGTGAAGATGCCCACTTTTGTTCAATCTTCACAACTATTTTCTTAGTGACAACAGGTCTGCAAGATCTGCAAACTCCCCATGGACTTTAGAAAGTACATAGTAACTCATAGTAACTGATCAGTACCTGAGGGGGTCCTACAGAAAGGCAGGGGTAGGAATTTTACTAAGATACCTGATGGGAGGACCAGAAATAATGGATGTAAATTGGAAGGGGGGTAGATTCAGGCTTGATATAAGAAAGAAATTCTTTACTGTGAGGGTGGTGAAACACTGGAACAGGTTGCCCAGAGAGGTTGTGGATGCTCCCTCTCTAGAGGTGCTCAACATGTGCCAGGCTGGACATGGCACTGAGCAGCCTGATCTAGTGGGAGGTGTCCCTGCCTATGGCAGGGGGGTTGGAACTCGATGATCTTTAAGGTCCCTTCCAACCTGAACTATTCTATGATTCTACAGATGTCTTGGGTCAAGACATCTATCCATCTACCATCTTCCCCAGCAAGTGGGATTAGCGCCAGGAGGAAGGACCCCTTGCAGGATGCCCTCCACAGGGAGACTTGAGCTGTCCCATTTACACTGGCCAACCTGAGGTGCTGCCTTCTTCCCCAGCAAATTGGACAGACTTTGCATGCAACCAGTGAGTCAACACTGTGATGGGAAAAATTCACCCAATGCCAAGAGCTTGAGCAAGATCCTACAACACTTTATTTGTGTGCTAAAAACTCATTAAGGATTTAAATTAATTAGATCTTTGTGCACAAAAGACAGCTAACCATTGCTGAAAAAAAAATTTAATTAGTGGTTCAGAGTCAGATAGGATGTACTTCTTACAAAGTAGTTTCATTTGAATGAGAACTAAATGACTGACATATCACACCTTCAAAGGCTTCTTTTTCATAATTCCTTTCCCTGTGTGTTTCATGAATGTAGCATTCCACCAGGATCTTCTTTTTCCTCCATGAAACTAAAACAAAGATAACTTCTAAAGACAGAAGAAATAAATCATCTTTCAAAACATTTAGTCAGGGCTTTCACTCTGGTTTGACTTGAAGCAGAGAGAACACATTACAAAGTGCAGTAAAAGTTTGCCAAGTCTTTTTAATGACCCAGAAACTGGTTATGATGTACTGAACTCTGCAAGTTAGTAAATCTGCCCACATACACGACAGCAAAACAAAACATTATGACTTTGTCACCAATGGAATTTTCAGTTCAGAATTACACAGATTCAGTAGCCCAGTGACTCCCAGGGGAACATCATGGGGCCAACAGGATGAAACCAAACAGGCACATGAAGATACTACTCACAGACACCAGTAGATGCTGCATCAGTGGAACATTTCTACCAGCTGTGCTGCAGAGGAGCCCAAGGTCATCTTCAAAAAGCCTTGCTGAGATTGGAGACCTGAAACCACCCTTCCATTCTGGTGCTTGTATCTGCCTTCTCCTTGTTGCCTGCATGCTTGTATGTGAAAATAATTGTGCTGTACTTCCTTATGAAGCAGGGGAGGACAAAGCCACAAAACTTGCTTTCAGATGCATCACCCAATTTTTTTTTCATTAGCACAAGGCATAACTAGGACCTGATCCAAAGCCTTCTCAAGGTGGCTGATGCCTGTCCTTTCACTCACTGAGCTTTTAACCAGTACAGGTCTCACTGTAGCATAAAACACTGCACAATTATTTTCACACACAAGTACATTGATGAGTTCATCACCATGCTGTCTCAATTAAAGCCAAGCGGTCTCAACCATCAGAAACGACTGGATCTGTATACACAAAAGGTAGGTCAGAAAATGAAATTACAGTTGCTACAGAAAATCTATATTTATTTTCTAAGTTTTCCTTCCTTTCATACTCACTAAACACCATCACTTGAGAATGGTTGTGTGGACACATGATTCACTGTGTTATTTCTGCAGCCTCTTCTTTCTGAGTTCTATTCCTTTCCTGAAGAAATGTGCTTTTAAAGTTAATCAAGGTTTACAAATATCTCACCAAGTCAAAAGAAGGTGAAAAGCAGATTTATTTTCCTGCTAAAATTTTCCAGTCACACCTACTTTTATGTTAGCAGGGGAAACCCTCGTGATTTAGTAACTACAAGCCATTTAACAAACATGAAATCAAACAAGCATTTGTAAAGAATAAAAACAAATGCTTCACTCTGCAAGGTATTTTAGGTATTTTTTCCTTTTAAACACATCTTCTTAGAATAAGAACATTAAAAAAAAAGTAGAAAACAGTAAAATTTAAGTTATTCCTCTTCTCCATCCCAGATAGTTAGTGCAAGAAACTTGTGAAGTTATAAAAGCACAAATCTAGTTTGACAATCAGTTATAACTTCACTAATGCCCCTCCATCACTAATAATCCAAGCTCTTTCCTATTTTTGCTGAGTACACTGCACTTTGCTCAGCTGAATTGCCAGGATTTCTTTTCTTTCAAGAGGGCCATTTTTTTTAGAGCCTCATAAGGAAATACATTTATTTCTCGAATGAAGCCCTGGAAGAGGTTTGCTTCTTGCAGGTGAATTCATAAAAACATTCATTTTTCAGAGCAGTTTCAGGCACAGGTTTCTAATGACTCCACTTGCAGGTGAGACAAGGTGCCCAGCTGCAGCACTTGAGCGTGTACAACACTATTTGATAAAAAAATTGGAACCAAGATTTGATCTTAATAGAGATGCCAAAGCCCTGACATCCCCATACAAAGTTCCTCAACTCTAGTGAAAAACCTCTGAACAGAACAGTCCTGCTCATTTGGACTTCCTTATCAGCTTCTTTATGGGGTTCTGAAATATTGAAGGATTGGGGATCGATGAAGGGCACATTACAAGCCTGTGGTCTCAGTTTCTCCAGCAACCCAAATTCAGGCTCTCCCAAGGGAAGTCTGGAAATCCCACTTGGATGTGCCACTTCAGAGTGAACCAAGAGCCCAGCCATTGACTTACAAATTTGAATGTAACTCCTCCTTGGCTTATCAGTACAGGAGTCTTCTGTATGGCCACAGACCCTGATCCCATGCAGGAAGGAGCTGCAGCTGCATGAAGGATGAAGCCCCCAGGGACAGGCACCCCAGCACCCTCCTCAGCAAAGGATCCCACTTGGGCTCTGAGCAGGCACACAAATCACATGCAGTACTGCAGGTAGAAGCGCGTCCTGCTTCTGCCAGGCAACATGTATCCCCTGGCTGGTCTCCAAAGCATGTCAGACCCACGCATCTACCAGTGTGTTGCACCACATGCTAGGTTGAGGTAAGCAAGTTTGCATTTCCCTGCAGAGCATGGCTACTGCAGGCAGGAGCACCACTCGAGCTGGGTGAAACATAACGAATGGGGCCCTTCGACTTCTACCAGTTGGAATTCCTTTGATGAAGTAAAGCAGGACTGAACAAATAAACTTGTCTTACCCAGACTCTGTGGGAATCCAAACATTTCTGAAGATTTTGTCATCTGGAGCTGAATACAGAAGTGAGGATAACGTTTTGAAAAGATCCTGAGGGAGCAAGATTTATTTAAAAGAGAAGTGACTTAGGAGATCTGGAACTTATTCCTGCCAAAGCCCTCAGATGCAGGCTTAAATCCCCCACGCACTCTCGAAGACTGGAAATCTAGGAGTTTAAAAGGGATGTCTAAATCTTCATCCAGCTACTAACCTTTAAACTTGTCCTATTTGCAAAGCCTTTGAAACTCACAGGAAAGGCAATGCACACAAATGCAATAACGTTAAGGCAAAAAAGTCTCTAACACACAACGACTTGACACATCCCCTTTGCCACTGCAGCAAATAGAAAGCACAGCCCCTTGAAGGACCCTCCGCAGCCTCAGGTTGCTGTGGGCAGCGCTGGAATAGAGCTGATGGGATGGGGTGGTCTATTGGAAACTAATGCTACCAACAGGTATACGGCAGGCAGAGGGCAGCACACCAGGAGGGCAGGACAGGATGGGGCAGTGTGGACTCACGCACCACAGCGTGCCCCTACCTCTTGGGTTAAGTGTAGGGACAGCAAGCTTATCTCCCACCCCAAAAATTACAGAGAAAACATTTACCTGCTGAAGCAATGCTGTATACCTGCCTCACCTCTGAGAGAAGGTGAGGTAGGCATACCCTCTCTCACCAGGGAGAAGGAGAGTAGCCCAGATTTTGATGGCAGGAGCCTCCTAAAGCACTCACAGATCCTAACAGGGAGCTAGAAGACATGGAGGGAGCCAACAGAGAAGACAGCATCCAAATTCAGCAAATCCCTTAAGCATGTGTTTAAGTGTTTAACTAAATCAAGACCACAGGGTGTCTCTACAGATGGCTCTCACCAATGCTGAGATGCCTGCTAATATCCCACAAAGGGACAATGGAGCAGCTTGGTCCCCTGCAAAAAGAGGAGATAGCAGGCAAAGACAGCATGGGGACAAAGAACCTGCAGTCCTCTGTAGCACAGACAAACTGCATCCAGAGGGATGACAGAGCCAGACACTTCTCCAGGCAGTCACACTGAGTTATTACCATACAATATCTTTCCCCTCTTTTCCCTTCTACAAGAAAGCTTTCCCTTTTTTTTTTTTGGTTTGGATTCTTTCCCCTCCTTAACGTTGCTTATTTCAAGTTGCTCATCTCCACTCTTGACTATGGAAAAGCTGTATCCTGCATATGTTCTGCAGATTATCAGACCCTCTTCCCTCTCTGAGTTTTTCAACAACAAGCAGTTGTTTTCTGTGCAGCAAGTGGGATTACAGCCCTGTGGTATCTTTCTGCATTCTTTAAAATCTTCTCTCCTCTCTGGGGAAGAAGCTGTTTCTGATGTTAATGTGGTGCTACGTGTTTGTAAAGCGTTCTGATCCTGCCTGCTGTCACCACAACATGCTGATAAATTAAGAGTTTAATTTCAGTTTAATTTGCACATGCAGATTAACAAAGGCAGAGGACAGGGCATGGAAGGACAATAGCAAGTTTAATGTCTCTGCTTCACTCAGCTCATTCGTGTGCATCTCAAAGGACTTGCAATTGCTTTGTCCTAGTGCTGACACACAAAAAAATCAAGAAACTAGAAGATTTAAGAGAGTCAATATTATTTTGACTCTGATATTATAGAAGGATGGAGTTTAAGACAGATTTCTTGGCAACAGTGTCAACACAAATCATTCTTACACTTTTTAAGTTTCTCTTCTTCTTTCTCAGGATTGCGAGATGACACAATGTGCTGCATTTTTGAAGTATGCTCTTAACCCTACTGAGATGAAGGGCAGTGGATAAACAATCATTCCAGGCTGGAAACAGAGATGCTAGCAGGCTCTCACAGCGAAGGCATGAACGTTCTTGATGTACTCTGAAGGAGAGGACTCATCACTGCCAAAAACATGATGGCCTTCAGGGACACAGCCAAAAGGGGATCAGTGCAGAACACACCACCTCCAAGCCATGGCTATGCTCACTGTTGCTGTATGGAAAGCACAACCTTTGCAGAGGCTCCGAGTTACTCTGGGGACTCCACATCTCTAAGGCACCCTGTTTCTCAGACCTTTAGAAGAAAGACATGGTGAGAAAATTTAACAAACAAAAACACTGGAGCAAAGATCCCTCAAATCTTGGAAAGACAGTTTAAATTAATTAAAGTGGGTGGGAGAGCATGAGACTCCTAATCTGCGGGTCAAGGGCTCAAGTCCCTATCCAGGTATGAGGCTTGTCAGAGTTGGGCTGATGGTTGGATTCTATGATCTGAGAGGTATCTTCCAAGCGAGATGATTAGAAGCTCATGGAGAACCCACATTTTGGCTAGTAACATATAAAAATTGTGTTAGGCATCAGGAACTTCTCAAAGAGTGCTAATTTATAGATGCTTTTCTAAGGAGGACAAGTGAGTATATTACTTTAAAATGCAGCTGCAACAGCAAATCACGCACACTGTACATTTTATAACCTCACTAATTTTCGTGGTAAGCATAAAGGTATTTTGTTTCAGTCTAAAAAGAAAACTGAGAACAAAAGCGTATGTTTTCAGAGTACAGCTCACAGCTAAACTAAAGAGATAGCGACTGATTTCCACCAGCCATTCAGTGATGCCAGGGAGACTGGTTTATACCACTTACTGTTGATTCAAACCAAAGGCGCTGAGGTTTTATCTATATTCCTATTAATTTCCTATCTATATTCCTATTTAATTTCCTATTCATTTAACGGTAAAACTGGAAATAAAGCATACAGGGACAAGATGACAACCTAAAGGAAATGTTGAATGAATCAGTAACACCTTTGGCCATATGCAGAAAATCTGTAGCCATGAAAAAGCAAGATCCTGAGTGCACTGGACTGGACACTTTACCTGTGTGAAGAGGAATCCACTCCCAGCTCTGCAACACATTTTCTTGTTTTCACATTCCCACTTGTAAAACCAGCAGCTATAAAACCAGCTTGCTGGTATGTGCAGGAAGCTCAGACACTAGACTAAGGAGGAATGTGTAAGTGCTGAGTCTGAAATCCTCATCTTTCTCACCTTCCCATTCCATCACTATCCAACAACCAGCCATTTCATTTTACTCCTGCTATTTAGGTTTTCAATGTTGCTTTTTTCCCCATAGAAGAAGAAAGACAAGTTTTCTGTGGCATCATGTCAGAATTGCTCAGCATCTGAGAACCAACCTACAGAGAAGACTTCAGTTTATCTTCCCATTTTACCACCTTTCGATCCAAGTCAGGAAGAACAGAGGTTTGACTGCAGGTTTGTCTAACTGCCTATGCAGAAGGGCTGGAAACAGCTTTCCCTGAAGCTAAATAATTTTCTGAGGACATAAAATGAAGATCATCTGCCCAAACTCTAACCACAGTCCCTATTTTTAAACAAAATATTTTAGGGGGTGGAGGGGACAGGCTGCACAGGAAGGTTATTTGCCTGGAACAGCCCAAAAATGGAACTGAAGATTTTTCTCTCTCACAGTTCGTTCAACTTTTATCTTTGCTCTGTGGTCCACAGAAAAAAGTTCACTGTCAAACCCCTACAGAAGTCCAAAATGCTGCTTATGATCCAAAAGCTGGGAAAGCTCACAGAATAAAATATTTGTTGGAAAGGCACCAGGGTATATTATGTATAAAGAGGCAACTCTCACTTTCCATACTTTCATGAGCCTGAGTCAGAACTGTAATGTTATTTCAACTATATTTCACACTTAACTTACAGCATTTCTTCACCCATCCAACACCTTTTTAGTTATTCCCATATGTCATCCCATATTATCTCGTTATTACGTTATTCTAGCTGCACTTAGCATACAGGTGATACTGCCAATTTGCTACCTACTCATAAAACTATGGATCCTTTTATTGTTTTCCAAAACATCTGATAATTCAACAATTGTGAGATATATTTCACCAGCTGAAGAGTACATTAAACATTTCACTATCGTAATAAAAATGAAAATGTATGAACAGAAAATCACAATTTCTTAAATCCAAGACACATTTTTGCAAATTATTATTTAATAATATATTGGGTCAAGTGCATTCACATAAACAATTTGTTCAAAGCAATTGTTGACCATGAGTGGTGCAAATACTCACCTGCATCAATTTTCTTTTTTACCTTAACAGCCAAACACCAGTGCTAAGAGGTGATCTAGTGGGAGGTGTCCCCGCCCATGGTAGGGGTGTTGGAACTACATGATCTTTAAGGTCCCTTCCAACCCAAACCATTTGCTTTTGATTCCATATATATCCTGATCAACAAATGTCACATGAGAGACTTTAAAATAAATGTCCTGGAAATAGAAAATGGAGTTAAGCAAGTTCATAATGGCACCCAGAGATCTGTCAAAATAGTTTTTAATCTGTTCCCAACCAAGCTATAAAAATATGTGGCTAGCTATGCTCAGCAGCATGAAGGCAATGATATAATTGGCTTGCTAATTCATCTTCCATTTTAAGGCCACCAGCAGTCAAGCAGAAGATTCAGTCTGTTGGGTTTGTTACATAAACAGTTATTAGCCACAGCACCAAGCAGAGTGAGGGAAGAGTGTTAATATCCAGGAATGAGGTTGTGTTGCCCTGAAAGGGCCGCAATGGAAATGAAAGCTATGTACAGCTTTGTCCTCAAACTGAGAGATCATCTACTGGCTCACAGGGAAAACACAGCCTGTGAAATCTGAGTCACAGTAAAGTTCTTGACCCTTTCCTACTTTCTACTTGGCTTTATTGCTCTGAGCCCAGGACTTCTCATGTGAATTTATCATCATAATAAAACCCTACGTGATGAAAGTTGAGTGAGGTACATTCTATAGCCATTAACTGAATTCACCAAAACTTTTACAAATGGAAACTTGTTATTTTGGAGTTAGCCAATACAGCTCAGGATTCATGGTGGCTAACTCCTTTCTTAGATAGTGAACATGAAGGCTTTCTGAACTTCTATATATTTCCTCCTTCTGAGTGCTGCTGTACATGAGAAGTAGGTTTCCTAATCTACAGCATTCACATAACATTAAAAAAAAACAGATGATAAGAGGGCCACATAATATTGGGTGAGAATGCAATCAATGAATTTGCTGAATTATTCCCCAAAGAATAAAATTTTCTAGGTCTCATTGCTAAATTTTCAATCATTATTATCTTCTTAAATAGAACTCATGAAATAATAGTCAAAAGCAAGCCACATCAGCATCTTCGATTCATTACAGGCTGTAGAGAAAAATCACACTTTGCTCCAGTCCTATGAAAATTGGCAGTGACACTTAAGCTGCAGCGACCGAGTTCAAAGATCAAAGTAAAAATAAGAAGCAATTATCTTGCAGTGATAAAGTGTTGTAATTTTTGGGTTTTTTTTTCAACTCAAAGATAAACCAAACGTTACTCATCTCAAAAAAAAAATTCAAGTCCAGCCTGCCAGCTCAGGAAAAACCCAAGCAACACACAAGAAACATACTTCTGCTCCCAAGAGAAGTGCTGCTCCAGCAGCAACTTCATCTTCAGGTTCCAGTAGGTCCATTGCCAAAAGCAGACCAAAATCTTGCCCCCAGTCCATCACCTAAGCTCATTTTTGTGAAGCCAAATGTGCCAAAGATTATACAGAAAGATGAACTGCACGTTTTCTGAGAGGAGTTAATGGCAAATTATGTAGGAATACATAGCTGCAGCAGAAAAATCTATGCATGCCTCCTTTATATGCTAACAAAGAAGTGTAGATCTTTGTTACCAGTTCAAAACTGGACTTTATGTACATCATCTTCAGCCATGCAGAGAAAGCTCAGCAATTATCCATGAGTGAGGAAAGCCATACAGTTGACATGCATTCCTCAAACCAAACGAGAAACAGTGGGTACTGCTCTAGGACTCAGCTGACTCAAAATCTATATATTTAACTTTCTTATGCATTGATCATGGCATCTTGACAATCCAGTTTCTCCCTCTTTTCTCTAAACAGGTTATGAATACCAACTGTACTCTGAAGTGTATAGGAATTGATTGTCCTGTTGCAATATATAGGAGCTGAGTGGTACATCTAGTGCAATCTCAAATGCTATTAATTCCATGACTCTAGCCACATATCTGCATTGCATTAACATGGCATGGAATTACATTCATTGTCAGGCTTTGAAAGTCTTGCAAGCAACCAAAGTTACTGCAACCTATAGGTCACATCAAAGGAGAAGAATTTGTTAACCATGCCTTCTAAATGACAACTCTTTTATTCTTCTCACTGCAACAGTTGTTTCACAGCACAACACATCTCAAAAGGAAAGGTATGCCGTAAGAGTCCAGTCAGGTGCCCTTGTTCAGGTAAAACATCCTATATTTTCTGTCTAATAATAACCTATTAGATCTCACAATGTGCTTTCACTGTGTATCTAACTCCACCCTAATCTGTTTAACAAGAAAAAAGCATATTGTATAGTATGTTAGTGTCAGCAGTCACATAATTTACCATAACTCTGCTTTACAAATGCCACGGTTCAGATCTGAATGTTCCTTCAAGACAGGCTCAGCTGATGAAATATCTCCCCTTCAGGAAGAACGTGGATAATGCTGTCTTTCATCTGCTTCTCAAACTCCAGTCACCTCCTAGCTTGCATGGCACAAGAAAATACTTCAGAGAAAGGTTGTTGCAATATAAGGAATGAACACTGAGAGTCTTGGAATTGTTTAAAAGTGAAATAAAAATGTAGATACCAAATTCCTCAAAGCCACAGGCTTCAGCTTAGGGCTGGTCAAAAGCCCACTGAAATTAATATGAATTTACCGATTTGCTTTAAGATCTGCCTTTCATAACTGTTGTGCATGTAATATGAGCAGAACCACATTTTGGATGCAGTAGAATATACCCCATTTCTCTTACCAGTTCCAGGAAAGTATCACAGTTATTACATGATGAATAAGCTGCACTTTACTGGTTTTATTGTCCCTCCATTTCTGCTGCCTTGTGGAATGTGCCGAAAAGCTGGTTTCTCTGCAGAGAACAATTCAAACTGAGAAGGAAATACAAGTTAAACAGTTATTATTAACTTCAATATATAGTCACAGGACTGTTGTTTCTATCTAGTCTCTTGAATATTCTGGTTCAGCAGACACCCCTGCCATGTCATCAGCTGTTTCAGCAACCCAAACAGAGGACATCACCACTCTGTAACTGGTATAACATCACATAGTTGTTTTGGGACAGCATACTCTGTAGATTTAGTATATAACTCTACAGGGGTTATTACCAAAAAAATACATTAATCATCATGACAGACACACAGCAGTACTACTCATACCCTGAACAGAGATGTCAAATAGATTCATTGCCAATTAGGATGATGACAGCCAGAAATTAAAGGCTTCTGTTTATTACACTTTTCTTAAAATTATTGCTCTGTCCCTCCCTTTATCACAAATCACAGCTGCTTTCTGTGATTTTGCTTAACAGTTTCTTGTTAACAGACACATAATAGTGACTAGAAATGAGAGAAGAAAGGGGTCATTAAGCTGTTAGAAGCTGAACACACATCATTCAAGCACACCCAGCATTTATCTAGTGTTAACTTCCTTTCCTAAGCAAGGAATACAAAATGATACAGAGCAGAAAATGTAAATTATCAATGATGTAATAGTGAACTGTGCAATTCCCTGGAAGGGCTTAAGCATACATTAACACTTCCTTTACAAAACCCACAATTGTCTTATTCTGACATATGAATGCCTGCTTACTTTCTTCATGGTTTTCCAGAATGAATTAACCCTCTGTGTTACTTAACATTACATGGCCCTTCACATCTCTGCCTGGAAAGATGCATCCACACTTTGCTCAATGTGGCTGTGCAGCCAGCAGATTTTCATTTATGGAGGATGGGGCCAAATATTAAGAAATTAGAGATTTTTGTTGTTGTTGTTCTATTTTTGTAAAGGTTTAAATTTTTTTTTTTTTAAAACAACTCACAAGCACACAGCTGGTGAATTTTTGCTGAGGTTGGTAGAGGGGAAATGTTAAAAAAAGGAAAAATACCAAAAAAACACTTCCAGAGTGATTTGTCATGGAAATCTCATAAGATCTGTTGTAAGAAACAATGACTAGCAGCATATAACATTTCCCTGCATGACTGATATTTGGTTTGCAGAAAGAAGATGATGAGGAACTTGACATTGTACCTGGAAGGTATAGCCATAGCAGGTTAGGAGAGCTTAGTGGAAGACCTGAACACTCAAAGAGAGCAAATTTGGGTAGAATGGCCCTCAAAACCAGATGGTATCAAGTGGCAATGAGTGAATCCAGAGAAACAGCTAAGGTGAACCTCTTTCCAGAGATAACCTTTTGCCTGTCTCGAGTAGATTAATGAGCTGATAGATGGTGATGGTTATTTTTTTTTAAAAAAGGGCTTTATTGGGGAAAATATAGAATGTTAGCTTCTCTCCTGTTTTCTGAAGTTTGAGGTTTATGTGTTTGTCAAGCCATGCTTTGAAATGCTCTTTTATCAAATGTGGTTATGCTTGGATTTTTTTTTTTAGACAAAATATTTTGATAACGTGCTTTGAATACATTTCAATAACCATTTCAGAACAAACTATCACTGACATTTTCAGGAGGTGAAGTGTTGGAAAAGCTCAGCTTTTCCCACAAGTATTGTTTTGCTCTGAAAGAAGCCCATGCTGGAATGAAAGCATATTTCTCATTAAGCTTCAGCACGCTCATCTGATAAGTCTGGGGTTTTACTACTTAAGATAGTGATTCATCAGTAGAAGAAAAGGCATCCCACAGAGAAGTTCATGAGTGTCAGAGATAATTTGGAGCAGTGATTTTCTTACCTTGGCTAAACATTCACAGGAGGAAGTCAGAGCAGGAAAGTGACCTCTTCAATCTTTTTTGACCAAACACAGCATCTGTGTAGAAATAAATAGCTTTTTAGCATACATAGCAAATTTTCCTCAATGCCATAGGCAGCTTTTCTCAATTTCTCTTCATGTTAAAATTAATCTTCTTGACCTGCCTACATTTTGTACCTTTGTTTTACTTTCCTGCAGTGACTGGGTTAAAAAAAAAAAGGGTTACAGCCTAGCTACATCTATTATTTCATTGATGTTATTTTTACAAGTTAATATTGAATTAACTGCAGCCTGAAAAAAAGACATGGAAGAAGGACAAGAATTTCTCTGCCTTAAGTTATTGTAATATGCAGTTACAGCAATATAGCAAGAAAGAGATGGTCCTTCACAGCAAAAACATTTTAATAGTTAAAATAAAAATCCATAAATTTCTGCATGAAGAAACTAAATGCCTTCATAGGTAATCTTGGACCCAAGCTTTATGTACAGGGCAGATAAGTGAGAATATCCATCCCCAGGACATTAATAACAAGGGAAGTTCCGTTTTAAAAGAACTGCAAGAAGAAAAACATGAGCAGCTCTTAATGCTTCTCATAGCAATGAAACAGCCCCTTAAACGGAAAATGAAAACTTAAAAATCAAATGGAGTGTAACTTTGATTAAGGATTTATTTTTAAAAGGCATTCATCTACATTATACGACTGGTAGACTTCAGTCCCTGTAGTGCAACATGCTCATATTCAAGCTCAGATTTTTAGGGAGTACATGATGTTTTGATTGGAAACTGGATATAAGGAGACTCCTTTAAACAATAACCAAAATAAAGACATTGACATGAGGAATTTGTCTGTGGTTTCACATGCAGCCCAGGCAGTCTGGCAGCTCACTGACCAAGGCAGGGCTGTTGCTTCCCCTCCCCTAAATTTCTCTCCTGCTGCTGCAGCAGCCCCAGTTTTGCCCTTGTCTCAGGCTGCCCTTCTGTTCCTTTCCTCTGCTGCCATGATTCACCAGAAGGCAGTAACCAGATGTTCTGGGGGTTTCTTTTCAGTGAGCTAAACCAGCTAAGAAGAAGGCCTGGAAATTACCAGAGTCAGCACAAAGGTAGCACTGGGAGTACACGTCATGGGGTGGGGGACATGCTAGGGAAGGTGCCCCTAGTCCTTAAGTCATCACTGAACTATCTCTACTGAGGTCAACTGATAGGTTCCCAATGACTCTGACTGGTAGGTGTTGATCCTACATTTGAGGGAGGTGGGCAGATTTGAATGTGAAGCCCACCTTCAATCCACATGTGCTAGACCACAGATACACACCAGTAACCATACCTGGCAGTGAATCTCCTCTTTGGTGGTACACTGTACATCTCCATTAGGGAGCAATGGAGCTTGGACCACATTTGTCATAAGGATTAATTTATGGAATGTCATAGTGAATGTCCTCTTCTTCCCACAATGTTATTTATCTAGAAGACCAATCCTTTGAGTCCTTTGGCTCCTTCCCTGGTTGCCCACATGGTGAGTTAAGGACTTGGAGATGCAGCAGGAGTTCGGCTGCCTTGACTTAGACCAGAGCAGCCCTGCTGAAACCAGAGCCCATCCTTAATTTCACAGAGAATTTCAAGCTGCAGAAGGTTAATTACAGAAAGCAGCAAGGTGAGAATGAACAGCAGTGGCACCTGTCAAGTCATGAGCTGCACTGGATTTATAAACAGGTTCTGTACTCAATTAGTGCTCTCACCTTTGGCACACAGAACAAGTTTGCTCAAGAGCAGAAAAAGACTGAGTAACACAAAGCTGCACACTGCAGCACTTTATTCATTTTTCCAGATTGAACTGAGGGCCTAATTAGTGTAGGACTAAGAGCACATATGTTATAATGGCTGTTTCTCTCCTAAACATTTTACAAAAAGCTCACACGTTTGATTGTCACAGTATGCCAATACTAGAGAGAAACACTTTCCTTGCTCCCGAGAAGCCTTGGTTAAATTAGATTGTTCATTTTTTTCTGCCTAGATGTTGAACTAGAAAGACTTTCTCTTGGTTAGAATAAAAGATAAGGGAAGTATCCATTCTTTTTGTTTTGAAAGTGCACAGGGACAAATCTGTTTTAACTTCTGATTTGTAACATTAAATTAGCAGGGACTATCCTTCAGTTAGATGTCCCATAATTATTCAGAAAGCTGAAGATACTAAAGAAGACACAAATGTGCTCATTGTCTCAAGTACTCAAAGGGCTGATGAGAAGGAAACTCTACCAAAAGAGTGATACATATTAATTACCTCAGTAATTACACAGTATTAGTAAATGAAATTAGCATAGAACAAATGTTCGTGGCCCCTTTTCCTTATTTTGCCATACACATACTTATGCTACAAATTGCTACCTAACAAAATCAGCTTCCATTTTTGCTTGCTCTTTCAAGGATTTATACAAATATTTTCTGCTCCTAAGAAAATGCTGGCCTGTAGCAGCCCTTTCAGCCCAATCTTCTCAGCTCCCTGTGGTCAAGCAGGGAAAAGACAAATACTAACTTAAGTTTTACACATTCTCCTCCTACAAGCCCGTCTTCACTTATGGCTATGAAAAGCCTAGAGGGGATGAAGTGTTTCAGAACCTGGCAGAGCCAAGAAGAAAGTCCACATGCCAGACAGCATTTGATTGCTTACCACTCCAAGTCCTTTTTAAATTCCCAGAGCTGATGTTATCTGAGTATACCTACCTGGGGTACAAGGAGCAGGTGTGGCTCTGCATCCAACACAAATTCATAGCTGCAGAAGTCAAAACCCAATAAAATAAAATCAATGGTTGGCATCTTGTAGAAAGCAAGTAAGAAAGAAAGCAAAAATGCCTACCATAAGGACTGAAGCCAAGAAGAGAGAATCCTACTGAAACGGAGTCCCTGTGCTCTGCTTGAGTGTCCTAATAAATGACTGCCTTAATGTAAAGCACATAAGCCCTCCTTCATGTGTGGACTGCAACCCACAAGCGTCTCTCCACTCATGTTTTCACGGTTGAATGTCTGAATTCCCTAGATATTCAGTATTGAGTTGCACATACCTGTGACACGCACGCAGGCACTCTTCAATGCAGTGAGATTTGTTTTATGTGACATGGCACAGATTCAGGGGAAGGTGGCTTGGACATCACTCTTCCCAAGCTGTGCCCCAGCACCCCTTTCCCTTGCAGCTAGAGGTCCGCATAGCTTTGAGACACATTGCTTTCCTTCCTGAAAATAAAAGGCTACTTTGAACATGCAACATGATAGGCAAGCTTAAAAACACCTCCTAGATTGAATGCCCCAGGACACTGTAGGAGACAAGGCATGGAAAGGTGCTAAACTGCTCACTCCACAGGGTGTGACAGAAGAGATTTCATGGCCTGAGCTGCAGCAACCTGAGCAGGCATCTCTAGTTCCCATCTTTGGCCTCAAGCACCAATATTAGGTTCTAGGCCTTTAAAACTAGTATTCTGGAACATAAATATACAGATAGATTTCTTTTTTTAAATCAAGATATAAATTTTCCTCAGAAGGGTTACTTTGTTCTTTCATTATCTGTACATAAACTATGCAAGGCATTCGTTTAGGATCTGTAAAAATCTGCTTCCCATAAGCAGCTTGGCATTCTGTCTTTATTAGCTACAACATTCATTGAGAAAACACTATATTATCAAAAAGAATCATTATTATTTCAACTTGAGCACACTGGGTGATTACAACTAATATAATAGGGCAATTTGAGAGGGACTGAAAGGGAAGCTGAAGTAGAGATAGAAGTTAAACAGAGCATATATGTATTTAAAATCAGGAGCTCATGGAGACTGATTTCAAGATTATTTTTGTGATTAAAATGTTTCTTCTTGAAAGACATAAGAAAAAAAGGTACGGAAACAGAGGGAGAGAGGAACAGTGAGACAGTGTGGGGAAGACCACAACTGACCTCTTGGCTGGAGTAATCTTCCAGGTGTGCCAGACTCTCAGGTCAGATCATAGGTTGCTGCTCTCTATCTCCTAATAACTGAGCACAAGCCCAGCCCTGGGAGAAACAGCCCTCTGGGCAGCTCCAGACAAAGCATGTCAAAACAGCTTTCCCTCACTAGAGCTTTCAGATGGAAACCAGTGGCAGGGCTCCCCTGTGGAGAAGGAGGGAAGACCCTGCCCTTGGCTGTATGAGTTGGAGTCAAACCAGCAGGGCAGACAGACAATAATCTTGACAGTGGGAAAGTTTAAAAAACAACAACAACAACAAAGAAAATGTAGCTCTAGCTCTGATGCTCTGGAAAGGTGATAAGTCTCGAGCATGGAGGAGATCATCTGTATCAGAGCAATAGCTCCTGGAGGGCAGATTACATCCTGCAAGCTCTTTCCAGAGTTGTCAGTATGGGTGAGAGANTTGAACATGCAACATGATAGGCAAGCTTAAAAACACCTCCTAGATTGAATGCCCCAGGACACTGTAGGAGACAAGGCATGGAAAGGTGCTAAACTGCTCACTCCACAGGGTGTGACAGAAGAGATTTCATGGCCTGAGCTGCAGCAACCTGAGCAGGCATCTCTAGTTCCCATCTTTGGCCTCAAGCACCAATATTAGGTTCTAGGCCTTTAAAACTAGTATTCTGGAACATAAATATACAGATAGATTTCTTTTTTTAAATCAAGATATAAATTTTCCTCAGAAGGGTTACTTTGTTCTTTCATTATCTGTACATAAACTATGCAAGGCATTCGTTTAGGATCTGTAAAAATCTGCTTCCCATAAGCAGCTTGGCATTCTGTCTTTATTAGCTACAACATTCATTGAGAAAACACTATATTATCAAAAAGAATCATTATTATTTCAACTTGAGCACACTGGGTGATTACAACTAATATAATAGGGCAATTTGAGAGGGACTGAAAGGGAAGCTGAAGTAGAGATAGAAGTTAAACAGAGCATATATGTATTTAAAATCAGGAGCTCATGGAGACTGATTTCAAGATTATTTTTGTGATTAAAATGTTTCTTCTTGAAAGACATAAGAAAAAAAGGTACGGAAACAGAGGGAGAGAGGAACAGTGAGACAGTGTGGGGAAGACCACAACTGACCTCTTGGCTGGAGTAATCTTCCAGGTGTGCCAGACTCTCAGGTCAGATCATAGGTTGCTGCTCTCTATCTCCTAATAACTGAGCACAAGCCCAGCCCTGGGAGAAACAGCCCTCTGGGCAGCTCCAGACAAAGCATGTCAAAACAGCTTTCCCTCACTAGAGCTTTCAGATGGAAACCAGTGGCAGGGCTCCCCTGTGGAGAAGGAGGGAAGACCCTGCCCTTGGCTGTATGAGTTGGAGTCAAACCAGCAGGGCAGACAGACAATAATCTTGACAGTGGGAAAGTTTAAAAAACAACAACAACAACAAAGAAAATGTAGCTCTAGCTCTGATGCTCTGGAAAGGTGATAAGTCTCGAGCATGGAGGAGATCATCTGTATCAGAGCAATAGCTCCTGGAGGGCAGATTACATCCTGCAAGCTCTTTCCAGAGTTGTCAGTATGGGTGAGAGAAGAGGTAACTTTTTCTAAGATCCCTCATTGAGTATGTCCAGAGAGCAGGCTGCCTTATTGAGATCTTCAGGCAAACCCTCAGCACCACAACCACTCTAGGGAGAGATGGAGAGACATCAGCCAGCTCTGCTGCTTCCAGCATCCCTAGCAGCTCAAACATCTCCTTATAGTACAGTGGTATTTCACACACATGCAACCCCTTGCTGAGCCTAGCATGTCCTGTCACATCCAGTCATGACAGCTTCTGAAGTCTGTCTGCCCTGCTGAGACATGGCACAGACTAACCCTTATCTTTCTTGCTTGTTATTGAACAGATCTCTTACAAAACCTTTTGCTGATCTTTGCAGAAGAGTCCCTCTACGTCTATGGGGACTTTCTAAGGAGATGATGACTCTGTGAGCACATGTGGCACAGCAGAAAGTGGCACTCACAGAGCTGGGCTTCAGGACTACACATTAGGAAATGTCTCAAGGTGTATTTTTTTCCCCCAACACAAGTCCTCTCAGAAAACCCTGCTAATTGCTCATTTGCTTTGCCATTATACCAAATAGTGGGTCAGCATGTGAAATAAGCTATTACCAAGAAAAGCATGTTAGGATAAAGGACTTTAGGCCCATATGGCAGTGCAGCTAAGAGAAGAATTTCATGGAAAAAAAATAGTGTTTGCTACATCTGACCAATGAATAAGGCAACTCTTGGCTTCTGCCCACTTTCCCTGACAATATCTCAAAGGGCTTGGCTGCCCTGCTGTCTGTCATCCCAGACTCTGCCACTGGAATGGCACTCTTAATGCACATATTTTGGGTATTGACCCAATTACTGGCCAAAGTGGGATAGCCTTGGTTCCATTGTGAGGAGATTCAGCAGTTAGATTTCAACAAGGTGAGAACCAGGGTCTGCTTCCTTCCAGAGCCCAGACCCAGGAATCCCCTTCTTCAGAAGAAAGGCTTCCAATGCATGCCTGCTGTCTATGGGTGACGTTGGATTTTGCTATATTTTTGACTAGCCTAAAGACAGTGAGAGGACAAACTGACACATGAATGCTAGACACAATGACATCTGGCAACTGCCCCATCTCTGTTCTCTTGCTTCCTGTTTAATAGGCCATTAGGGAAGTTTATTGCTGATCTATGCTAGAAAAGTACTCATATAATTGAAACATCAGTGTAATATTGTTTTCCCGATATAGATTTCTCTTCAGGAATTTCTGGATGCAATTATCCCTCGTGACTAATAAAAACAACAGCTTAATTGCAGCTATATGGTTAAAAAAGTCACTTGATATTTAAACATCAGATGCCTGTTGTCTCAGCATTTTAGATCCAATGGACTGTCCTTCCTGGAAGCAGCCAAGGGACTTTGAGGAGCAGAAAAAGGGCAGTAATGACAGGAGCTAACAACCTTTTCCTCAGGAATTTTGCCAAGGGTTCCAGACCTGACTTACTATTACCATTCAAAGATGATTCTAAGTCTTTGAGTCATCCAAACTGCAAGGCACCTTTATGCCCACCAGCAATGCAAGCAGTAAGCTTCCACTAGATACAGCTCCAATGGCACCTCTGCCCCATCCCCAGCCCTGGATCCCATTCTGTCTGAGCAAGAGCAGGGCCACAGCACAACCATGAGAGCTGCTCAGCATTTGTCCCTTGGATCCCAGCAGGGAATGGCAGCTCACAGGAAAACTACACTGTAAGGGTTTTACTAGAGTATTTTTATTTTGCAAATTTTTCGATGAAATAAATTTCATTTTATATATATTTAAGTACCAATATAAAAAAATTCTACCTACTCAGACACACAAAGAGGAGAGTGAATATTGGGGTTTGAATCCCTGTGAATTGCTTCTTTCAAATACTTTTATTATATTAAAAAGAATAAAACTCTTTTACAGTCCCAAGTTCTGAGAAATAAAAGCTACTGGCAAAACATGACTGAGGCTCAGTAGTTTTCCAACCTGGTGTAATCAGCTTCACTAGAAATCAACCAAAAGGCCTTAATAATTTCTTTCCAAAATAACATTAAAAAATAGCACTCAAACAATCCCAGGAAGTGGCCTAAAAATGGAAAGGTAGGATGCTCAGCCTTTAGCACTAACCACAAGTCCTGAGCTCATAAAATGAACAAATCATGTCCTTCTTTCACATCTACATGAAAGATTATTCAGTATGAACAATATAACATTGTCCACATCCAAGGAAGTTGAAGAGAATTCCCACATTATGTCATTAAAATGTTTACATTTTATTAATTTTAAAAGTTTAAATAGAATTCAGGAACATGAAGATTGAAAAAAACACTCTAAAACAACCACACCTGTTAATAATTTTAAAATTTCTTCCCATCTGTGAGATTGCTGGAGTTTACATCTGAAGTACAAGACACTTCAACAGGCCAATACTACATTGTACTAGAAAACTTGGATCCCATTTCTTGTGCCCACTCACAAACAGCTCCTATTTTCACAATTAGAGCCAAGAAGTCTTCTCACTACAAACACCACAAATCCAGAGCCCACAAACACCCCAAAACTTTGCAGCTGATGCTGTCCTTTAATTTGTCATGCATTCACTTAAGGTTTTGAATTATTTACTACCAATACAGCTTAACTGTACTCTAAGTCAAAATCAACATGTTGCTATGAATTGAACCAATTCTGGTCTTCCAATAGTCTTCAGACAACATCCCTATAAGCCCTGGCACCAGCTTCAGTGTCAGCAGAACGCACATTTCGATATGTACTCTAAATTAAATATGTATGAGAGCCTGAGAACCACAATGACAATTACTGCACCTTGGAACAAGACTTGGAATATTTCATCTGGCAGAGTTCAAAAGACTTTTCAGCTAGGAGCAGCTGCAGCTCGGTTAGCGCAAGAATGGACTGATTGCAATTCATAACTTGGAATATGGATTAATGCAATATTCATGGAAAACCCTGTGTGCAGAGCTCCATATGGCCAAAGGAGCTTTGAAAGCATTTTGCTTCAGGGAAGAATCATGTCACCAGAATGCATTTGCCTTTACTGTGTCCAAGTTAGGAAGGAAGGAAGCTATTTTCCTTGCTTAGCTGGTATGTAGGCTGTGTCCCTCTTCTGGTTCCCAAAGCAGGGTCTAGGGTTTGACTGCCTCCTTTGAGTGTTCTGCAGACCGTGCAATACATTAACTCTATCTAGAACATCCTCACAAGTCCTCTGAGATAGAATCATAGAATAGTTCAGGTTGGAAGGGACCATAAAGATCATCAAGTTCCAACCCCCCTGCCATAGGCAGGGACACCACCTACTAGGATCAGGCTACTCAGTGCCTTGTCCAGCCTGGCCTTGAACACCTCCAGAGAGGGGGCATCCACAACCTCTCTGGGCAACCTGATCCAGTGTCTCACCACCCTCACTGTAAAGAATTTCTTTCTTATATCTAGGCTGAATCTACCCCCTTCCAATTTACATCCATTATTTCTAGTCCTCCCATCACATATCTTATTAAAAAGTCCTACCCCTGCCTTTCTGTAGGACTCCTTAATAGCCCTTGATGGCTCTCAAGATCGGACTTGCTGTCCATACTAACAACAATCAGGACCTAATCATAGTCCAGGTGGACTCTCAATAGTAACAAGGTCACCTCACATTAAACACCCCTGGCAGAATTATACAGTTGGAAAAAACATTTTGGTGACTGAACAAGCCATCAGACAGGCTCAGGCAGGTGAAATGAACACAAAGAAAGCAGGCAGACTGCACCACTTGCAGTTTTCTATCAAAAGCTGAAGAGAGCATTGCAACCTCCCATACAGTGAATACCAGGGGGAGGCCAGCCAAACACACACCTACTTACTTGGCATCTGCTATTTTGTTGCACTGGTGCTACTGAAAAAAATCTTAAAGCCAAGACTGAACAGCACATCTAGCAGATCTCGGTTGGAGAGACAAAATAGGGGAGACAAAAAATTTTAAGCCAAATTGCATTCCTAGCTAAGTCCCAGTTCTTTACATAACTTTGTTTCCAAGCACTTCATGAAAACATTGAAAAAGAGGATTTATCCTAGACCACAGTACAACCAAGGTTGGAAGAGACCTCTGAAGGTCATCTGGTCCAACTCTCCTGCTCAAACAGGACCACAGAGACCAAGAAGCCAAGGCCACATCCAGTGTAGTTTTGAATAGCCCCAAAGATGCATGCTCTACAAGCTCTCTGGGTAATCTCTGCCTTCCCAATAGAAAAACATAGTAATGTTCAGATGGCACCTTCTGTCCTGGGCCCATTGCCTCTGGTCCTGTCACTGAGCACCTGTCACTAAGAAGAGCCATCCTCTATGCACCCTCTCTTCAGGTATTTGTACACATCGATGAGAAGCTCCTGAGCCTTCACTTTGCCAGGTTCAGTACTGCCAGGTCTCTCAGCCCTTCCTCAAGTGAGAAATGTTTCAGATCCTTCATCATCTCTATGGCCTTTTGCTGGACTTTCTTCATTGTGTTGATGTCACTCTTGGGAGCCCAGAGCTGGACACAGCACTCCAGGTGTAGCCAGTAGAGGGGAAGTATCAACTCCCCCTACCCTCGTGGGCAGGAGCTTCTCCTGATGCAGCCCAGGGTATCACTGACCCTCTTTGTCACAGACACAAACTGCTAGCTCCCCAGGTCCCTCTCTGCCAAGCTTCTTTCATCTGAGTGGCCCCAGCATGTACAAGTACCCAGGGTTATTCCTCCCCCAGTGCCAGAATTTGAACTTACCCTGGCTGAATTCCATGAGGATCCCAGATAAAAGATGCTGTGCAAAGATGCTGCTGTTGGAACGAGTAACATTCATTTGCTTTGCAAATTAGAATGGTAGGCTTCATGAACTGAACTAATTCATCTTCCAGTGTGGTGGCACCAATTTAACACGTGAAGTAATTAATGTCCTCCTGAAGAGGCATACACTTTCTGCAGGATGAGCTTGCAAGAAAGGCAGAGTGTGATTACCTAAGCTTTAATTGAGTCAGGATAATGGAGCATGGCCTCACCTACAGGAGATTATAATTAATAAGAACAATTACAAGTGCCTTTAGGAGATTAGCCTTGACCAGACAAGACTAGCTCCTGCTGCTGGGAAGGGGAATGCTACTCTGCAGCACCTGCAGCTCGGCCATGCTTACACACCTCCAAACCAGGAATCTCAGCCTTTTTAAGAAATATCACCCCTTAAAGACAAAGTAGCTTGGTGAGAGGAGAGGTGAATCAGTAACAGCAGCAGGGAGACATCTAATACACTTCCCAGGCATGTATTTGTGGGGAGACAGCTAAGCAAACCGCAGCCTATTTGAAAATGTGCCTGCAGTTCCCATAATTTCCCTGTAATTTCTGTCAGGAGGATTGTGCTAAACACACTTTCAAAGACTTATTATAGGCATTATACCACCCAACTTGAAATCCTTTTTAATGATGTGACTTCCCTTTACGCTACAGAAGCTGTTGTCTTTTCTCTGGGTCGGCTTTACTGGGTGCATTGTGTACCTTCATACATATCCCTGGTGTCACCTAATCTCTTCCTATTTTTTTACCATTTCTTTACTTTCTGATGAAGGGTGAGCACACTGAGAGCACCCACTTGGTTCAGAAGAGGCTCTGATCTCACGTATAATTTTCCAGTAAAACCACAGCATAGCTCAGGGAAATAGAAATGTGCTTAAAGCAACTCAGGAAACTCACTAGAAATCACACCATCTATTATATAGAGGAAGGTACAATTATTGCATGTTGTTATCTGATTGCTGAGGATTTGTAGGTGCTTTGGTCAACTTGAAACACAGTCAGTGAAAGAACCCCTGCCCATTTCAGGCCAGCAATCCTGCCCTAGGTGTTCAGTGCTCAAGGCTGATCCTTCCATAAAGTTCTTTTCCAGAGGTTAAAAGTGGTTTGGGGGGAAATAAATCTCAAATTTTACCCCTGCTTCTCCTCAGAATTTAAGAGCTGTACATTTGCAGCCTTCACAGAATAGCAAGTCTTCAATCAATTTGCATGTGATGCTCCTGAAATTACACTTCTTACCAATTTTTTTTCCACAGCATCCCTGGCTGACTGAGGTTGTGAGAACTTGCTGCAGCCTTTCATTGTGCTCTTTATATTGATTGTTTTCCTTGCATCATGTCCTCTAAAGAATAGTGAAATGATCTAGGACCTGGCAGATCTGATTTGGGAAGACAAAATTATCTGACTTGGTGCTAAAGTGCATGCCACTTTATGCATCTTCTCATTCTTCACGTGGCATTGTTTCAAAGCATTATTTAAAACCAGAATCTCTCTCTCAGATGCATGGATTTTAAAAAAAAGACTGTGTGCCTCATCTTCTCTGGACTACTCTACAATTACAAGCACCACTTCATGTGGAAATATTTCAAAATAACCAAGCAGACTTTCTAGAAGGCAAAGTCAAAGCCACTTTCCCCATCGCCTCTTTGTTAGAGACAGGGTGTGTTGTCTTCTTCAAGTCCTTTTCTCTCCAGTCAGGTAATTCATCCTCCAGGAGCTCTTGTGGCTTTCTGCACACTACAGCTTCCAACTCCTTTCTCTCCTAACAGCTTGAGAGCTCTTCAGGTGGGTCAGGGCTGTCTGAGGTTGTGGGGACACAGCACTCCAGGGTGTAGTAGCTGCTAGGAGCTCCAGAGTGAGAGCATCCATCTGATCTCCACCTGCCACAAAGGAGCAAGGAAAACTTGCACTTCCGCCCACTTTTCTGTGGTAGTGACATTTGATGCAGAAAGTTCACCAAAAAGCACCAGTATCACCCTCTCACGAGGCAAAGATCAACACAGCCCAAAGCACACTCGCTCTCCCCGTCCCTTCTCTACCACCCAGAAATTCAGCCAAATGAAAAGCAAAGCCTTCCCTCCAGGAAAACCAAACAAAAGCCATGTGTCTTGAACCCTTATTGTGTCCAGACAGGCACAGGGAGTTTGCCAGAGCAAACAAGTTCCAGAGTCAAAGGATTTCCGCTGAGAGCTCTCTGCAACCAGTCCTCCTCGGCCCGGCCCCGCACTCCCCAGCCAGCTCTCGCTGCTCAAATCGCGGCAAAGAGGCCTCCCATTACAATGACACATTTGACAGCTCTGCCAAGAGCACTTGGTGAGGTGCCAAAGAAAGAAGCAGCATGCTTTCCTGAAAAAAGCAGACACACTGAGGAGGAATACTCGAAATGCTCCCTCTAACAAACCTGAATGGCCAAGTGCCAACAGAGGGAAGCACTTGGGTTGTCATCCCAAGGGAGAGCAGACAATGAGCTCCTCCAGACTCCTTTCTCTCCAGAGCTGGCTCACCCATTCTCAATGGCATTAAAGGCATCTGCACTGAAGAGCAACCATGTCTCCAGGTGTCAGGCCCGATCTGAAGACATTCTCACCCTCTGAATTCCAAGCTAAGCAATACCATGCATTTTCCTTGCCTCAATTAGCTTCGCATCTCCCCTTTACCCAATCGAATACACAAACCCTGGCTCCAGCTGCTCTGCTCCCATGGTGAGGAGTGCCATAGCCACCAAGGCCTCACAGCCCATGTGGAAATGTGGAGAAAACTGGAGATGGACCTGAGAGGACTCACAGTATTTTGGGCTGTGTCATCAGGGAGACTTCCTGTATGCTGAATGACACAAAGAGAGCCACCTGGCTCCAAAGCTGCAAAGCAGGTGTCAGCTCAAAAAGGGGAAATGGAATCAGATATAACAAAGAAATTCTTTACAGTGAGGGTGGTGAAACACTGGAACAGGTTGCCCAGAGAGGCTGTGGATGCCCCCTCTCTGGAGGTGTTCAAGACCAGGCTGGACAAGGCACTGAGCAGCCTGATCTAGTGGGAGGAGTCCCTATGGCAGGGGGATTGGAACACAATGATCTTTATGGTCCCTTCCAACCTGAACTATTCTATGATTCTATCTCAGAAGACTTGTGAGGATGTTCTAGATAGAGTTAATGTATTCTATGATTCTATTCTATGTGTCTAGACAGAGAGAGAAGCCACAGCATTGTCCAGGTTTTCCTCATGTGGGGAGAATCCCAAGGAGCTACAAAATTACAGGCATTAAAGCATCTCCCATGCCCTACAGCAAAAGGATGCTTTCAAGAAGCAAAGTTTTAAGAGACCTAGGAGGCAATGTGGAACAAACAACCCTGCACATTCATATGGGTGTGTGGAATGAGTGTATGAAATGTGTACATCATGAGGTCTCCAGTATATTTAACTGAGGCATCACTCTGCTTCTAAACTTTTCATCTTGCAGTGAGGTTTAACAGCATGACACAATCTAAGGCATGTAGTAACTCCATTTTTAAGACAGTTGACTTCTGTCTAGTTTACACAACTCTCTCTGATTTTACAAAAATACAAGCATAATGGAAGGTTCTTCTTCCATTGCTTTTACACACCATAACCTTTCTTTCTGTTTCTTCTTAAAACACATTGGGTTTTTTTATTTAATGCCAGATTGTGCATACAGAGCCTTGTAGATGGAATGTCTAATTGAACATTATATTCCACTCTTGAGATACACACCATTAAATTAATATTTGAACTATATTCTTGCTGATATAGGGGAAGAGAACAAGTAACAGAAAGAAAATACTCTAAGGCAACTTGTGGCCTATCTACAGAACACTTTGCAGAAACAAGCATAGTAAGTGAAAAACTTAACATTAATAAAAACTGAGATTTAATTCACAAGCAGCATAACCCTTTTCTGGATTTCTCTGGGTAATTTTTCAGTTAAGGAGTCAGAAGGAACAGGGTTTGGGATGATGGGGAGAAAAGAGAGTGAGAAAAGAGCAGATTTCAAGCAATGGTACCCATCCCCCATCTCAGTCCCCGACACAAACACACACACCCCCTAGTGCAGTGGGGAAACACAGAGCAAGAAAACGCAAGAGATCAAATCTCATCACAAATGGAACCACAGTAGGGTCAGAGTTGATATCCTGGGTTCATGAAAAGCATCTGAAATACCTAGGACAAAGACACCATGGGTAACATTTGATGCAGTACTAACTCTAAAGCCAAAGAGAAAGAAAGAAAAGAAAAAAAGTAAAAAAAAGAAAAGTAGAACCTGTATTCAGGAGAGAATCAAGGTCAGGGGAAACAAAAAGGGGATGGCCATTACTAATCAGCTACTTCAATCATTACCATAGCCATGAAACTAAGATATGAAATTGGAGTTAAAAGCACCTCATATGGAGCTATTTTGCCCTGGGATATTGGTGTGAACACAGAGATGTCAAGTCATTAAAGTTTGAGTTGATGCCAGACAGTCTCAGATTTCACAGTTAGGATCCAGAGTTTCTATTTGCATCCAAAACAATTTCTAGAAGTTGGAATAATGAATTTGAGCTTTATCATAGGAGTGCTGATGCCTGATCTTGATATCTACTGGCATCCACGACATCCAAGTTTTGTATAAGCTGTGATTTTGGAAATTACTGGGGCTCCACTTTTCCATCCTTCAGTTAAGATGTTGAATTCTGGTATTTGTGGCTGCAGAAACAAGTCTTTAAAAACATATAACAGGCAAACGACATTGTTCTATAGCTGCAGACACACAACTTAAAAACGGGTTTGAACAGAAATTTGTTTTTTTAACTCGGCTGACATCTCTGCATTCCATTAATGGACAAGGAACAAAGAGAAGATGCATGATTTTATCCTCCAAAATAGCTAAGATGCATAACCATAGCTGGCAATTGCCAGAGCAATTAATGCTAGAAAAGTCCACCAACAGGTATACCTACACTAGCTCATATGCAGTTCAGATCTTTATTAGTCAGAACTGGTCATTCTAATTGGCAAGGATTTATTCCCTCTGATCCCAGAAGTTTGTAAGTGTAAGGGCCACAGACACAACTCGAATGATGTCTAAGTCTTCCACCTGTTGTAAGGCACCACTGAAAGCAAGCACTGTAGTGGCAGACAGCTGGGTGGCAAGGGACAAAAAGCTGGCAAGCTCCCTTCTCTGGTCTACAAAAAAAAGAAGGACCTGCCTCAATGCCCAGATTAGGTTGTAAAACACAATTCTTCATGTCTAGCCTTGCTTACCTCCCTGACTTTTGTTATTCTCTCTGGTTGACAGCCAGGTCCAGAGAGCATGTACACATTACTGAATGTGGGAGCCAGCAAGAACCCAGTCCTCCTCCTCTCGGGAGGCAGGGGCTGCCCCCTACCAACAGGATGGGACTGTGGTGGCAACTAAAGGCACAGGTGCTCCCTTGCATGACCCAGACCATGCACCACTGCAGCCAGCCAGTGCACACCAAGCCATGACACCACTACAGGGACTGTATGAATGGTCATCACCACCCCATCATCTCCTTTGCTTGCCAGACCCAGTCACCACTGCCTGGGAAGGAAGCACCATCTGTTGCAATGCCAGGGATGTTTTGGAAAGATACTTTTCCAGAGAACTGCACATTTGAGGAGGGACTTAAAAACCCAGACCTCTTTGTTTAAATTCCAGTTGAAGACAGACCCATAGACTCTGAGAATTATTTATTAGTTATTGTCTTATTTAGTCGCCTTTGAACAGACAACAATAGAGGAACTAGAGTTCTCCCCTTTTTTTTCCAAGCTAGTGATGTTATTCTTCTACTAAGAAGCAGAAAGCAGAGCGTACTGTACATTTCACTGCCAGCACAAACGGGTTCCTGGGACCTACCACATTTGTCCCATTCCTGACTCAGTAGCAGTCACCATTAATGATGCATCAACCACTGGTACCTCACTTGGGAACATGGGTATTTGGCCCAACTACCAGAGCTTAGTGGGTGTACCCCTGCCCTCAAGCAAAAGTGCACCTTTCCTGATTGCTCTTGAAGAACACAGGTGATTTGGCACAGAGAAGCAAAACTCTGGGAGACCTGAGGTACTTCACCTTATGTGCACCACCACGCTATTTTAAAATTCACCTGGCTACCCTATAAAGGAGAACCAGGAGCAGAATGGGCCACTTGCAAAAGGAATGGAGAAGACTATCAACAACCCCAGTATGATCCTGTCTTGCTGTCACTGAAAAGCAACACAACTCCTACCAACTTCAGAGAGATACAAGTGAGTTATCAGTGATGAATGGGAAAGTGAAAAACTCTGGTTTGCACTATCATCTTTCTTAGAAAAAAGAACACAAAAAACCACACCACCCCCTACACACCACCACTACCCTCTCATGCTTGGTAAAAGCCTATTAAGCAAGCAGAAAGATCATCAGTCTTCCACTCTCCCTTTCCACACACTGAAACAAACCACCCGCTGAGATAGGGTTCATTTGGGTACATCTGCTGAGATATTTTTGTTTTGAAGAGACATTTGTTTTCAAGGAAGACATGCTTAAGAGTCAGACTGCACCCTGAAATCAGATATTACCCCTTTAACGGTAGGCTTGGGCATCTGGAGTGTATAAGTGCAACAGCTAGCCTCCAGTTCAGCTTGTAAAAATCTGTTTGTGGGGGGTAGTGACTTTCCCAGCATTTTTCATGTTAGAATATATTAATTTAAGTTTGCGTGGAAGGTAGGAATACATATGACTGAAATGAAAAGTTGGGCTAAAAATAGCACTAAACCAATTGCATTGTTCATAGTGAGGGAAAGGAAACCTGGAGTTGGGGGGGAGAAATATATTTAACAGCTGTCTCAACATAATGTCAGATTTATTCAACATTTCTAAAATGGTCTTTGACAAGCCTTGACTCATTGTGTAGGGCTGGAAAGGGTACTAAGGGTGGACTATTTCTTGTGATTTATAAGAGACAACTGTGACTAGTTTGAAAAACCTGCATACAAGTGCAGTAAATTAAAACAGAAGCCTACATAAGACACGTACCTTACAGACAAAAGGCTTAAAGCATTCCTTAGTCTGAATCACCAGAGTGTGGTTTCCAAAGGGAAGCCAGTTTCAAGAATTTCTGCTAGCCAAAGATGTACTCTCCAATATTTAGAAGAAGTAATTCCTTCTATTAGCACACATTTTAAAAATTAAAACTTAAACTAACTCATGCAGCTGTACAATAGTTCCAAAGGCACTGCACTTGAACTTTGTATCAAAAAGTGCAGATTTTTCAGTGGCTCATTGAGGCTGTACCATGGGCTGCTCTCACTTCCTGAAAAGTTTGCATGGCATATACACCAACTTCTACATGAGAACAACTTTGGGAGCACTAAAATTTGCGCGTGCAGGGAAGTGGAAAGTGAAGCCATGTGCATTTGATCAAAAGATGGACGTGTTTGCCTTCCCTCTAGCTCTGAGAGATAATTGCACAGATTTTCGTATAAAATTTGAGCCTTAACTAATTCATCAACAGAACTTTGCACAGGCTGCTTGCATGGAAAGCACTCCAGACATCTTCACAGGAAGCAAGAAGGAAGCAAAGCCCCTACAGCTAGAGGTGCACTGCATAAGAAGTGTATTAGTTTCACAGATCACAAAGAACTCAGATTGTGATCTTCCTTAAAACTCTGGTTTCCCCTCCCCCTCAAGGCAGATACTCTCTTACATTCCCCTGCAGAGTCCAAGAAATTACTGAGCAGAGGTTCACTCCAATTCCTACAGCCCTCTCCAAGCCCTGTGAGTAAATCAATACAGGCAACCTCTTTGGCTTCTACCAAACATCTGCAGAGGTACGTGATTGACACCAGATAGTTTGGGAAAGGCATAGTAGCTTTCATATCATCATACGAAGCTCTGGCAAAGGTTTGGATGGCCAGCACAGATGGACATGCAGAAGGTCCATGCAAGAAAGCTGGGAAGGGACTATTAGCAGGGCATGAAGTGATAGAGGGGCAATGGCTTTAAACTAGAGCAGGGCAGGTTTAGATTAGACATTAGAAAAGACATTCTTCATCGTGAGGGGGGAGAGACATTGGAACAGGTTGCCCAGAGACGTGATGGAGGCCCCATCCCTGGACACATTCAATTCAAGGTCAGGCTTGATGAGGCTCTGAGCAACCTGATCAAGTGCAGGATGTCCCTGCTCACTACAGGGGGGGTGGACTAGATGGCCTTTGAAGATCCCTTACAACCCTATGATTCCATGAAGGTCCACCTTTCCTTGGCAGCATGACACAGAACTTGAGATCATAGCTAGTGACATCTACCAGAGAACAGTGTGGAGGAGTGAATGGCATCCTATTAATATGCTTTGCTTCCCATCACCTTTTTCACAATGCCAGATCCATATAGCATCCACCACAAAGCATATAAAGGAATTCAGGAGCCAACCTCTGTGACACTGAACTGCAGCCTCTACATCATTACGCAAGTATGAGGGATTAAAACCATGTACACCTCCCAGAAACTTTTACACAGAACCGAAAAACCTCTTTTCAGTGACAGGGCTTCATTAGCTGTTGCTTATGGAAGAATGACCAGAAGTAAGACTAGCTGATGCACTTAAGGAAGGCCTGTGAGAAGAGCAGACTGACAGCTCTTCTTTTTATGATACAGTAGTTAAGAGACTTCACATAATACAGCCAGGAAGTCAAAGTCACTCCAAAAGAAAAAGAAGCAATACACAGACAAGAGAGGGAGCTGAGACTTCCACTCCATCATCTCCTGCACTTGCTCTGATTTGCCTTGCACTACTGCAGCCAAAAATATCTCTTTATTAAACTCCGGATGAAAAGGTCCCCATTAAGTCATCCACAGCTCCTCCTTTATTCCAAAGGAACTATCCAAGATATCACCTCCAAACTTGAAGAATTATGATTGACTGTAGCAGATTCTCCCCTTCTTTTGTGTCAGCTGAAATAAAGGTCTCTGGTTTTGAATTCAAACACACACCCATATAAACCCACATAAATCCAGTGCAACTGCACTAGAGAAAAATTGCTTTAAGAGATTATAATCAGATGCAAAGTGTCTCTTATTTGCTGGACTTCCTACGTGTTGTTCTGAAATGATGGGCAAATTATCCCAGCACTGTGGTCTTCCCAGGCTGAATTAGGATAGTAAGTTGAGATCTCATCAATCACTCCAGCTCCTATTGCTCGTGCAGGGAGAATTGTTATGGCAACAGGAGGGTGAAACACAGGTTTACAGTAACCGAACAGATGGATTCCAAAAATCTGGGATTGTCTTGCAATGGAAAAGCTGATGAATTACAGAAGAAAAACATATGCCACTTATTTAACCTTCTGATTTTATTTGATTCACTGCTAGGACAAGCAAACAAATCTTAAGATGAAAAAAAAAAATAAAGGAAAGAATGAAAACCAAAAAGTAAACAGTAATGCAACTACCATTTCTAGGTTTTGTGCAGTAGCAATTCCTTCTATGACAGCACAGCAACTGCCCCTTTACCTTCCTATGTCAAAACTCTAGATTTTACCCCAATTTCTGAAAGGCATAAGGCTTAAATAGTAGCAGAAAAGATACTTCCACTTTCTCTCCCTTATTTTTTTCCCTATTGGCCAATTGTGTTAACATTTGACAGAAGGGTACAGGTCTGTGCAGACTGGCACCTAAGCAAATAACAGAAACCCAAAGCATTGCTATGGCCAGTATGTCAGCCATGGCTACCAGTGACTGCAAGAGCCTCTACAAATAGTTTCTTCCTCCTCAGGTAGAGGGAGGGCTGGGGAGAGAGGAGACTATGTGTAATCAAAGGAGCTAGATGTAGGACATTTGGTAGGAAAGCTGGTTACACTGCACAGGAACAGATCTCTGTGCATGTTGGCACTAAAAACTAAAATGCATTTCCTACAAAATAGAAGAGAAAAAATGATAAAGATGCACTGTGATGAAGATGAGTATGTGTGCCATTTGGCTGTGTAAAATAGGAAGAAAGTAACTTCTGCTTTCAACCCGTTGTATGTGTATGAACACATATGCACCTACACAACCAGAACATGTGTATATGCTCACAGCATACACCTACACGTGTTTGCACACAAAAGGGAACAGTTAAACACAGGAATTACTGCAAGAATATCCATGCACATGTACACAGGCAAAACCTGGGATTTCCAGCAAATCTTGAGCAATTCAGTGTAATAAAAAAGAGCTCCTTGCAGCAAAACACTTAACGAATGGCAGACTGTGTCCAAAGGGTGCCATAACCCAAGGGAGACAGGGGATTTGGATGGAGTCTGCAGTATGAACAAAAGGCCTGAAGATCTGTTAGGCTAAGGACTGGATTCAGCACAATCGGAAGCTGTCATCTCCTCTGAAGCCCCACATATTTCAACCCCAGAACAGATGAAGCTGCAGCATTTTTCCATCCTTTGAAGGTGAATCTGAATCAGATTCCTGAAAACCATTACACAGTTCCAGTATTTTCATTGTCAAGTTCCCCTCTCAGGCCCACAAGCAAGCAAACATGTACTAACATCTTTGATTTCATTTCATTATTAATCACCTTCTTGCATACCAACCAGGGAAAATTTTTAAAAATCTAACATGACAATTTGCTGTTCTAAATGGTCACTAGAGATAAATGATAGCTCTGATATCGGCTACCTTTCAGAAACCATCTTTTCACTCTTCTCTATAACCCATATTTTGAAGTATTGTAGCTCCTCTTGCCATGGAAAAAATATTATTTACAGCAAGTTTTTTGTTCTGGGAGTTTAGGATTCCTCCTTGACTCCAGCTCATACATCATTTTTGTGTCAAACTCTGACCTCATCTCTATTTGCATTTCTTACTTTGATGCAGCAGCTATTTCTGATTAAAGACTAGCAAAATAAATCACAGCAAACTGGAATTCCAAGGAAAAGAACATTACATGTTTCGTCATGTTATTGTTATGAGGCAGCAGGCTGTTAGCTTGATTGTTTTATTGCTACCAGCGAATGCTCAATGCTATGTTTTATGTGCTCTCAGAATACAAGACCATGTACTCCTGGTGTTCCAAAACCTAAAAACCCACAGTCAATTATACGGCTCAAGACTGGTGACTCTAGATTTCTGACAAGAAGTTTCTCCTGAGGTACAGATGGGTCCATCTGTCCCCATACAGCCATACTCCTCAAGGCTTCAAAAATGCATTGACTTACTGAATGATTGAGGATGAAAGAGACCTCTGGAGGTCACCTTGTCCAACCACTCTGGTCAAGCAGGGCCCAGGACCAGTCAGATTCTCAATATCTCAAAGGATGGAGAAACAACCACCTCTCTGGGCAATCTCAGACAGCATTTAGATACCTACACGTTGAAAGTCCCTTCTTATGTCCAGACATCTCCTGTGTTTCATTTTGTGCTCTGGTACTGTCACTAGGTGCCAATGAAAAGATCCTGTCTCCATCCTCTATGCACCTTCCCTTCAGATATTTGTACACATTGATGAGATCTGCTCTGAACCTTCTTCAGGCTGATTAATCTTTGTTTGCTCCAGTCTATCATCTTCATGGCCCTTCACTGGACTCTCAGTTACATCCATGTCTCCCTTGTACTGAGGAGTTCAGAACTGGACACATCACTCCACCTATGGCCTCACCAGTGTCAAGTTGAGTGGAAGGATCATCTCTCTTGACCTGTTGCCAACAGTACCAATGCAATCCATAATACTTGTTAGTCTTCATCACATTACTGGTTTGCATAGTCAGTTTGGCGTCACTGCTAGGACCTCTAGATCCTTCTCTGTCATGCTGCTTCCCAGGTGGCCAGTCCCCAGCATGCAGAGATGCCTGGGGTTATTCCTCCTCAGGTATAGAACTCTACATTCTCCTTCCCTCAATTTAATGAGATTCTTATGGCCCATTTCTTCAGTTTATTGAGGTCTCTTTGAATGGCAGCCAAATAATTTGGGCTACCTACTACTCCTCCCAGTTTTGTATCACCTGGAGTGATGATACATTTGATTTCAAATTTGCTGAGGGTGCAGGTCATTAAGGAAGAGGTTAAACTGAAGATTGAGGTGAAGGCAGCACTGGATACCTCAGGCATTTGTGTCCTTCACCACCAAGTCCTCTGCCCCATTCAGGTGCACAGCCACTTTTCCCCTCATCTTTCCTTTTATTGCTGATGTATCCATAAAAGACCTTGTCTCTTGTCAGATTCAGCTGCAGGTGGGATCTGGATTTCCTAATTCAAGGAATTGGACAGCATCCCTTTGTACCTCCTGGGTCACCTGTACCTATTTATATCTCCTGAATGCTGACTTATGTTTGAGTTTAGTTAGAAGCAACTTGGTCTTCAATGCAGTCCTCCTGCTGCCTTTGCTTGATTTCCTGCTCATCAGGATGGACTGTACTTGAGTTTTGAAGAGTCCAGTTTTCCTGGGCACCTCTTCTCACCAGGATCATATCCCATGGGTTTCTTCCAAGAAAGTACCTGAACAGGCTCCGGTTTTCACTCCTGAAGTCCAGGGCTGAATTCCACCATCTCATAGTCATCACAGTCAAAGCTATCTCCAACCTACACAATGACTGACAGCCAGCCCATCATTATTTATAAGCATGATGTCCAGCCAATGTCCCTTCATTGGCTGCTCAAGAACCTGCATCAAGATACAACAATCCATGAACTCCAGAAATCTACATTACTTGTGCCCTGCCATGTTGTCTCATCAGCAGATATCGTGGCAGTTGAAGTCTCCCTTGAGGACCAGGCACATGAGGCTCTTTCCAGTCATTTAAGAACCTCATCTACTTCTTTCTGATCACCGAGTTGCAATTAAAAATATTATTTTCTTTACACTAGAGTCTGTAGTTTTTAACATTTGCATGAGTGTTTGTTTCTGTGCAACGTGTCTTCATGGAAATATGAAAGAAAATCTAATGCAAGAAGCACCTTATCTGCATGCAGTCAAGTTCATTCTCTTTTTCTCAGTCACTTCATCTGTGAGACTAGCAACTTGCAAAGTACACACAATAATTAAGAACATATTGTGCTGAAATCAATATACATTAAGTCATAATTTGGGACATACAAAGTTGTACCTTCAAAAGCAATGCCTGATTTATGGGGGCCCACTTGAAGACATTTAAAGCTCAAACTCCCAGACACAACATGAGGAACACAGCATGCAAAGTTAATTCTTCCAGAGGAATATGTTTGTAAATACTAAATGGTACCATCCATTATGATCTGTCAATTTATAGAAGGGAATAACTTAAAAATCAGTCCTGATCTGGTACCCAAGGATAAGAAAAACTATACCTTGCTAATGCCACAGTTTCTGCATCACAAAATAGGCCCTTTTTGATTCACATAAGTCTAACCCAAAAAAAATAACACAGCTACACATTTCTACCATCTCAAATTTAAGCATGAAAAAAACATTTAAAGTAACTGATGAGCATCAAGCAAGTAAATGACACACTGCATTTTCTCATCATGTGCAATACCAACAACATGGTGTTATCAGTGAATGACCCACATTCAAATATGTCATGGTGCAAATGTTCCTGAAATAATTCCTAAAAACAGAACTGTGTAAAGTAGTCAGAATTTGTCCTCTCCTTATGAAATATGTACTTCGTACACGAAAATATGAGTATGTTTTAAATTAATGAACTGTAAGAGCAAGGTGCAACCTTCCCTCAAAGCAAAAGACAATGTCCCACACAGTCATTTAGTCTGCTGAGCTAAAACTGAGCCTTTTAAAAACTGGTAATAGAGCTGAGTGTTTTCTCATTCTGGGCAAAATAATGATTATAATAATGATAATAGTAATAGCAGTAGGATGACAACAGCAACAATAATTCCAGAGCTCACTGCTGCAGGAGACTCAAGGGGCCTTAAGGTGTAATATGGACATTGGTGGATTTACTTTTAAAATTACTTAGTTCAACTTACTAGAAAGCAAAACACAGAGAGATGTACTGATTGGTTCATAATCATACTGTATTAAGAAAAGTTGAAAACAGAAAGTAGATTTGCCCTGTGTCTCCTTCATAGAACCACCTCTTTGCTTTCCCAGAAGGCAGCTTGTTAAAGAGGGAGCATCTGCACATATTGCTGCAAAGCAGCAAAAAGTAGCTGGAAATTTACACCATTAAATCAGTGCAATCTCATCTGCTTAACATATGAGGCAAGATATGAAGGGAACCTCAAGAAATGGCTAAAGAATCAATCTTCACAATCAAGTAGTCAAAGGAAAATCTTCAGCTTAAGTATTCATGGAGATACTGCAGGTACAGTTATCCCTATGTCTTCTACAGCTATAAATAGATTAGAGATGCCAGAAGCTTTTCTCTCTTCTTCATAAAATCAAGAAGTCTTGAAAAAAATCCTACCAAAATTCAGAGACACATCCCAAAAATAACAGCAGGCATTTCAAATACGTGGCCATCTCCTATAGCTCCAGACACAGCTGCACATTGCGTAACATTACAGCACTAAAGCTGTTACCTGCACACATTTTAAATGCATAGCCAGCATTAATGACACAGACCATCGAGGAAGGATTAAGGATTAGTTATCATTTCAACCCAATGAAAGAAGATCTATATTTCTCTTTTAGACATGGAATTCACATGAGAATTGTGCTTGCCAACACTCTGAAAAAATAATCTTTCAGAACTTTTGCAAACCCACTGTGTTATGATTTCATCTCATGAAATATAACACCTTTACATTAAACCTCATAAAACTAAATCCTGCTGGATCCCTTCCAGGCTTGGAGAATAAACAGCTATATCAGTAATGCCTAGAACAGTAAAATCTGGCCCACTGTCATGTGACATGTTCCCATTTACAGAGGAGAGCAGGTCTACAAACAGCTAATTCACTTTGCTATTACAAAACCCTCACATATAATGAATTTCTCACATAATTGGTCTAAGAAATACTTCAAGGGAAAAAAGGAATGCTTTGAACACCATAATACACATTTATTTCTACTAAGTTTTTGAGGTTTTCTACCTATTCCCTTGACTTCCCCTTAGTGAAATGCATGCTGCTGTGCTGCTCTGGTTTTAGAGAGAAGGGGTGATTTTATTTGCATCTGGAACTCTGGTAGATAGCAAAGGCGGGAAATTTGTTGTGAAAACAGTTGAAAAGCACAGATGATTATATGCGATGAGATTACTTTTTAAAGCCCAATTACTTTCCCTTTGCAGTCAGAAGAATGACGTGGATAATTTCTAGTCTTGCTAGTCCCACCCAGAGCATAAGTAAGGTAGATATTAAAATAACTGTTAAAAGAACGATTACACCAGGCAACACAGATGTAATGCAAAAGCCTTCTTCTGGGCAAATGTCTGCTACAGAGACCAGAATATGGCCAAAGAGCAAAAGCAATTTTCTATGTGAATTGGACTCTTCCATGTCCTCCACGTAGAGCTACACCTTTATCCACAAATCTGGGCATAAATTGGCACATCTTTGTGTCAGATCTCCAGTTACAGACTCAGATATCACCTGACATCTTTCCCATCACTTAGCAGGCTAATTACATCACAGGTTAACTACAACCACATCATCTCCAGTGCCACAGCTCACTCCTGAAGCTGACATTAACTGATGCCACCCCTCACCGGGGCTTGAATCCCCCTAAGGTTCCTCTCGTCATTTTTTTCCATTTTGACCACAGCATTCCAAATTTAGTAGCCACAGCTGCCAGATGATATTTCTATAGTAAAAGGGGGAGGTTAACAGTGCTGTAAACCACCCGTAGTTGCCCTGAAACCTTGTGAGGAAAAACAAATTACTCAAGTAAAGGGAGAATTACATTCTCATCTTCTTCTCCAAACATAAATCTGAGATTTCCCTAGAGGGAGTCAATCAAGGCAGATGTGCATCAGTAGGGAACATGGGCTTCAGGACATTCGGTTCTCTCAAAACTAGCAGAATTTCATCCAGACCAGAAGAGCAAAGCATCAACAGCTTAGATCCCAAGGTCAGATCTTTTGGCTGGGATTAATTCACTGTCAAGTTTCAGCCTGCAGCACTTTCGTATCACATTAAAAACATCCAAGAGTATCTGAATAAAGGTCCACAATAGAACTGGCAAGCAAGTTTTCTGTCTAGCAAAGCTGCTGCTCTAGCACATTACTATTTCTCAAGAAGGAAATTAAGATAATGAAGTAAGAGACAAGCATAACAATCCTTTTTCCTGGTATCTACACGACACTTCCCTTGCTGTGGATACAAATGTCAGGCATGAACAGCAGTGCTAACTCACAGAGAAGTGCCCCTTCAATTAGGAGAAGGATTTTTACTCCTGCAAAATTACAGTGAACTTCAGGTTGGGAGAGCAGCTTCTTTTTCTACAAAGAAAGAAGTCAAGCTGGTGCATAGCAAGCAACTCCACTCTTCCCCAGTATGTTGTCACTCTGCCTTACCTACATCTCTCTCCAGCTGCCTCTTCAGCCACCATGGTTCATAAACAGCTCACAAAGTATCTGGGAGAGTTATCATGACTGTAGAGTGCCAAGTCCTGGGGCTCTGACCCAAGTGGCTGGCAGAAGGTAGACTTTAATTACTAGACTGAGCACCACCAGGTAGAGTTTAAACTCAATCAAACCAAATTTGGGCTGCAAAACTGTGGTGAGGAAATCTACATTTGGCAAGAGGGAGACTGAGACGGTTTACTCACCCAGAAAACTGAAAGCAGAGAATATTGGAAAGAACAGAAACACTAATAAGTAAAGCTACATAAAAAGCCAAAGCAAGAAACAAATGTACCAGGGTAGATAAAAATTTGCTTCTGACAGCGTTGCATGCAAGCATCGGCATGCACTGGGAAAAAAAAGCATATGTAGCTAAAAGGACAACTTCAGGAAGGTAAAACTAAATTTCTAGTTCGAAAGAAGGATAATAGTAGAGGGAGGAAAAAAACAAAGATAATGACCAAAAGGTCTAATATATTTCTTGCTGATGAATACAAGTTAAGTGGCTGCTGTTTATTTCAGGCATGTCTGAACTTCCTGAAAAACTGCAAGTAGTAAACCATCATAAGCCATGTCACCCAAACTACTTCTGGGTCAGCCTCTGGCCTCAAACATCTGGATGTTTTTAATATTTGGAAATACCAACTTTATAGTCTGCAAATATATTTTAATTACTGATTATGTGCCTACTACTCTGATTATTTGAATAGCTTCGTAATTTAACTCCAATGCAATACAGGGACTAATTTGTTGATTTGATCATGATGTCAGATTGATCTGATTGCTTCATTGCTTCATTTTAACTCAGGTTTAATAAAGTTTTAAATAGCATAGCTTTGGGCAAGAGGTTCTCTTTTCATTTTACTTTTTAAAAAATGTTTTACTACAAATTATAATTTAAAAACAATTTCTCTCAACAAGTAACATATGTCCAAACCTTGAGGCCATTAGACTTGCTATCTACCTGCCAACCTGACCATTATTCCCCTAAAAGTAGTGAGCTGCTATACCTGCTCCTCTCCCATACACATTATAGTAATTTTCTCCATTAAGTATTACCATAGAAAAGAGGCAGTTATTTTTTGCCCCACACGTCAGCAGAATTACATGACCTAACAGCATGTAGACTCACACCAAAGCTCAACCATGTGTCCATGGCTTTGGCCACTCGCCAGTATGGCAATCTTGGATGCAGATGGCTAAAATCTGCCTAAATCCTGATTTGAGGAGGGGAGGGGGTAAAATTTGGATCTAGACCCCTCATGACCAGCAGTAACCACAAAACTTGTGTGGGCAACAGCAGAAGTATTCCTGTCGGGTGCTGCCCTTCCCAGGTAGAGGAACTAATTCTTCTTTCTTCCCTTCTGCACTACTCAAGTCCTACTTAGAGCCCAACTACCTCGGCATCAGCCCCCTGTATGACTCATGCAGCAAAGCCCCGCTCTTTGCTCAAGGTGCTGGTTACTACCAGGTTGCAAATAATAGCTGGGAGGGAGAAAGAAAAGATACATTACATGATAGCTTTTTAAATAAAATGCACTAGGAACAGCAGGTACCGTGCAATGGGAGTCCTTTAGGGCACAGTCTCTTGCTATCTTTAATTGTCATTCAGCACTTAGATGAGGTAGATAACAAAGGGAGCAGTAATCACAAACAGACATTCCACATGAGCAAAAATGCTCACCATGGCAAAAACTGTGGCCAGATATAGATGTATGTCAGATAACTTTGAAGGATCATAACTTGCCAAAGCACTAGCATACAAATAAATCTAGATTTATATATATGAATATGCGTGCGTCTAACACAGCATACAAGTAGCTATATTTACAATTGAACAAAAAGAAAGTACAATGCAACACTAAAAAAAAAAAGCTTGGAATAACATTCAATCATGTCCTGTAAATACTAGCCTAGACAATTTTAAGATACTAAATGCAAGGAAGTTATTGAGGGAATGACCACTAAAATAATAAAAAAAAAAATTAAGAAAACTCCTTGCAACTCGGTTTTGCTTCCGTTTGAAACCAATCAGTCCCAGTCTCTTCTTTCCCCTCCATGACATCAAATCTGATTAAAGGTGCCCTAGAGTTTTACCCCCTAAACATGGCCTTTCTGGAGCAGGAGAGACCCTAGGGAGAGCGAGGCCCGCTGTCCCGAGGCAAAGAAACCACCGACGTGATGTGCACAAGCGCCACCAAGAGGTTCTTCTAGAGCCCAAAGATTTTGTATTTTATGTTTTTGTTCCCCCTGAGCAGCCTCCCGTGCCGCTGGAGCAGAGGCTCAGCACCCTACAAGCAGGAGCCCCGGGCGTTTGCTGCTGCATTTTAAGGAGCGCTGCAAATGCAAAGCATTAAAAAAAAAAAAAGTATATAAAAAGATAAATTACTTTTTTAGAGTTTCTTTCAGAACAGGGAGAGGGGGAGGAAGACAGATCTATGGCACATGTAGTTTTTGACAACGGAGCTTTTAAATGTTGTGGTAACAGAAAACAAGAGCTCTGCCCAGTCCTAGATCTGGAAAATGTTAAATTCCACCTTATCAGCCACCGAAACAGAGTCAGGAGGGATCTGTTGCTGAGCTGCCTCCCATCAAAATCTATGCAATTCTAATTGCTTCCTATCAAATGCAATTGCAAGATTCAAATAGTAAGAATATTTTGGTAGTGTGATGCTGGAGCCTGTTTTCAAAGGTAAGCAGGCATTTTCATCAGATTTTTTTCATCGTGGCGAGAAAGCCAATTTTGTCCTGATCCCTGCCATTTTATGGGCTGAAGAGAATCAGCTAAGAAGGCAGAGCTTTCTCATTCCTGTACAATAGCCCTAACCAAAAGGCAATTCCTCATGCCCCAAGTTTATACTTACAGAGACCTTCAAATCAGCATATCCCTAACCTGTCTGGCTGGGCTCCTCCCACCAGCTGCAACCCCTCCGGGGGTGAAAGTAGCATCTAATGACTTGGAAAAAGTGGGCACTACATGCTGAGGCAAGGTATGGCTGCCCTCCATGAGTGCATCCCTTCACAAATTACTTCTCTCAGTGTAGCAGATAACCTGATCTATTCTGATCTTCCCATCTTCCTCAGTGGGAAGTCAACCTACGAGCTACACGGGGGCCAAAAGCTCAGTTTTCTCTAGAAAGCAGAGAAAGGTTGCAACAAAGCCTTGAATCAAGACCCCAGGTCTCAAGTAAGGGTGCAAGCACCCCAGTGAGGGCTCAGCTGGGTAAGGATGCAAGCCACCTAGCTGAACTCTGAACGTGAAGCATGAGTTGGACTAGATGGTCTCATGAGGTCCCTTCTATCCAGTTATCTCATAATTCTGCAGCCAAAAAGCATGGTGTTACCTGCACACTAGTGACAAAGAAATAAAGGTCTTGGGTTGGGGAGGCCACCAGTGATGGTGGCTTTCACCTCAAGCTCATCACATCAGCCAACTACCTCAAATGGATCATAGGATCTGAGAAGGGTGGGGTGCAAAGAGGCCTCCACATATATTACACAGCTAGGTAAAGGGCTAAACTATTTCAAGGCAGTGGGAAAATAAGCAACAGACAGATTAACACAATGGCAGCATTAAGCACTGCCTCTGTTCAAGCAAATCTTGCCTGCTCTTTAGCAGACTTGCAAGTGTCAATGTATTCTTACTTTTCCACTTCTCAGCTTCCAGGACTGGTCATGAAAAGGTACAGAAGAGCTCTTCACACCAAGGCTTAACATAGGTGGCACAGACCAGGCACGCTCTTTAGAACAAAACAGTAGTCTTTAATGCCCTGCAGGCACCAAGGACTTGAGTAATTTTCACCACAGTTCATTCATTTTCACCACATTTACCTGGCGGGGATTTACTGGGATTGGGATCTTTTTCTCTCCTACACAGCTCATTCTCTTACCTAACTTCCAAAATATGAAGCGATTTAAGCACTTAAGGATTAAAGGCATTTAAACAGCTTATATTGCTTTAAGCATCCAAGGCGGCTTAAATGGTTATGCTACTTTCAGGGGTTTAAAGCAGCTTAACTGTCCATGCCACTTGATGAATTTACAGGAGATGAAAAGCTTACATTCCCTCAAAACCAATAAAAAGGTACTTTAAAACATCATTTAATTTTAGGAGTGCTGTCCAGCTCAGCTCTCCTCCCTCCAGCTCGGACCACATCACTCAGGGCTCTATCTGGGAGAGTGTTCAAACTGCCCACCTCCCTGCCTTTCCAGGAGGAGATCTTTAGTGCCCTTGGCTGCCAGATCCAACTCCGTGGAGAGTGGGCTTTCCCCTGCAAGTAGGATCTCATGTGCAAGTGCCATCTCTGTTCCTGGGCCAGGCAACAGTGTGCCCTAACAGCCCAGGGAGACAAATGCAACTCATGAAGGCCAGCCTAACATACAACCTCCCTCCACAAGGGCTGCCTAGATCTGCCTTTCACAACCAGACCGATCCTTCTCAAAAGGCCATGCAAAAGAATTAGGCTCAGCAAGAAAGGCAAGGCTGCAAGATCTCCCTACCCACAGCAGCTACTCAAGACTGCAGGGACAGCTGACATCCTCCATGGAGACAGCCACAGGAGTGTCTCCTCTACCTGTTACTCCTTGAACATCCTGGCACAGATAACCAACAATGCTCTTCCTGCTTAGGCTTTGCTAAACTGTTACAGTGTGAGGAATCTGTATCAGTTTATTGACATTTAGATAGCTGTTCTATCACCTGATCACCCCTGCTGCGAATGCAGCAGGTTCCCTACCCATAGCAGCTCCTCAAAGCAGCTCACTCACATCACTGTGCAGGCCCTGCTAAACCACAACAAATGCAAACAGTATCTCTGTCTGCAGGCCAAGAGAGCTGTACCTGAATTTGCAGCAAGAAATACTGATGGCAGCCTCCTGTTCCAGGATTTTACACTGCCAAGGGATCAGAACGAGGGTTAGCATGATTGCTTGAGGTTGCAAGCTTGGGCTGGTTTTGTTTACACAATTTCAGATCATTTCAAATTTATAGCAAATGAGTTCACCAGGAGTGATTAAAAATGGAAATAGTAAGGTCTCATAAAGCCTTGTTTCAAATCAAAGCTTAACTCAGGAAAGACTGTATTTTTCCTCTTTACTTCCTGTGGGCTGGAATTAAACACATAAACATTTTTGGTGAAAAAATGAGCATATTTCTATCAGAAATGTCTCATCCTCCTCCACAGAAAATGGTTACCATTTCTAGTCTGCTCAGACTTGGGTCCTTGCTTCCATACAGCCCAGCCACAGCCAGCTGGGTCTATGAAAAGCAGCATACAGGACCACCAGCAAATCCTGAAGCAGGCCAATTGTCTTCTGATCATGCTGAGATCCACCTGAACAGACATCACTCCAGGAAATGACAAGTAACAAAAAAAAAAAAAAAAAAAGGAGAGATAAAAGCAAACTGCAAGCTTGTCCATTTTACAGAGACTAAAAGAATGAAAGCCCAGCAATTCAAAGTAAGAGCAAACGTGCTGGTAGGTCCCACTCCACTGAAGAGGAGTTTGGGGACAGAGGCCCATGGGACGAGCATTTTGTGTTGGAAGTGGCAACAGCTACAGCCACTGGCAATCTTCACCACTTGGCAAAACAGACACAATAAATCTCAGTGAGGCTCAGTGCCATAGAAGGCAACTGAGGCCAAAAGTTTACAGATTTATTGTTTAAAGGAGTAAGTTAGGCACAGAGGCTAAATGGCAGGAGTGTGTAGAGCCATAAGAAGTAAACTACTTTTAAGCTCTACCACAAGTGATATTAGGCATTCAGGACATCTATTACTCTGGTATAAAACAACTGTAAACAGATAAGATAGCCTGCAGGGAGATTATATCCATCAGCATGGCTCACTGGAAGGGACCTTGAAACCTCCTCTGAAGGAGGTGGCAATGGCTTCAGTGTGTGACAACAGTCAGCCTTGGGCACCAGGGTGGCCACTCCAACAGGGCAGCCCCACACCTTCCCTAGGGGAATACTGCAGGTCCCATCTCTTTTCTACACTTCAAGCAGCAACCTGAATCTCTGTGAAGCCCAGTTTGGACAGTGGGAACAGGGATCCTGTAATTCACAGAAGTCATCACAGCTATGGTTAGTTTGCCATAAAACATCTCCATAAAGAGATATATTCAGTAACTGATTATAATGAATGTGGTTTACCACAAAATGATACTACACAGGCCTACTCCTTTCAATAATAATCTCATGAATAATACTACTAAAAAATCAAAGAAAAATTCAAATAGCACTGAAGCTGCTTTGTGATCCCACTGTCCTGCCTGTTGTCTTCCCCTTTGTGGTCAATCAACACAAACATAATTCTTTAAGGGAACTTCTAGGTGAAGACAGGACCGAAGGGGAAGGCGTATGCCCACGCTGTGCACTGCCAGCCCCACACTTCCAGCCTCAGAAAACGTTCCAGCTGACAGTATTTCAAGAACACTTGGAGAAAAGACCCTTCGGCGGTCACACAGGGGCTGTAGGGCCGGGGCCTACCGTAACCCCCCGCAGGAGAGAACCGAAGCCGAGAGAGACTGGGGAGGTGATGGTCCGTAGGGCCAGGGGCCGCCGAGCCGGAGGGAGAGCAGGGAGAGGCAGCAGCCCCTAGCCCAGCCGCTGCCAAAGGCTACACCGCCGTGCCCAACCTTGCCAGCACCGCAGGGGGCGGAGGTGCCAGACGGCCCCCGGGGGGCCGAGGGAACAGACAGCCTCGCCCCCTGCCCGGGGAGCCAGCCCGGCCATACCGTGCGTCCGCCGGCAAGGCAGGCAACAAAGGTGGGTAGCGGGTGGTCGGCTGAGGGACGGGAGGTGGGGTACGGGGGGGAGAGAAGAGTGGATGTCCCTCTGCTCGACAATAGCTGCGTGGGCAGAGCCCACCTCCCGCCGCCCGAGTTTGGCCCTTCTCCTCCGGCCCGGCCGAGAAGCTCCTCGGACTTTCCTGGCTCTTTGTTCGCGGGGTTCTTTTCCCCGTACTCACACGGTAACGTTTCTCGCAAGGATTTCCTGCCAAAAGACAATCCCCCTGAGCTAAAGCAGACCGAGAAAGTAGTGACCAATCCTTTCTGGATGGCTGTCACCAGGCTCCTCCCAGCCCCCGCTCCCCCTGCTATTTGCATACAAAAAAATCCAGAAAACTCCCGTTTGCCCCAGCATCTCGCTCAGACCCTCCGTCTCCATCTCGCAGGCAGGAGCCCGGGCTGGGGGAGGTTGCCTGCGGCTGAGGGCAGCCGCCCGCTCCGCCAGCTCGGCCCCCCGAAGTCTTTCGCCACCTTCCCGGACCCCCTCTTCCTCCTCCGCGCCCCAAAATGCAGCGTCGCTTCTGCGCCCTGCTCCTCCTGGCGTCCCAGTGCATGGGCTCGGCCGCCGGGCTCTTCCCCTTCGGGGAGCCCGACTTCTCCTATAAGCGCTCCAACTGCAAGCCCATCCCCGCTCCGATGCTGCTGTGCCGGGGCATCGAGTACCAGAGCATGCGGCTGCCCAACCTGCTGGGGCATGAGACGGTGCAGGAGGTGCTGGAGCAGGCCTCCACCTGGATCCCGCTGGTGCAGAAGCAGTGCCATCCCGACACCAGGAAGTTCCTCTGCTCCCTCTTCGCCCCTGTCTGCATCGACGACCTGGACGAGATCATCCAACCCTGCCACTCGCTCTGCGAGGAGGTGAAGGAGAGCTGCGCCCCGGTGATGTCCGCCTTCGGCTTCCCCTGGCCCGACATGCTGGACTGCAGCCGCTTCCCCAAGGACAACGACCTCTGCATCCCGCTGGCCAGCAGCGATCACATCCTCCCAGTCACCAGAGAAGGTAAGAAGGACCGCGTTGCTGCCCTCGGACCAGTAGCACCTGCCCACCGTGAGACCCCCTCTCCCTGACAGCGGGGTCCCTCCCGCCCTACCGGGGGAAGCTCAAGGAGGCTTTCCCGGGGGACCGAGGAAACCTCAGCCACCGTCGGGGCAGGGGCACCCCGCACGGAGGGACGGTGCGGGATCCCGCGCTGGCGCGGCGCGGCTGCTTCCTCCCTCTGCGAGGATCACACTGGGTTGGGGTGCTTTGCTTTTTCCCCCTTGAAAAAAACCCCAAACTACCAGCTTTGGGTTTAAGAGTGAACTTAAAAGCACACTGTGCCCCACCTCCTGCGGGTCTGCAGCAAGGTAAGGGGGTGGCGAAGTACTCGGGCAGCGGCGGGGCTAGGGGAAGCGGGGGGAGACGAAGGCGCCGGACGAGTCCGTCCATGGAGGGATGGAAAAGTGGCGGGTCCCGAAGGGTTCCCAACGCCACCTGCTGTTCCATTCTCCCCGAGCCTCACGGGGACTGTCCCTTGCATTTCCAGCACCCAAGGTCTGCGATGCTTGCAAAAACAAAAACGACGACGATAATGACATTGTGGAAAACCTCTGCAAAAATGACTTTGGTAAGTAGAAGTGGAGCCCCTCTGCTTGAAACTCGGGAGTTGAGGATCAAGTAACCGTCCCAGTGAAGTCAGGGGGAGATGTGCTGGAATAAAGGCAGGGCTTTGTCTTATCTGCAGATAGACCCACATCTAATTGTTGGGTCGCAAAACACAAAATTCCACCTCAGAATAAAAAATGGTCCTTATAGTCCTTTTGTGCTTGCATTTCGAAGTAGTTATATGGATGTTGCTGGCAAGTCAAATAGAAAGTAAAATGACAAAAGATTTGCCTTAACTGAGAAGTAGAGCAAAGCTTCACTTAGCCATTTGAGAAAGAGTCACATAACAAATCTCACGTATGGTAATAAAGATTGTCTCTGCAGATTAAGCATGAAGCTCAAAATATCATTTGACAGAGAAGATATTGCATAGGCATTTGGGGATATAAACTTAATGGGAAGATCTTGGGTTAGAAGAGGACAAGAAAGCCGCTTTGACACAGACAACTGAACACCACATTATCCACACATTAGCATTTCAAGAGAAGAGTGGAGTAAGGAGGGGAATTCTTTTATATTGGGTCAATGTTTATACCTGGAGACATATTTGTAGTATAAATATCTACACCAATTCAAAAGTTTTCCTATACAACAAAAAAACCCCCACCAGCCAAAACTATGAGCAATGTTAAAACAACCAACAGCTTTGGCCTGGAAAATTGCACTCAGATAAATCCTCCTAAAACTAAACATGCTCCACAGATTCTTACAGAGTCCTGTATCCTCCTTCCTAGCTATTTTACCAAATCAATTGCAGCTGTTGGACCAATTTGCCCTTCACAGGATCTATTCTTTCAAAAAACAATGCATGTGAAATAGCATTTCCTCACAGGTTTGCCTCAAATCCTCTCCAGTCCAATAAATTAAGTTTAGAAGTTTTCAGGCGCAGCAGAGATCAGGTTTCAGATTAAATTTAGGTACTCCCCTCCCCACTTTTCCTTCAAAGTCTAGTTTCAGGAAGACTCTCTTCCAAGAAAATCCAGAGTGCTGCTTAACATGGCAAATCTGCCCTCCCTCTGTTTGCAAACAGGAGAAAAGCCAGAGAAAATACTAATTCAGAAAGGAAAGAAAAAGAGGGGGAGGGGGGAAGAAACGCGCAAAACCTCAACCCTAAGGTTGATTCAAACTGGAATGACTTGCATGCCCTTTGTGGCTTTAGAAATGGAGCCACCTGCTGCCTCTTCTGTCAGCCCTGACAGTTTAATTAGCAATAGAGCACCTCCCTCCCCAGGTCCTCTTTATGTGCACTAATGGGAAAAAAACCTCTCAATCTCTCTCCCTCATCCCACTTCCCCCTCCCCTCACTATATTAGCCTTGAAGATAAAAGTGAAGGAGATTGCCTACATCAATGGGGATACCAAGATCACCCCTGAAACAAAGAGCAAGACCATCTACAAGCTGAATGGGCTGACGGAAAGGGATCTGAGGAAGATCGTGCTCTGGCTCAAAGGTGGCCTCCAGTGTACCTGCGATGAGATGAATGACATCAACGTTCCCTACTTGGTGATGGGGCAAAAGCAAGCTGGGGAACTGGTGATCACCTCGCTGAAGCGGTGGCAGAAAGGGCAGAGGGCTTTCAAGCGGTTCTCCCGCAGCATCCGCAAACTGCAGTGTTAGTGGCTCTGGCCACCTCTGCCCCAAGCTCTCCGGGCCTCCTGCACCTTGCTTCGGCCCCTCTGAGCCTAGAGATGCCATGGGCACGAGAAATGGTGACCGCTCTCCAAGAGTGGAGGAAGCCCTCCAATTTTGTACATAGGTTTAAATGTAATAAAAAAAACCCGTCATGACTATTTTTGGGAAGTATCAAAAGTATCTTGCTTAAAAAGCTTTTTTTTTCTTTTTTTTAATGGTGGCAAATGTGACTTTGGTCTGATTTTTTTTCCCTCTTCATTTTGGTAATGCTGGTTTATCTTGCTGCTTCTCTGTACGTGCATGTTTGTTGGAGATGCAGCAAAAGACAGCCACACATGCAACTAGTCTGTCACAGTGGACTCTTTCACAAAGGTGAAATGGCTCCTTGCCATCTATATTAACATTATAAAGGTCATACTACAACTCTTGCATGTGCTACATTAACCATTCTCACATTTATTTTCCACAAGTCTGAGCCCTTCTCTTGCAGAACACATGAACAAGTTTTGGAGCTGGTTGATCTGAATGCAATTTTTTCTATTACTGTTTTTCAAATTAAACCATCTATAGTCTAACTGTAATATATCTAGTGGTTAACCTGAAGGAGTTGTAAAATATTGCTTTAATTAACCTTGTAAATACTCCAGATAAATGTTATATTCTTGTATATAAACTTTACATCATAGTTTACCCATTGTCTCAGCCTGTGCTCACTTTAGTCTGTTCTGGGAGAACTGGGAGAAAGCTGTCCAGATGGACTTTGTCATGGCAAAGCAAAACTTAGCCTTCTACCCCAAGTAGGTAATACAAAAGCATGAGGTAGCATCTAGTGTTGCCATCAGAAAAAAATTAGTCAACCTCATTTCCACAAAGATGAGCCCACAAGACACAGGACTGACAGCCTGAAACAAGTTTGCTGAATCTATCTGTTAAACTCTTCAAGATGAAGAGTTTTCTGTGGCTCCTCTGTTCAGCCACCTGCATTTTCACCTCATTTCCCCGGAAGACCCTGCTTATTGCTGATGTGGAAATGCAGTGAGACCATTTGCTTAAATATAAAATCCATTTATCAATTTCTTCGAGTTGACACATTAAGTAGATGGCAAAGTCTTACTTGCAACTAGAAATTCAGAATAGTGGTAGAGTAAGGCATTTTTTGTGTGTATGTACACCCTCTATCCTCACTAAGAAAGAAAATAAAACCAACCTATTAGTGTAACTAGAGGAATGGTTTTCAGTATTTTTCTTGCAAATGTTTTCCAATGAAGAGCATTACATGCTAGGATTTTATAGCACCTATCCTGAAAAATAATTTTGCTTCCTAGTGTTGTCATAAATAAAAAAGATTCTTCTTAACATCACTGAGAGGATGAGCAGTCCAGTATTCCCAGGGAAACAATTTTATTCTATCCATTTACAAAGTCCACCACTAGATAATTTAAGTAAAAAATCCTATTAATATGAGATAGATACATATATATATGGAGTTTTTTCACCATCAAGATATAAAGATAAAATCTGAAGATTCAACATGTTACATTTCTTCTAGAAAAGAACTGTTTGCCCTCTCTCAAAGTCTTAATGTAGTCACAAGTCAGACTCCAAATAAGCAAAAAAAAAATCCACAAAAAAACAACTAATCATAATAATAGTAGTAATAATGACAACAATAAACAACCAGAGAAAAAGCAAAGTTCAATACTGGCTCTTAAACGTCATTAAATCCTTTCCTCTGAATGGACCTAGCTTCCCAGGAGACAGATTCCCTATTTTGTGCTATTGTGCAATTATCATTTTAATGTCAGCATTATGTCCATCGCCTCACAGAGCCATCAGCATCCAGATGTCACATCATTCTACCCATCATACTCAGCATATAATGGAATAGCTGTCCCTGAACAGACTTAGTTTTAGAGCAAACAAGCTCGCAGATAACAAGAAGTTGCCTAAAAATGAGTGTGCAGAAAATGGGCTTGCGCTACCTGGTGGAGGAAAACACTTTAAAGAGACAGCCACTGCAGTGTAGTCTCTGGGGATGAAAACTACTCAGTCTGCCTTACTACTCAGTCTTCCTACAGCAACCATAAAATTATCTTAATTGGGTTGTTCTGGAAGGCAGTGGGACTGATGCTGATGAGGACAGACAGGTCACAAGTTGCTCACTTTGGGGTCATATTAAGGCCAAGACAGAACAGACTTTTGCAAAATCACTTACATGTATGAAGACATGCTACCCATGACCAACATCACTTCATCTTTAAAATCTCAAAACATTACCCCAAAATAAAATAAAAACTGTCACCCCAACAAACTCCTCCTCCCATCAGGAGTAATTCAGGAGAAAGAATAAAGTTGACTGACAAACAATTTCACTAGAACAATGAGCATCCCAGACTAAGAGTGTCCTGCCATACAGCACACTCCTGCTGATAAAGTCTTGTGTGCATGGCCCTAGGCTGAATCACCAGGATCTTCCATCCACAGGGTAAATTGGCAGAGGCAGGATTGCTTTTCAGATAAGAGGGATTTAAGCAAATGCAAAGAGTAACAAGACTCACATTTTCCCAGTTTATTTCCATTACCTTGTTCTAACATCATCGAATTAAAAGGTAAGTTTCATGCATCTCACCAAGGAGAGGGAGCATCAGTGTTTCCAAGGGGCCACAGGCATTAAAAACTATTCAACTGTAAATCAGATTCTAAAATAACAGCCTGAGGAAACTTCAGCTCTCAGATGCTGGCAAAGAAGTAAACACATACATTTTTCTCATTTTTATACTTATTCTTACTAAGTTAACAATAACTATAAATCTTTGACTGTGCCAGGCAAAAAGTGAACCAAACATGCAAAAAATTAACTGAGCTTGTTACTTCTCATCAGTGCATCACATATACTTCACAGTAACTTTATTACCTGGTATGATATGGTTCAGTTCTAGCAGAATATTTTTTTTGCAGCTGATGAAAAAGGCAACCCACTGTTGGATTCTTCAGACAATTTTTGTCTTCTTCTAATTAAAACAACATTGTTCAACAACCAATTACGTGGCTCCCATTGTATTTGCTTTCATAAAAACTATAAAAGCAGCTGACTACAATGGATTAGTTTAAGAACAGTAATAATGATACTTGACATTTATACAGAAGTTTCCATTTAAGTTTCTCAGACAGCCTTCACAAAAATAGGCATTAATATTCCTATTTTGCAGATCAGGAAAATGCACTAACTTATTAGAAAACCACCCAGCAAGTCCTTTACAGTCATGAAAAGCAGCATATTTTTTGTCTCCATGTTTTATGCTCTAATCACTCAACCACAGCAATCAGAATGGTGCATAATCAAGGCAGCACTTTGATTATAATTTGAAAGCATAATAGCAACCAAGGCTCCCTCCAACAACTTCTTCCCCCTCAGTGTGTTAAAAAAAAAAAAAAAGACTGCCCAAATTCAAATTTAAAATCCATCAGCAATATTCCTCACAGTCGTTTCCTTTAGTTCTTATTTATCATTCCCTCTGTCCTTTAATTACTTCTTAATCCTTTCCTTTCTCCCTCACTTCTAATTCACTTCAGACACCCACAGAGAAGCCACTTAGCCCCTCTCTTACAGAGACTTTCGCCCTCGGTACAGTTTATTAAAGAACTCATGTGGTATAATGACACACAAGCCACAAAAAATCCTAATGACCGGCTTTAGTCATAAAAAGACCCATGTGGGAAATTCAGTGAGAGGCATTTAAATTCAATTAATGATTTTCTATGAGGAGAGGATGGTGGCTAGATGTCACAAGGAGCACCATGGAGCACCATGCTGGTTGCCTCTGGCATGGCCTCTACTTCTATTCTGCAGCAGGGAATGCAAGGATTTTAAAGAACAGAGGAATTATGAAGAACATGCAGACAAAGCACACTTTCCCTTGTATGACTAGGTCTCCTGCACATCGCAGCCCTATTCTTATATCCCTGTGTTCTCCCACTGGGGCCATGGTGCACCTCTCCACTTTCTTCCAGAGGTCTCACTACCTGCCTGGAGGAGAGCCACAATGACTCAAAACCAAACATCTCAACATCCCCTAAGTGCCTGATGGGGCATGAGCAATCCCCATGTAGCCAGAGGGTTTTTTCTTGCTTCTGTTGCCAGCTGCCATCCTTGCCAAAGCCCTGTGACCCCTGTCATGTGCCCACAGCTGGCAATGCCAGAAGGAAGGCAATAAATTGATAGCTACCAGAGCAGTAGGCAGCCTTCCTTAGGTCAGGCAACCCAGGATTTTGTTGATGAAGACAGTTGTTCTTATTTGTAGGCTTCAGAAACATGTTTGTATGATTTATCTAGAAGTTGCTTTCTTATCAGCAGATGCAGATTCAGTACAGCCTGTCTGGTGAAACAACCACAAGAATGGATCTTGTTTGCCTTCACATGAAGAGGAAAGTGCAAGATACATCACAGGAATGCAAGACCTCAAGCTGTCTTACACACATAAATTAGCCTACACTATATCCCTTTGGAGTGAATTTAATAGGGTAATATTTTCCAACCTCCTTCAGGTTAAGCCATGGGCTCCTAAATCACCTAGATGCCTTGGAAAATATTAGCCACCATCCCCACCAGAGTTAAAGCCAGTTGGGCGAGACAGACAGCAAGCCTGTCACCCAGCTAGGAGGAACACCTCAGCAGTCAGCAAGCCAGTCATCACTCTCACCACTCTCACCACAAAATAACCAACCAACATGGAAAGCTGCACCATGAAACATCTGATGGACCAAATTTCAAACCCATTACAGCACTCACAGAGAAGCTGTCTGTCCAGACACAACAGTGCCAGTTAGGAGCTAAGCTCAACCTCTCACAGAACAAGAAAGAGTATATATAATTACTTAGGCCCATGATAAGGCAATACTATTAACGTAATTCTTTCAAAACCCAAGCCACACAGAACCTTTTGGAGTAATTTTCAATACACATGCTAAAATCATGAAATACTTTCTGTTTGGACACAATAGGTTGCCATTAAAGTCACAGCTCAAACTAGCAGAACTCACAGACTTAGGAATGATCTGAAAGGACAGCAGAAATGCTAATTTAAGCACACTTTCAACTTTCTAGGCCTTTGCTTTCAGAGCTTAACCTTGGCAGTCCTCATTACACATTAAACTTTCCATATGGAGCCCCTGCTGGAGAACTATTTAAGAGTTCCCCATTGCTACCTGCTTTATCAGACAAGAGATAACTAATCCTTCCCTGGCAATTTCCTTGCATTGTCAAATCCCAAACACTGGCTAATTGCCTTTTCTTGTTAGGTGAATCTCCAGCAAGGAGCTGTAGTGAATGAACTCTGGGTGCTTACACACTGAGACAGGTGCTTTAGTGGCTGCAGGGCTCACATCATTAAGCACACACCGAGCTATTAATTACTTCAGTTTACTCTGAGGCACAGACCTGAATGAAGCCAGGCCACTTTCCTAAGCAAAACAATAGCTTAATTGTAATAGGCAAGGCAAAAGAGTTTTCAGAGGTCGAGTTTCAGAAACTAGAGCAACTCCCACACCCAAAAATGATCTGGCAAGACAAGAAAAACACTGTAATTTAAGAATTAGGGTGGTTATAATTTGTTTTCAACAAGGGAAGAAAATAATTTCAAAGATAAGCTTATAGTTTCGCACAGCCCCTTCCTTTAGATGGATTCATCAATATAGGGAGAATAAAACCCAGTATCTTATTTACATTCTGTGAACTTCAACACTAATCATCCTAATGATATGAAAAGTGGAGTTTTCACACAATGTGGATTTTTCAAGAGAGCACAGATTTTCAGAAGAGTCTGTGAATATTCTCAGGTTTTGATTTGAAAATAACTTCAACAACAAGATAAAAAATTAAGTTTGTTGGAAGCAAAGTAATAAGGCATATTTAAACTCTGTTAAATGCTTACAGATGCTTATCTGTTGCTTGAAGTACCCACACATACTTAAACACTTGGCTGCAACTCCCTTAGAGAGTTTAACGTACTTGGCGCCCAGGGATTTTGGAAATGAGATCTAGACTGCTGAAAGTATTAGCAAGTAGTAGCATCATAATCTGTCCCACACATGTGAAATGTTAAAAATGCCTTAACCCTTTTGTTCCATCATTTGACTACAATACATGACTAGAATGTAAGAGCTCTATAAGTCTAAAGCTAACTTAGCCTTCACAAGAAAACAACACATGGGGAATCAGACCCTCAATCAAGAACTGAGCTTCAGAAATCTTGCTGGAAGGATCAGCATCCTTCTCAACTTTGTACCACTGTATTAAGTAGATAAATGAGAAACAATGTGTTTGAAACACTACATTTTTAACAGCAGAAAACCACATTAACTCTTAAGACTTGCCAGGAAACGGTAGTAACTAAACAGCACATAATAAGGAGTAAGATAAAAATCAGCGTACTGGTTTGAGGAAAAACAGAACCCAAAGTCAAATCCACAATAATCAGCAGTATATTTCATTATTTCATGGGATTCTCAAAATAGAAGACAGAAGAGATGCTGCACATTCTCACATATAAAACTCTAAAGTACCATGAGAAACATCTAGAACATAGGTTAGAATATAGCACATCTCCTATGCCAACAGAGTCAGCGTACCTAGCTTAGGGTGTCGTTTACCTAGCATAAGCTACACTTAATGTGTGCACATTTTATCTCTGCCTCACAGAGACTCCATTTTGTACAACCCAGCAATATGCTCCCACCACCTATCTCAAGACAGAGATACCAGTCACACAAGGCAGACAACATGTCAACTCAGCTCTTTTGCTCAACCCCAAATCAGTTCTGAATAAGGGCAGGAGAGCATCAGACTGGACCCCGTCACATGTCAGCCTAATGACCATTTACAGGGCAAAGCTCAGCATGCTTGTAGCTTGGATGTGAAAAATATGGCTCTTCAGCTTTATAGTAAGCATCCAAGGCCCAGGCTTGCTGTATTTGCCAGCTGAGCTCTCCTCCTGCTTGCCTGTCTCCCACACACACTGTATCTTTGATCCTCTCAAGGAGAAAAAGGATCTAGAAGAGCTTGTGGAAAACTTTACACACAGCAGCACTCAAAAGAGAGATAAGAAGAAGGTGCTGGTGAATAATGTAATGGCATTATCTCCTTCAGTGGGAGATTCTCATCTGGCTGATGTATTCTATTTCTGACACACTGCCGAAAGGACAGTGCAGAAGGAGAGCTTTAAAAAAGCAAAGAGGACAAGATTTGCCAGGGAATTTGGTACCAACACACATTCTAGGTAGACTTCATGAAGTGTGAAATGATGGCCTAGGGCTGGTCTTAAAGGAAATCAGCAGTGAAATTCTGCATACACTGACAGAAGCAGAGCACATTCAGTACTGAGTAGTTTTGCAAAGCCTGATTCTTTAGAAGTATTTATTTTCTAAATATCATGCGATATATAAATTAGGGACATCAACAACTCAGAGGGGCCACTCCTCCTTAAACACCAATTAAAAGAGAAGTACTTTAAATAAATTTAATGGAGCCCTACTGGAGCCACTGCTCTAAAACAGTACTAATGAAATAGCCTGAATAAAACATGCACTGGTTATATATGCAATAGCAGAAGCTATCTGGAAGCTAAAAACAGCAACTCTGACTGTCAAGTGTTTCAGCACAAAGAGGTGGACTGGTGGCTGTGGTTGGGATGAAGTCATTCTCAACATACAGAATCAGGCAACTGGCTGAGTGGAAAGCTGCCTCAAGTTCAGCAAAGTCAGTGACATGTGAGGCAGATGCTGAAAGTCTGACAGCTGGATACGTTGGAAGCACTTGTCATCAGGAGGTGGCAGGAAGCTTATGTCAGCTGGAAAAGAGCCTGGATGTTTGTTGCTAGGGCAGCAGAAATGGATTTGACAGATAAAAGTGTCAGTGATCGACTACTAGAGATAAGAGAGTGGATCCCCAGGAAGGCAGAGGAGGGCTGGTTCTTCAAGTTTATCTTTAGAGATAGGAATACAGCAGGCCACAGTGAACCTCCAGTTTGGGGCAGGTCCTTGCACAGTCCTCAAGTCATGTGCTGCTAGCTCAGCCCCAGATGGGAACTGTTAGTCAAACACTTCATGCATATTCACTGGCCTTGGTATAAGTGCCAGATAGCAGGGAGGTTGCAGATGGGGAGGAAAGCAAGCAGTGGGGAGAAGAAAACACTCAGCTATGGGAAGAGTTAGATTTGCTAGACATGACCTTGAGAACGTGAATGACAAAACTTGCAGACGCTTAGGTCTGTGCCTGGGAAAGCACCTTCTTTATGTATTTCAGTTTCCTCTAGAGGCATTCAGAGTAAAGTAACAAAAACACAGCAGATGTGTCTTTGAGTCAACCTCAGTTGTCCCTGAAAAAAAAATAGGGGGAAGAAAAAACCCCAACAGTTTCTTAACAGAGATTGCTAAAATTTAAGGATGTTAAAGAAAAGGAAGAAAACATGAGGAGGTTTTGAAGTCTCTTGTAAAAGTTGATGACAAACTCAACATGAGCCAACAGTGTGCACTCGCAGCCAAGAAGGCCAACCAAATCCTGGGTTGCATCAAGAGGAGTGTGACCAGCAGGTCAAGAGAGGTGATTTTCCCCCTCTACTCAGCACTGGTGAGACCACACCTGGAGTATTGCATCCAGTTCTGGAGCCCTCAACACAGGAAGGACATTGAGCTGTTGGAGAGGGCCCAGAGAAGGGCCACGAAGATGATCAAAGGGTTGGAACAATTGCCCTATGAGGACAGGCTGAAGGAGTTGGGGTTGTTCAGCCTGGAGAAGAGAAGGCTCAGAGGGGACCTCAGAGTAACTTATCAGTACCTGAGGGGGTCCTACAGAAAGGCAGGGGAAGGAATTTTTAACATAATATCAGATGGGAGGACTAGAAACAATGGATATAAATTGGAGGGGGATAGATTTAGACTAGACATAAGAAAGAAATTCTTTACAGTGAGGGTGGTGAGGCACTGGAACAGGTTGCCCAGAGAGGTTGTGGATGCCCTCTCTCTGAAGGTGTTCAAGACCAGGCTGGACAAGGCACTGGGCAGCCTGGTCTAGTGGGAGGTGTCCCTGCCTATGGCAGGGGGGTTGGAACTCTATGATCTTTAAGGTCCCTTCCAACCAATACTATTCTGTGATTCTATGATTCTATAAGTTACCCCAAATGTACAATATTGCTCAGTGATTTTTCAGAACCTCTTTGAAAACATTGTAAAAGTAACAGTATTGATAGCAATTTTGGGTAAATGGAAAACCCAAAGTCTTCATCAATTCTTTCACCATGAGAAATTCCTTTAACCAAGTACTGTTGGACAAACTTTTTTTCATGAAATGGTTTATTGGTTTAGATGACAAATAAATTTGGAAAATTCACCTAGTGCCATTCCTTTTTCATTAGCAAGGTTGAAAGTGGCTATATCTGAAAATAAATATTTCTTTTTTCCTAACAGACCTGAAAAGTCACTAGCATTATCTATACTCATGCACACTCAAATAGATATGTGAGAAAAGATGGCAAACACTTAGAATCATAGAATAGTTTGGGTTGGAAGGGACCTTAAAGATCGAGTTCCAACCCCCAACTTGTCTAGGCTGTGGAAGATTCAGGTCTCAATCTGTCCTCTCTTCCCCTCTATGCTTCATATCTCAGTTCAGATCAAATGCTCAACACATAAACAAAGATTTTCGTAGCTGCACACTTGAATGGCTAATATGCTAGGTATCTCACTCTCTGTTTTTGCTACTGAGGTTTTTCCAAATAGCATAAAATTACAAAATAAATCAGATACAGGAGCTGAAGTAGATGAGTCAGAGCCCATCTATGATCCTCAGCCTTTTTCTTGCCCCTCTAGATATGTGCTGTGGACATACATCAGATTCATGAACAGAGAAGATCTAGCTCAAGAAATCTGACCCACAAGTTCACTGAGGTTATTTTTAAATCTAGGCATCCTAGGAAAGAAACTGAGTTCCATCCCAGAATACTTCATTTCCAGTGTTAAGAGTGCTAGGCAAAACTTACTAAAAGCTTGAAGCAGTTTAGAGTCTTGAGTTGAAGCTGTTAACTTCCCAGGTAAATTCCCCTACTCACTCAACCAGTGGATAAAACTGGATAGCTAGGATTGCTTACCTCTCAGGTTTAAGATTCAATCCTTTGCTTTTTTAAATGTACCTGAAAACTGAATAAAATAGTTTGCCAGGCGTAAAAAATGATTCTCAAAAAATTTCTTGTTGCTGTACTGACAATTCTAAAGAAATGAAGTTTCCATTCAGTACATAACTTTTTTTTTTTCAGTTAAGCTGGCAAAATACTTTAAATTCAGCAACTATTTTCACAGCCCTATAAATTTGGTTTACTAAAGGAAACAATTAGCAAGCCTATAGCTGACAGGAATTTCAACTGGTGCTGCTACAGTGCATTGTTTAAATAATTAGAAAATTATTCCAACTATTGTAAGTATTTGCAACACAAATGTGAAGCATATAGATGCTGTCTCTATTAATAATGGAAGCTATAAAAAGATTGAAAAGCTAGTCTGCAGAGGTCACATGCTCATTAGTCCAACCAGTATATGCTTTTCATTGTCACCAAATAGCAGTAATAAAATACGTTAGGACTGTACAGGGAAATGTGCTCCTGAACTGCTAAATTTGTGAGAAATCAGAAGACACAGATGTGTCATGAACTCCATCAAATGGATATGCAGCTGAATAAAGACATGAATATAATAGTAAAGTTAATGTGCACTACTGGACTAAAATTCTATATCAAATACTGAGAAGAGTCATATAATCCACAGCAAGATGTCATGAAATCAAAATGAGTTTCCAAAAGAATGCCTATTTCCAAATGGAAACACCATCAGTCATAAAGGCTGATCTTGTGGAAACTAATTTAATGGGAAAACTCATCAGAGATGCTCAAACCACAGCTTAATACACTCTGCAATCCTGAAATACAATTAATTACCTTCAGAAGGTAACATGTACTTGTAATAATTTCAATTGCAGCCTTAAAAAATTCTGCACCTCAGATTTAGCTATTAAGCTTTAGAGATGGGCCAGCAGCCAGATGTTTATAAACTCTTTTCAGGTTACAATTTAGTTACGGTTACGGGGTTAGACAATGTCCTCTCATTTAGCCCTTCAACTGACTAGCTTAACTATTATTTGCCATTACACTAGGCATATGCACCCTGCTGGTTGCTACTCACCAATGCCAAGTCATCTATTTCCCTGCTACTGCTAGGCTGAGCCTGCTCCATTCATCCCCTAGACAGCCTCCTTTCAGGGGAGCATTACAGGCTCAACAGACCTCTTTGTTGGAGTTCTATTTACACCACCATTTTTTGTTACTCAGACTGTGAAAGGAAACAACAGGAGATGGAGAGGAGACGGACTGCTAACACAGTGGACCAGAAGTCATCAACCTTAGTTCTTTGAAGTGATATTCACAGTAAACAGGGAAACTATACCAATATGTGAAATAACCTGGTGGTCGAAGTGCAACTCCCAATAGACACGTGGATCTACATCTACAAAAGTCAGCATCATAATCAGCAATAACTGGCAACCTTTCTCGTTATTTACAAAGAACAGCAGTGTAATTATTCACCCGTCTCACACTGATTATAATGGGATTTGGCTGGATAAATCCCCATGTAACTCTTTGAAAATTTGGGAGCTTTGGGGGAGTTGCTGCTTAGAGGTGCAAAATGGAACAGACTCAGATGGAATGTGGTCCCTTCCAAACACAGCTAAAATGCAGCAGCAAGTATTGTGTGAGCCTTTGACGCTATTGCTGCTGTCTCAAAGCTGTTGTGAGGCAGAAATCCACCTCCCTGCAGCATGACAGCACAATGACCGGCGCCTCCTGGACACAGGAGTGCTGGAGCACATGCTGAACTTTGAAGACCTATTTAATTCCCTTTGACTTCAGCAAGACTAAAGCACACGAATGCTTCATGGCAGGGATTTCAGCATGTGACCCAGAACTTAAGGCATATGCCAAGGAGTCCTCGCACTGACTTCAATTGTCAGGTTTTAGTTGGAGAAGCTGCTTTGCATACACACCACTGCAGCTCAGCAGCTGCCTCTACAGTATGCCACAGTCCGGTGGGCTACTTGCCCACATCACAAAAGCTTCTGCAGCCACATTGCTTCACTCCTGTGAATCACCTTGTTGCCTTCAGTGGGAGCAACGTGTGGTATTTCAGTGAGGTCAAGGTGAAAGATGCAGTAAGCTGAACCACAAGCTGAGCAGTTCAGTGGACCCCATGCCATTCAGTCTTCCTATTGGAAAAGCAGCTCCAGCAAGGGTATGTCTGTCACACACTGCTGTACTCTGACTGGAATATACCCATCATCACCAAGTCATGCTATGCCCCTACTTGTGTGATTCTCCTCAGTGCAGCACCCAGCTCCAGCTCTTCACTGTCCTACTCCTCCCTTTCCAAGTTTTCCTGCAAGGCAGCTCCAAGCTACTTTGGCTCTCAGATTTTAAGTTTGCAAGTGCTGTCCATTAGCCTTCCCACCACTCTGCTTTGCTCGACTACTGTTTTCTGAAGTGGTGATGTCTTAGACCACACACACCAGCAGAGGCAAAAGAAACATTGCTTCTCTATGGTAATGATAGCCCATTTCTACAGTGGGACAATGCCAGATAGTGGTGTTGTGTAAGATAGGTCCATATGTGTTGCCATTACCATGAGACCATCACTACTCTTTCAAAACATTTGATTGGTCCTCACTATTTTCTAAAAATATGCATTTTTAGACTTCCTTTTTCATTAAAGCCAGCATCCTAAAAGCTAAAAACCACAATGACTAAGACTAATCTTATTATTATTGCAGAAAAATTTCTATTCCTAAACCATTAACATCATTAGGGGAACAAGAGGACCAAATTGTATTTTTATTATTTGAAATAAAGACAATTGCTTCACTCATTTTTGCAGAGATGAAGGAGAAACATATTTTCATGATCTGCTTTACAGCAGACTAACTTAGTATTTCTCCCTTGTCTGGTGTGCTTTGCTGCTTTTTAAGAGCAGATCCTTCACAAAATAAAAATGTTCATCTTTCATCTGACAATATCCAGAGGCTGGACATAAAAAAGACAATGCACAGAGCACAGTGTCAGTGCATGCATGTTTCTGGACATAGACATTTGCACTTTTAGTTTTAACCAGCACAAAGGACAGCAAGAAGCAATACTTTTTCAACTTTTTTTGCATTTTACAGCGTAGTTAGAAAAACAAAATTTTATGGCCTGCACAGGACAATAATTTTCAGTGATTTAAGCTTATAGTAAAACCACCTGCCAACTATCTTGGTTTATCCATATTGCTTTATTCTTTGATCATAAATGTATCCAATGAATATTTTAGTGTTACATTACTTTCTTTGTAAATTGCATGCACCATGAGATATCATAAAGTATCCTTTTTTGCCCAGTGGGTTTTCCTTCCCAGTACAGAATTTTATTCTAGTTGTCAGAGTGAAAATTTGCCCAAATTGTTTGACAGACCTGTTCTGGAGCTTCAGTAGTTCTGACATTCCTACAAAAGTTCCAAGGGCAGGGAGGGAATAAGTAAATCTTTTTTCTTATCAATAGCCCAAGAATTCAGCCAGTCATCCAAAAAGAGCTGTTTCCTCCTAAGGTCAAAGCAAGCCTTTTAAGTATCTTTTAAGTATACCAAGTTCAAGAAAACATAGAGAAGAGGGGAGCTCAAAGAATAAAATCTGAATTTTATTGCATTCTGTTGAATGCTGGGGTAAAACTAACAACTGACAGGACTGCCTGTCTGCCAAGAGATTGAGATGGAAAAACAGGGCCCCAAATGTTAAATGCACATGTCATTAAGCTGCTATGATTCCATTTACACTATCTTACACAGCTCCTTGGCTTTGATTAGGCTTTTGCCAAGTGCTCTGAAACTCTTGTTTGGCGAGTGTTAGAAAGGTACATCATGTGTATACTGAACATGGGCACTCTTTTTGTGCAGAAACATTCCTCTACTGCCTAGTTGCATTTCATCTACTTACTAGAACACAGAAGAAAAGGAAAAACTGGGATAAAATATATACAATATTTTCCCTGAATATTTATGCTTTATCAGAAGTAAATGCATTTTCGCTAAAAGAAATCCTGCTGTTACATTTTTGAGAGCACCTAGAAACATAAAACTACTCCTTTTATAACAGAATGGTTTTTTGTGATATAGAGGTTATTGTGAACGTTTTGTAGTCAGTAAGGAAACCAAAAACTACATTAAATTATGACTTGCAAGCCAGTGTATTATTTTTGTAAATAAAAATTGTATATACTCATAAGGAAATGCACACCAATCTCCCCCATCTTTCCCACAAAAGACATTTGTGGCTGATACTACTGCAGCATCTACTCACACATATACTAGCCCTGCAACACAGGGCAGGGAGTCAGCCATCTATCAGGGAACAACTAGGCAGCTAGTAGGAAGCCACCACACTACAAGAGCACTTGGCTGCAGAACCCACCAGCCTTGACTTGCTCCATGCTGGTGCAGAGCCAGGCTGGTCTACCCTGGGATTATTGTAGTGATGCCACATGGTGAGGGTCAGCCACTGCTTCTCTTCACAGCAGGATTGATATCTGCTACATGTAAGCATGCATTGACTAACTACTGGTATCACAGAATCATAGATTTGGAAGGGACCCTTCCAAGGTCATCCAGTCCAAACTCTCTGCAGTAAGCAGGAACATCTTGCACTAGGCTGGGTTGATCAGAGCCTCATCAAGCCTGGCCTTGAATACCTCCAGGGATGGGACCTCCCCACCGCTCTGAGTTCATATCCCTTGGTACAACAGAGACATAGCAGAAACCTCCTTCCAAGCAAAAAGAGTGAAAGACCATACATAAAATCAAAGGAGCATGTTAAAATCCTCGATACCTTGCCACTTAGGAATGAAGCTGCTCAGACTTGCACAAATGGTCATCTCTTCTGGATCCCAGATTCACAGAATGATTTGGGTTGGAAGGGAACTTAGACTTCATATAGATCCAACTCCAACTACACTAGGTTGCTCAAAGATCCATTCAACCTGTTCCTTAAACAGGAATGGAGTCTCCACCACCATCATGGGCATCTTGTTCCACCCTCACAAATATAGAGTTTCTTCCAAATACATAATCTAAATGTCCCCTCTTATTTTAAAACCATTATCTCTCAGCCTATCTCTGCACTCCCCAGCTTTACTGTAGGCCCTTTCAGGTACTGGTAGGCCTCTATGAGGTCTCTTCAGTCTTCTCCAGGCTGAACAGCCCCAGTCCTCATAATCCTCATGGCCCTTCTCTGGAGCCACTCCAACAAGTCCATGTGCTCAGTAGCAGACTGAGAACAGACCGGGAGACTGCCTCCTTTTTGGTGTGTTGTGCACCAGATAACAAAATCAAGTAAATATCTAGCAACACCAATGATGAAGTTCGATCAGCTGCCTCCTTGGGAGGCTTCGAGGGGCCTGCTTGAGGGATCTCAATGAGGCCACTTCCCAACAAGCTTGGAAAAAGCAGGCACACCGTGGAAAATATTTAATAAACGCATGTATGTCCTCTCTTGCGTGTAAAACGTTAAGAGGAGGAGGGACAGGCCAAGGGCGGAGGTCCGGGCTGCACACACCAAGCCGAGCGCTAGGGCTGAAGGAGTGAGGAGCTGCCCTGTCCGTCCCCAGAGCCGGCCCGGAGCACCGCCACGGCTCAGCGCCCGGGTGGGGACAGCGACACCACCAGACCTCAGAGGATTTCCTCTGGGTTTCAAAAATGGAAACCCAGAGGCTTTTTGTCTGTCTCCTTCGCGATTCCGGCTCGGGGAGCGGCAGCTCAAACTGGGCTTGTCCCAACACTCTCCCGGCCTAGCGCCGGCATCTTGGGGCTCTGCGTGTACCCCCGCGGCGCCGCCGCCAAATGGCCGCCCGCCAGCGCTGTCGCTCAGGGGCGGGCGCCCGGAGGCAGCATCGTCCTTGCCGTCCGCTGGACCCGCACCACAGCACCGGTGGGAGAATAAGGAGGAAGATGGAAAGGAGGGCCGGTGGAGGCGTTTGTGGGCTGTGATGAAGAGTGCCCGGCTGCAACCTTGCGTGTGTGTGTGTGTCCAGGAGTGATGGCGCTGGCTGCGCAGTAAGGAGCCGCGATTTGACCCTTGAGGCACGGCAGTCTGACACGGAGCACGTACCTCGGGGGGAGTGCAGGAAGCGGCGAAGATAGACCCTCACAGTAAACCTCAGCTCAGCGTTCCTGCCCCAAAATTCAGGAACATTCATACTTCACACCAGCTTGGTGTTGCCCCTTTCTCCGGGCCCAGCGCCCCTCCACCCGCCTGCCGCTGTGGAGCAAGGCTATCGAGCTTCACCTCTCCTAACGGCTTTTTCCTTCTCTTTTGGAAAAATGGAGCCATCAAGATGCTTCCAAGTTTTCCCTGCCCTCCTCCAGCTTCTGCAGCGTTTTACAGTAGCTGGCATAGGGTGAGGTTTTAGCGGTCTTACACGACTTTATAGTAATTAATCATAATTACTCTTCATTAGGATTGCAGTAGTGTGGAAGAAGCTCAGGCACAATTTTTGGCTGCCTGGTGGCTAAAGCATGAATAAGAATACACGGGCCTTCCCCCCAGAACCTTTCCATCTACTTTAAAACAAGACAAATGAGTACAGCACTGCAATAAAGGTGAGATCAATGCTAATAATAAAAAGATTGTTTATTCAGGATGTAAAAAAAACCCCTTAAAAACAAACAACAAAACTCTCAGTTGACCAACAGAGGAAATTAAAGCACATATCAAGGCATCTGCCTGTCTGCCATGAAGCTTTTCTAGTCACAATATCACCCCAGTTTAAATAAATGGGGATTTACCCAGACTACGCACATGAAAGTCATACTTTTAATCCAGTATTATTTTCTTGTCATATTCTATACGGTTTTTGGTGGATAATAGTAGTTTGCACCTCATTATCAAATACCTTTTAGCCAGTAGCTAGAAGAGAGGCTCTAACTGAACAAATGGCACCCAGTTTTTATTCCCATTTGCTGCTGAACAATGCTGTGTATAAAATGGGGAGTTTTATACCAAATACTTTTTAAACAGGTCACAGTTTGCCACTGCTGAGGGGACATTGGCAAGGTCATACCTACAGCCATACATTCACTGATCATCACACAGTGATGTTGCAGTCCTTAGCTGGATTTAAAACCTTTAATTGTGCTTTTCTGGGAGGAGGGATGGAGAGGGAGTGGTAAATAAAAACTCTGATTCATTGGTCTGTCCACACATTAAAACAGGGCTTCACTGTCCTCTCCCCATTGCCAGCACCAACACTACCTGCCACACATCAGCTCCCAGTGCTGCCCAGTCTCTCCAGCCTTCTCATCCAGTGTTCTCTGGGGAGTTGCACCCACTGCAGCATATCACCCTGCTGCTGTGCACTGTTTGCCTCTTTGTATTGTGTTTCTCCATGCATATGCAACTTCTTTTTTCTCTCAAGCCCTATGCCCTGAACTTCAGCACCAAAGTAGCAGCATCTCATAGTACTTTCCATTACCCATCCTCCCCAGTTCTTCACCCTACAGAGAAAGCCCCACTAGCTGCCTTTTAACCACCCTTCACCTGCTGGCTTGAGCTTTGCCTCGTGTGGCACAGCCACCATACAGGGCAGTTCTTGTCACCAAGGCATTGCCATCTCCATAGGATCAAGTGCTGCCCTTGGGTTGTGGAAATCCTCATAAACACAGACTGGGGGTGTATCACTATAGAGACCAGCCCTGTGGAAAATAACTTGGGGATACTGGTAGACAAAAAGCTGAACACGAGCCAGCAGTGTGTGCTCATAGTCCAGATGGCTAACCATATCCTGAGCTGCATCAGAAGAGCTGTGGCCAGCAGGTTGAGAGAGATAATCCTGCCTCTTTACTCTGCTGTTGTAAGACTCCACCTGCATCCAGCTCTAGAACCCTTAGCTTAAGAATGACATAGACCTATTTGAGTGTGTTTAGAGGAGGGCCATGAGGATGGCTCAGGGGCTGGAGCACCTCTTCTACAAGATCTAGTGCTCACTGCAGGGAGGTTGGACCTTTGAAGGTGCCTTCCAACTCAACACATCATATAGCTCTATGATGGGAGAAGAGCAATTGGGTGTCAGAAAGGGAGATGCAACGATTCATTTGGCATTGCAATATCCAAAATAAAGTTAAGAAAACAGCAAGGACTATAATTTTGTTCTCACTTTCTAGCCATCTCCAATCCAAATTCTGGCATGAGTAGCCTGATACTTGAAGAAAACTGTCATTATCAGTACATGCTGGGGAAAAATTAAAACCAACAACAAAAAAAATATATTTTTGATACGTTCTTCACTTTTCATAACCTGAAAAGAAGTATGCTAATAGAATAAGGTGAAATACTATCAAATGGTCTGTTGCCTTTGAATTAAAATTTTTATTTTAAAGGCCCAGTAGCCTCCATCTTAACTGGTTCCTAGGTTGTTACAAAGTCAGAAATCTACTGTTGTGTGTTTACTGTTGAGAGAAGTAGGATCAAAATTATGCCAAGCTTATTTCCAGTTTTATTGCATAGTAACAATAGAAATCAGGTTTAATTAACAAGATAGGAATGCCTTTAAGGAGTCTGGAAGTTCTCCATTACTTGCTAGCTAGTAAACAAATAAATAATGCAGTGAAATGTGAATTGAAACACATCTTTTCTTTGAGCTATATAAGGTAATTCTTGCAATTTAATTCAGCTCTAATAAGATTAGAGCTTGTAGATGCATGGTGCAGAACTTTTGCAAAGATGCAAAAGTGTATATATAAAGTATAAAAACAAGTCTGTTTTGGACTGCTTGCTGACTAAGGCTAGAATGTCAGCTCCTCTACTTAACTTTACAAAAATATAGTGAAAACTTTTTTTTTTTTCCTCCCTTACCCTCTCAGCTCTATTCTCATCAACTCCAAATATGAGAGATCAGGAGCCCTTTGCCTTATACTTTTTCTGACAGAAGCAGCAAAAGGAGGTGAGGAAGCAGAGTGGCAGCCAAGCATCTGACATTTCTACCAGGTACAGCTCCATCTTTTGGCAATTAAATTCTTTTAAAATGTCTTTCCCCAAGTAAATAGTGAGGTGGACTCTCTGTATCCCCCTTACCACACAATTACTTCGGGCAAATTGTAAAATTGTAGCAGTACTCAGGCTAAAATGCAAGGGCACATCACCCACAGGGCTTGGAACATCCAGCATCCATTGCTTCAGGTTATATTAACAACAACAACAAATCATCACCAAACATGGACGCTTCAACTGAGAACAAGCAAAAACTCATAAAAATCAGATAAATGTATCCCCTTGAGTTCTATAGTTTTTATAGAAAACTTAAAGACTTTTTATAGAATTGGAAATTTCTGAAGGAGAAACAAAAACTGAATCATCTCTGATAGAGACCTTTTCTGGTTTGGTACCAGACATATTACCTCTAGACTTCACTGAACACTCTCAAGTTCCCTTTTTCAGCAAGTTATACCACAGGTTTATGGTCTATCCGTACAGCAGCCTAATTAGACTAGCTGAGAGATCAGAATTACATCTTTTTGATTAAGCCTAGGAGATATTTTGTTTCAACCTCCATGTGCTAATTTTGTTGCAGTGATTTCATCCCCATATACTGAAGAATAAAAAGAGAATTTGCTGCTAATGAAGTAGCAGCAGCAAAATATCCATCCATCCATCCATCCATCCATCCATCCATCCATCCATCCATGGGGTTAATAACTCAGCTGGACTCAGCCTTGAGCAGACTGATGTCCTTCACTCTGTTCTGCACCAGAAGTAGGTCCACATAACTGCTGGCATCCCTTTTGGCTGAAGTAACTATAGGTCTATAGAGCATGCCACCACCCCAGTCCATCAGGCACCCTGAGGGAATTCACTAGCTGTCCCCATGGTACATCACAGCCATTGAAATTTTGTGACCTCCATCCTAAGCATAGCTGCCAGTTTCTTGGCAGTTTCCAGCCAGGGGGAGCTCGCCAACCTGTCCAGCAGCTCATAGAAGGGTTGAGGTAGTAAGGGTTAAGAGGAGAAAACCCATCTGGCTGTTGCTCACCATGAAGTTATATTTCTTTTGAACACGTTTCAGGGAAGTGATTTATTATCAACAGAGGAACAATGGAAGTTAAGTTAATTTACACACTGCTTGCAAATCTTTTGTTGAATTATTGTTCTATTAAATGTATGTTCATAGTGGTACCAGGAAACCGTACCTTTTTGTTCACAGGAATGTAGTCAGTAAAGAGTTTTCTTTTCTTGAAAAGCTTTCCTGAAACTTTTTATTCTTTCAGTTTAATCAGTTCAATCAGCAAAACAAAGTAGGAAACAGCTTTGTACCGATCATTACAGAAATCACTCTTGTAGTAGTGTAGGTACAATAACTATAGCGCTTCCTATCCTTGCAAGTCTAATATAAATAAACGGGTCTTATAACAGTTATTTTAATGCCTGCTTAAAGAGAGGACAGGAAAAACTCATTATCTCCCTGCTGCCACCTTCCCTTTTCCCGGGATGCACATTAATTACGTTATCTCCAGCTATAGGCTTGGCCCACCAGTGCTCTGCCCATAAGGGGGCACCCTTGATCGCGGCCTGAGGGACGCATCCCACCCATCAGCTGCTTCAAGATACTTAGCTCAAGCACACTGCAGGCAAAGGCATGGTACTTGTATAAAGCTGGGATGAGAGACGTGCTCAACACTGGTATCTGGGACCTGCTTTGGTGCTGCAGCGTCTGAACACAGCATCCATCACATAGTCATTTCTTTTCACATGTTAAAAAGCATGCCTACCAGAGAGCTTTCACTTCTGAAGAAGGGATGGGAAAGAACTACAGGTTTTAAACTTGTATCTGCAAAGTCAAAAGTTGGATTCAAAGCTTAGCTAACATGGGATAGCAGATAAAAGAAGCAAAGAATTACTTCAGGCATTTGCATGATTTCTTACTCAAATGGGGAGCATAACTGGTTTAACACTATGTCTGAACACAGCAGCTGCTGCCCATCAGCCACCATGACACAAGGTCTTGATTTGCAAGTCATCCAGAGCAGGCATGAACCAGAATATACTACAGCCCATATGTAGTTTTTCTCTCCAGAGGGACCAGAGCATGGAAGGGGAAGGAAAACAATACATGTCTATCTCTTTAGCTTCATTTCAGGGTGCAGTTGAGGAGTGCTCAGTGTATACAGAAATATAGAAGGCAGGAGGTGCTGTTGAGACCTGAAACATAGGCTCAGAAGTCTCCAAGTCAGAGGAAAACTAACATCCGTGTTAATTTGAGTCAGGCTCAGGTGAAGATCAGGATTCTTACGACAGGGACAGGAGGATCTGCTGTAACTCGAAAGCTCACTCAGCTTTAATTATCAATGAGACTGACTTACAGCTCCAAGACAACCCCCTCCTTTCTTGGATGCTTAAGGAAACTCTCATTAACTCTGAACAGAAATTTAAGACCACTTCCGAGTTTGCATTTACTTTGGGCTAAAAGATTATGTGAGGCTCAGATCTGTGATTATGAGATATCTGATTGAAATTCACAGGCACTATGTATTTGTGATCAGAATTGAGTTACTAGAGAAAGAAAAAATTAGATAGCTCTCTGCCCATTACATTACTCTAAATTTCCTTTTTTTCATATAATAGCTCCAGTTACAAAGATCAAATATTCTTACAAGTATTCTTATCTAGTTTGTTACTTTATGTCTTCATATATAGCAACACCAAACTATTTCCTCATAAAGTGCCTCTCATACATAAGCTAACTGCCACTTTCAAGTATAACAATTCAATCTGGTATTGTTTTTTTTTTTCCTTATTTGTTCTTAAATAGCCCTGATATTTTCCTTTCAAATTGCAACATTAGAAGATGCACACAAAATACCACGATTGTGAATAATCGCATATGGAGATGGTTCTTGTTTTCATCACATTCTTAGTTACTGCCCAGACTGGGCTTGTTTAGTGGAAGTAAAGATACTTGATTGTACAAAGTGAGTCATTTGCCAGAAAGACAGCAGTTTTGGAGCTGTAGGAGTGAAGACTTCACCTTTATTAGGGAATAATTAGGAGTAGTGACATACTTTCAAGAGTTTATGTCTAGCAAGACAACCAGGTCTTGATGGAAAGCAGTAAGCTATGGCTTTTGCGCCGATGGAGAATAGCTTTTATGTTGGAAATAAAAGTGACTTACTTTTATTTTCTGAGTATGCTGATGCTGTGGTTAGTCTTCAGAAGGTTAAATCTTTTAAGGAAAAGGCTTTGACTTCCAAAGAACTGTTTAATAATCGACTAGGTAGAAGATCCTACCCTTATTGATCTGAAGGTTGCTAGATAAGGGTAAAGAGAGTTTACTGGGAGAATCAAAGGCCTATATTTATCAGTCTACTCATGCACAAGCCTAACTAGAGGCAAGGCTTATGGTTCAGGTGCTAAAGCTGGGCTTATGGTGCTTCAGCTGACTTCCTTTCCCCTACCACAGACTTCTCTGGAAACCTGAGAGGAACAAGAGTTAAATTAATTAGCTCTCTGCCTTTTCTGTTCACTAGTCAGAAGAGTTAAGCATCTCAAAAAGGGCCATTCCTTAAAAAGCAGTATGAGTCTTGAGAAAATGATAATAATGAAGTTTAGGCAGAGTTTTAAGCACACAAGCAGTTTCTTAACATTTCCCTCTTCATTGGCTGATGAGAGCCCTAAAGAAACTGCAGATTGAAATACAGTTTTTGTAACTGAACATTTTAATACCAGTGCCATCAGTAACTGTCATGACCAGTAATTTATCTGTTGACAATTGCTCCTCAGGCTCCCTGATTTAACACACTCTCTTGATGCAACACACAGAAACCATTTCAGTAAGGAGTATAAAAAAAAGCCTGATCTATAACTTTACTGTTAGTGGAGTTTCACAGTGGCTTCACGGCATCACGGAAGTGAGGCTGTTCAGCTATACTTTACAAACTTAAGAGCAGTGACAACATGTCTGTCATGACAAGATATGTGCAGGTGATGTGTCCAATGAATTCACAGTGCAGCTCGTTAAGGACTTTAACTTCACGTTGCTAACTATACACTTTACAAACATATACCCCTATCCCTGAGCAACACACAGTCTCCAAGCACATATAGTATAGTCATATACAACATGCTTTACCATCAAGTTTTCTCCAACTCCACTTCCAGACAAGTTCTGCAGTATCATTCAATCACTTCATGATCACATTAGCAACCAAGTTCAGAGCTTCTCAAGTATTTCTTTCCTATTGATTTTTTGTATTACTAATTCAGCAAATATTTATAATAAAGAACAGAAGTGAAGTGATCTGAAGTTGGTCAGACCATCCATGTCTTTGCTTTCTGTTGCAAATACTTTGAATGAGACAACTGGTACAGAGTCAGTGTTGAAATAGACTTGAATTCTAGCTATATATAAACTGATGACCAGCTGAGAGGATAAGGTCCCTGTCTGCCTGGGAAAATCTGGGAGAGGCTAAGCAGTGTGCAATTTATGTTGCTTTAGCATTATCCTGTTTAACAGTACTTAAAGGTTAATTAATATATACTACATCAACTTAACCTCTGCCAAAATGCCCATAGCCTACACCTGTTACCGTCTCATTACTCATGTAATTCAGCAACTGAATCTTCATTCACAACCATTAGTTCACAGGAGCCAGTCACATCTATTTATATGAAAAAAAAAAGTACTTTTGTACTTTAGAATACATTTACTCTAATTTAGGCAGGCTTTGGGACCATCAAGACATGAGAATAAAACTTTGTGATGCATTTTGTGGGTTTGCAGTGAATTTAAAAAAAAAGAAAACTTCTGCACCAGAAACCCGTTGGGGCCTCAGCTTTTAGTGCATAGCTGCATGGCAACAGTGCAGCCACCTTCTCTAGTAAAAGAGGAACTGAAGTAGGGCCTCTCTCAGTAAAAATAGTAGCACCAGAAGGTGAAGTTCACTTTGCACTGAATTTGGCAGTTTCATTTCATGCTCTCTTTAGTTTGGAAAGTAATATGTTGTAACACCTACCATCTATCTATGTGTGACGTTACTCTATTAACAGTGAACATTTCTCAGAGTGGGTTGATGCTAGTAGCTGGCTTACTAGATTTATTCTGTTGGGTAACTTAAGAGTGTTTGTTATAAAAACAACTGAAAAGTTTGTTAAGTTGTAACTGCCCTTGTGTTTTACATCCAGATACTTTTGTATAGTTTTTGAACACCCCACTGATCTCATCACATTAGCATGCATTCTGTAAAAGCATGCCATGCAGAAATGATAAAACTACAAATTTCTACCAGTACAGTAACTGCCAACATCTGATCCACTGTACTTTGAGGACTAACAAATAGGACAAACATCAAGATCCAAAGCTAAATGATTAATGAGATCCTTACACAAGATAGGTTAAAAAAAACCCCAAAAAACCAAAAACCACTACCATTGTTGCACCAGATAAACCAACCTTCTGATTTAGGAGTAGAAACTGTAAAGATGGTAGTATTTAGGAGTTAAACAATTCAGTTAATGCACACAGGAAATTGCCCATTTGACAAAAAAATACACAAACAAAAAAAAAATCTACTGTTCCCCTAAATTACAGACAGGTTGAGGCTTCTACACTACAGCTCTTCCAGGTGGCAGTTATTATGCTTGGGTTCACATGCACATCATTTTTGTTTGATTTGGTAGGATATATTTAAAAAAGTCAAAATTTGAAAAAAGAACCACATGCTCGGTAAAGAGAAAACAGCCTTCTACTTTTACTTGCTTATGCATTTTACTTGCTACTCAGCTTAGAACCCCTCAGTTCATACCTCTGCATTTCACATACATACTATGCTCAGCAGTGTCGAATAGTGAAGGGAAGAAAATCAATCACTTTCACCTGTTTGCAACAACACACTTGCAACTTTAGGAGCAAAACAGAAGGGAAACCAGATGAAGAGGTAGAACACATTGTTTTCAATGGGAAGGGTAAATCTAAGGCTCCTTTTCTATTTTCTCTCCCAGGAGATCAACTAAATAAGTAGCCAACCTTGCATTGCACATCATGGTTGGGAGAGCATCATCGGCTGAGAGACATTTCTGTCTGATTCTCTGAGGTCACCATGGTCATTTGAATGTATGCATCCCTGCTCTGGGTACTCTTACTATTCTCAGACAATAGTAAGGGCTGAGAGAGAACTGCACAGAAAGAAAGCAAAGGATTGCAGTGATTGACTCCCTTTCCCTCCACAGTGCTTTGAAAACACACAAAAAAGAAGTTTGAGGGGTTTTTTTGAAAGAAAAAGGAAATTAAGGTCAAAGGGAGCATAAAATCAGCCATATATGGAAGGGGCATTCATTAGCTTGCTCAAAAAGAACAAAAAAATATTAACTACTTACTAGATGCAAGAGAAACAGCAACAGCCTGTAGCTCCAAAAGAGCCTTATCCAGGCTTATCGAGGATGTAAAATGTCTCCTGAAGAAAAAAAAAAAAAAGGCACACTGGGGAAGGCTCCTATTTCAAAGAGCTGGGCGAAAAAAAAGTTGCAGCAAATCAACCAGGGCTCAGCTGTGGATAATTTTGGCAAGAAGGAAGAGATTGCCCCTCACCAGATGGTTACATATAGGGTAACGAGAGTGTGATCCTAACACAGAGGGGAGGGGAAAAAAAAATCATGAAGAAGTTTTTCTACTAAGTCCTGGTCTGAAATAAAATGTAGGCCACTCTGGCAATTGTGTTTCTTCTAGGTGGAAGCTGACATTTTGGGATCTTATGATGAGGAAGCATATTAGAGAAACTGATTGTTTCTCAGTAATTTTTGAGATGTTTTGTTGTTATTTGGGGTTTTTGGAATAAACATGGAGCCTGACTTCGCAAATTAACACTGTAAAAACCTGATTTAAAATTTGTTGGCATCTGTGTTCAGATAGTCATCTCATTACTCCGCTTTGTTCACAAATTTTGCACTCTTCTAATTAGCTGAGGTGGAGGCAAATTCTGTTGTGTACTCTGGGATGTGTGATGACAATGAAAAATCCTCCTCAGAGTTATAATCCCTGAAAAACTATTCCTGTTCTGCTCTAGCCTATCCTATGATTTTTTTCTCAGCACAAAGCTGAGAGCCTAGCATGTCAAGGAGGGAGGGAAAGAAGGAAGGAATGAGCTTATTTGGATCTGACTCTGTATTTTCCCTAAAGAAATTCTGATTATCAGGTACTTACCTGATGCTTATAATGCAACTCATGCACCAATTGAAGCTGTCAATTGTGAAAAATAAATAAATATGTGTGGACAGAAGTATTATCCCATGGTATAATGGAGAACTTTAAAAATATCTGAGATAGAAAGATTTGTCCTGGTCTCAGAACACTCTTAGATGCAACAGCCTTACTTCTAGTTACACAGGTGATCACCCATTTTACTCATTATGTATATTTTGTATCATGTGGCAGCCACATAATGAGAACTTACATAGGCATGAAGTTGAAAAATGAAGCAGCATAGTTAAGACAGCATTGATATCTATACCTAAATAATGAGCCAAATCCTAAAAATAAGGTCGGATCATTTGGTTAATATAGAAAACCCTGCCAATTTCCAATTCACTATCAGGTATAAGCATATTAATTTAAACCTAAAAAAGGTACAAACAGCTGATTTATTGTTCTTTACGTGCATATGTTTTTGAGTATTTGAATATGTCTACATCAAAAGAAACTAGATTTTTAGAGAGGCAGTTAGCTTGCATTGCCAAGTATTGGTAAGCTCAGTCTGACACAATAAATTTAATTATTACACTGTTATTTTCTTTATGTATGCAGTTTTTACCATATGCTTTAAGATGTAAATGATAGTGGAATAATTCTTGTGTATTTGCTGGTGACAGGCATTCTTCCTCGCTCAGAGCTGTGGGAGCATTTTGAGAAAGCAGAGGACAGATGAAAAATTTTTATTGGTGCTTGTATGACCTATTTAATCTGCACAATTAGAAAATGGGAAAGTTGTCTATGATGCTGGTGCTGACTTCACTTCTAGATCTTTTTGAGCTTATTTAAAGTTTGGTAACGAGAAAAACATTTTACCTTTGGGCAGCAATCTGATTTGTCAGGAAATTCCTCTTGCTATGATGGGTGGATGAGGAAAATTTGGAATAATATGATCCAGATGTTAAAGCTGCCATTTAGCAGCAATGCAGATGTATTATTTTATGGAATTGTCCAGATGGTGACCCTGCAGTATTAATAATAAATCGATACTTGGTTTTGATCCGTATAACTCTGTTCCAATCTTTGTCCTCATTTACATGACAAAATATTAATGCATTTCATGTAGAGGCTAATAGCATTAAACCCAACAATCTGGAAGACATAAAAATAGATAGGGGAATTTGAAACAATTACTGCAAACAATACATACCAACTGATTTGATAACACTATCACTCGAAAGTTGTGATACCATTTTTTTAATTGATCAGAATTTCATTTTGGTGCTACCATGGCAGCAAAGCTCTCTTGTGGACTTGCATTAGAGTGTAGCCACTTTACTGAAGATCTGTGCCCACTCAGGTTTGGCTTTGCCACTTGAATTCAGAACTTACTTTCAGTCTACTGAAAAAAAAGTAACCCACAGTACGTAAACACATTGAAGAAAGATCTCAATAGACAGTAGCAAGGGAGGCATGCAGCAGGGAGTCTTTGGTGGTCTCTGGTGAAGGCCAGGAGACCTCAGCCTGTGCTGCCAAGAATGTGTAGGAACCACTGACCCACAGCACACCAGAAGGGTTCCATCAGTTTTACTTTTACAAGCAGCAGGCTGTGGTCCCATAAAGTCAGAGAAATGTGCAACAGTGATGTGATGTAATGATGCTGTGTGTTTATCTTTCTATTTATTTATTTAAACTTCCATTGTGAAATACCAGTTTGCTCAATAGTTGCATACTTTCTGGGTTTTGGAGGGGATTTCTCTTTTTTCAGAGTTGCTCATTTTTCCTAAGAGAAGAATCCAATCCTGTTTCAATTGAAATGTATGTCAAAACTGTGTAAGGTTTCACAGTGAGTAACACACATTCCTTCAGAATTGTACTTTTTGGATAAAGGATAGACATTGATATGCCATAGAAATAGTTTTTTACTCTAGATGGATTGTGCTTCTTGTTTGCTTTTAAAAAATCCTCCTGCCCTAAAATTTGGAAACCATTTCCCTTCAGATTATTTTCCTTTTTCAGTAACCTTTATGTAAAGATGAAAGAGCTAATATCTAACTACAGACACAAACTAAAGCCAGTCTTGCTTTATCTGTGCCATCATCACATTTCTACAATCCCAAATCCATGTGATCATGAAGAGAACTGACATTACAGGGGTTTGACTGTTCAGTGGACTTCAAATATTTGCTTATAGGAAAATAGGGTGTTTTATAATTGTAGGCAATTTGAATATAGATTGTTAAATTTAAAATAATTCTATTTACAAAACAGGTTTAAAAGTTTAAGTGACAGCATTTTGCTGTGCTCTAGGAAGTGTTTTGAGGAAAAACGTTCAGTAGTGTGTTTGTGTGACTGAGTGACATCTCAGTGCAGCCAGTTTTGCCTTTAGATGTTTCTAAGGGCCAAACTACCTCCACTGCTTTTAAAAATTTTGCTTCAAGAGCTTTAGCACTGCAGTCACCATATATATTGGAGTCAAAAAACAAGTTTTATTGGTTTTTTTTCAGTAGCATCAATTCTATCAATTGACAGTTTAGGTTTTTAAGTATAGGACGTGGAGGTCTGATGAGCTGTATCTCAGTGCTATAACCATTTACTGCACTGAGTTGTTGCTAGTTGTTTACAGGGTGCAAGCAGACTAACATCATTACTCTGAGGCCAAAGGCTCTCCAATGTCAGATGCAATATAGAATAGAATCATAGAATAGTTTGGGTTAGAAGGGACCTCAAAGATCATCAAGTTCCAACCCCCCTGCCATAGGTAGGGACACCTCCCACTAGATCAGGCTACTCAGTGCCTTGTCCAGCCTGGTCTTGAACACCTCCAGAGAGGGGCATCCACAACCTCTCTGGGCAACCTGTTCCAGTGCTTCACCACCCTCACTGTAAAGAATTTCTTTCTTATGTCTAGTCTAAATCTACCCCCTTCCAATTTACATCCATTGTTTCTAGTCCTCCCATCCAATATCATATTAAAAAGTCCTTCCCCTGCCTTTCTGTAGGACCCCCTCAGGTACTGGTAAGTTACTATGAGGTCCCCTCTGAGCCTTCTCCAGGCTGAACAACCCCAACTCCTTCAGCCTGTCTTCATAGGGCAGTTGCTCCAGCCCTTTGACCATCTTTGTGGCCCTCCTCTGGACCCACATTTTTTCATACAAGTTTTACACTGCAAAAATCCATTAATCAAACCTAACCATGCAAAATGGAACCAGAGGATGTCACTGCTTTGACTCTCCTCTCTCAATTTTGCCAACAGTTAGTTGCTCTGCTGCAGATGCAGGCTGTTCCTCTTTATTTCACTGTCAGACTTTACTGGTAGAGATGCCTGTCCATGTAGGGGATGCTTGTAGTTATTACTATTTGCATCATTTTCAAAGCAACCTGCAAGCTTGTCTCAGGAAAACACCATGGTATGGCCTTTGTTGTTGATTTTGCTTTGGGGTTTTTTTGGGGTATTGTTTCTCAAAGGAAACCTGTGTAAGGAGCAGGGTAAGTAAGAATTTCCCTGGCATGTATCTTCACAGATCACAAAAAGGACAATCTGCAGTTGAATTTGAAGGAATCTTTGAATCGTTGTATTAATAAGTTCCTCTAAACCAGTGTTTATCAAACATGACATGAAAATGAATTAAACAAGAGTTTGAATCAAATTCATTCCATCAGTTCCATCTTGTTTTGTCCTTCTTCAGACTTTTACCATCAGCAGTCATCCAAGCTGTTACTGAGCCAGAAGAGCTCAATTTGGTGTATGTACCAAATAGTCCGAATTTATTCTTTGTACCCTCTCTGACTCCCCAAAGGCTTGTATTCTTCCTTCTCCAGTTTTCTGGAACTCCTCCTCTCTACCCCAGGATTTTAGAGGTAATTACTAATGATTCAGAGATTGCTTCCTTTAACTTTAAAAATTTTAATTCCATTGCTATTATACTGACTTGACTACATCGAACTTACTTCAGTTGTTTTTTGTCTGTTCATGTCCTGTTCTGGCCTATGTCTGTTTTCTTCACAATTCCCAATTGTTATTTTCAATTATGTTGGCAATCTGTTCACAATTACCATTTTTTGTGAAGACTGAAACAAAAGGGTTTATGTTTTGGGGTTTTTTCCCTTTACTTTTTCCTGTATCATTCATTTTTATTCCCCTATAAGTAGGGGAGAAACATAGAAGTGCAAATTCCTATTGAATCTGTAGGAATACTTCAGTAGAAGCTCCTTATGTGGCATTTCATGTCCATCTGCAAAATATACACTGTCTTGGGCAGTTTTCTTATCCATAGGGTGATCTACAAATGGTTCCTCTTCATCTATAAACTGAGTTGAGCAATTGAAATTATGTTATGTAGCCATGATGTTCACTATATTTGAATTTATTTTTCAGATAGCTACCTGAGGATTTGCAGCTGTTATGATTCCTAGTTGGTAGATTTCACTTTGTTTGCAGTGAAATTGCTCCAGGCTGGTCTCTTCACCACTCACCTCAACATATGAAACCCCTTCCATACTGTATGGCTGTAGATTCTCTTGCTTCTTTTTATTGTCACATACCTGGCCCTCAGGTTTGCTACTTAGCATGAGACCTATGAAAAGTTAAGAAAATGTGTTAGCTTGGCCTTCCTGTAACAGAGCAGAGTACCTGTGACTCCAAAAGCAGGTCATAGCCTATTTTCAACATTGCTTGCTGTCAAGCTGATTGATACTTCAAGTTGAAAGGTGTCTGCTACTGCAATGTGAAACTAAATCAGTAGTCTGAATGAAGCAGGAGCTAACTGGAGTAAAAATCTTGTTCACACTTGATTCTGTCATGAAATCACAAAGGATTATGCAGGTGAGTCTGTTCCTGACCAAAATGCCTGAATAAAGTCTGATGGCTCCATGGCTTTTGGTGTGAGTCTGCCTTTTTGCAGACTATACTAGGATGTGATGGGAAGAGTCTTTTGCAGAGATTTGGTCTGACTGCATAGCTTCCACCATTAGCATAAGTGCTGGAAATGAAGGTCTACTGGATACTCATGCAGTAAACTAACCTTGCTTTTCATTGTTTTTGTGGCACAGGTGAACTGCTGAACTCCCTTGTCAACCTTATCATTAGAAGAACCATCTCAATGAAGTAGTAGCCAGTGACATGCTAGGGCCAGATTTGCAGTGTCCAACAGTGTACAAGAAACAGCAACATTTTCCTAGTTGCCAGAGGAAGATGAACTTCTGGCTTCTCAGAAGTTCATGGAAGATGCTTCTTCCCCTTTCCTTTTTAAAGCTCTTTCGTTTCCAAATAAGGGGATTTTCTCAACACCATTCTCTTCTGCACCAGGCAGGCAGTTGCTAAAGTTCTTGCATCAGCAATAAGACTTTAATTACTTCTTGGTAACTGTGTTTCCTGGCACTAGTAAACAAAGACAACCATAGCCATTTTCGTGTTGTCCTTATCTTTGATGGCACTCAAAGTATGTTTATGCATCTTTTACTCTAAGCAAATATTTTTTTGTTGTTATTTTCCTGTAAACTTAATCTTGATAGTTTTACATCAGTGGCATACCAACAAAAAATTTGTCCAATGACATCTGCTCAGTCTGCAGGCAGTAAAACTTTTGTGGATACAGATGAGGAAGGGATCACTGAAAATACCTACCAGCTGTCCTGTAATCATGTGTATCTTTGCCATGCAATTATGGAACTGTTGTTTTTGCCTCTTTTATGCTGCATAGAAAGATAATAACAGCAATGAATACCAAGAAAAAGAGGAATCAGAACCACATTCAGAAGCAGCATAGTACAAAAGTAAAAATAAGACCATGAAACAGATTTCAGTTGTGACACAAATTGAGGCCATGCACCATTTTGATGAACAAACGACGCAAGAGTGGCTGTAACCCAACAGTTCCAGGTCAAATTCTGCTTGATGAGTGTGAGTGGCAGTGTATGAGACCAGGCATGGGCACAGGCATGACCCATCCCTTGGTCAGGTCTCCTAATTCAGGCTTCTGTGTGCTGCAGTGAATTTCCTTCTTCTGAGCTTGAGTTTGCTGGGTAGTTTCATGGTAGAAGTGGAATAAACATACCCATCAACCTAATAGAAGGCATTATTTGTTGTACCCGCTTAAGAATCAACGTGAGGTCATGCTCTGGGATATTTTACCCATAGCTTTTTAAAAGACACTTCATCAGGTCATAAATGTCTCTTTCTGGGGACGACTGCTGGTTCCCCATGTTTCCCAAGGCTCACCTCTACTCCAGAGGGATTGCTTGCTGGATGGATCCCGTTTCCTTTCAGCAGCTCGTTCAAAGTTCTGAGGGAATTTGCTGTCTGTCACCTGATGGGCGATTTCTAAGCTCCTCATACAGGGCACCAATTTATAGCAATTAAGAGACGAGATGCTGCTTGATGCAAGCTTGATGCTGCTTGATGCAAAATGTGGATTTATTGTGTGCCTCATTAGCTTCTATACCTTCTGCTTCCCTCACCTTACAAACCTATTGGCTACACACCTTGTTTAGCCCACACCACACAGCCAGTCGGTCACTTGCATCAGTCGCCATTCAAACCAACTCCCGACATCTCCGTTTGGGTAACTGGCCAACAACAGCAAAACCCCTCCAGCAACCACACCACCTTCTAAGCCTTAGTAAAGAAGTGTTAACCCTTACAGGCAGAAGCCCAGACATTCTTCACCCTGCAGTTAGTTTTTCCTTTAAGCACTTTTTTACATCTCCACTTATCAACTAAGCTGCGGTACATGGGGGTCTGCTCTCTAGAGCAAATGCTACAGAAGATGGTAGTTTTGGATGGCTTTATCTTATCTGAGACCCCAAGTAAGCTAGGAGGAGACGTGCCTATGTACTTTCCTCCTTGATTTTAAGACATCCTGAAGTAATTTTTATAATGAGAGGAACATTTTAAGCAATGTAAATAACTGTTTTAGAAAGACCATGCATCAGACTTTGCTCTTTAGTAAAATAAAAAAATTTCCACTTTCAGAACAAGTACTGTTCCCCCCCACCACTTCTCTTAGTAAACTACATTTTGCCTTAGCAAATGAAATAGTAGTTGAATCTTCTATTCCTACATGTGGTATTATTAAACTAGACAAAAATAATCCATAGCTGTCTTTCAACAACAAAGTTATGTGACACAGAACATAGATGCTGCAACAGCCAGCACCACAGGCTGAAAGTGCATTTTTACAGTAAGCCTTGTAATCATGATCCTCAGGAGATCTAGATATTTAATTTACGGCTGAGAATCAGTCCTTAGATCCACTAACTAGGAAAGCTAGGACAAAAGTCCTTCTTGTGTAAACTAAGTTTCATTGTATTTGATTAGAAGTGAAAGAATGCAGGAAAACCCTTGTCTAGGCAGGCTCTCTCCTAAAGTTTTTGCAAAGATAAAGACATGTAAACAAAATAGTTGCGTATCTAAACTTTTCTTCATCAAATATTTAAATGAAACAGCTTTTTTGCTATCAGTGCTGATTAATGTGTTAGGCAATTGTTACGGTTTCATAACAAGGTGCTATGCTGGATGTTATTTGTACCAACCAGGAGGGGTTCAAGAAGCAGCTTTGGCTGCAACAGCCAAGGAACAGTGAAGTTCAAGATCCTTAGAGTGAAGTAAGCTCACTACTCTGGATCTCAGAAGAGCAGACTTTGGCCTCTGCTTGTAAGTTTTATTACTGAAAAATTATATTATATGATATGGGAAATCTGATTGGTTGCTTGAAATCATCTGTCACAGTTGTGTCTGATCCCAGATTACGGTGTAGCATGATGTCTGAGAGGAGAGCAAGAGAAACAGAAAAGGCCTTGGGGCTGTACAAGCACTGTTGAGCAGTAACTCAAACATGCTTGTGTTATCAACTCCATTTCAGTCTCAAATTCAGACCACAGAACCAAAGGAGCAACTATGAAGAAAATTAACTCCATTCCAATCCAAACTAGTAAAAAATTCCATGACAACAGCTAGGGAAAAAAAAAATTCTCATAGCAAGTTACATCATTTTCAATGCTGTAGAATCTGTCTGCTCCTGAAATACAACAGGTGAAGGAGCAAACATGCAAGGGAAACAACCCAGAGTACACTTGCTGCGTGTTCAGTCTTTAATTCAGACTAGGATTTTAGAGCTACTTTTAAGTTAAACCAAAATCTGTCCTGCTGCTCTTCTTCAAGAGGCCACTCCAGGTATGTCTTTGTGTTCATGATCTTCCGCAGCTTGCAGAACCTCTTTGGAATGGCTTTGCTCTGGATGGGCTCCAGGAGGACCAGAATCACCGCATCGTTGTTCTCATCAAAGAGGCGGAAGTGCGAGAAGTCCAGCTCGTATTTGCACCACTCGCTCTGCACAAAGTGCTCGGACAGCACAAACAGAGTCTTGTGGCTCTTCTCTATGCAGTCAATGATGTTGTCCACAATCCACTTGCCAGGCACAAAGTCCCGCTTGTGGAGGCAGAGCCGAAAGGGGGGGCAGGCCTGCTCCAGCTCCCGCACCATGATGTTCTCCACCCACTCCGAGTCATTCTCGCTGTAGGAGACAAAAGCATCGTAGCAGATGTCCTTTGGGGGAGCTCGCTTGGGCTTGCGCTTGGCTTGGAGCCATGCCCAGGTCATTCTCAGGTACCAGACAGCATGGTACTTGTAACCAAGGGCTACAAGGACAAGGATGAGCAGGAACACCAGGACACAGATCAATGACACCACCAGGGACCTGTGGCACTCCATCAGGGAGAGGTGCACGGCTCCAACCTGCGCCCCTCTCACTGCCAGCGGAGAGTCACAGATGTACTTGTCTGGCCACCCCACCAGCACCTGGCCTATCCCAGTCTGGTGGTGGATGAAAGAGAGGAACTCGCAGGAGCAGATGAAGTTGTTGTCGCTGGCATCCAGCAGCTGCATTTTCTTGAAGGATTCAAACTCTTCCCTGGAGAAACTGTTGAGCTTATTTCTTCTGACTGACATGGCCACCAGGTTAGGAAGGGGTGCGGCCCCAGGCAAGGCCTTCAGCTGGTTTTTTGCAAGGTACAGCTCTTTGAGAAGTGGGAGTTGCAGTCCAAACTCCTTCAGGTTGTTAGCACTAACATCCAAAACTTCCAGCGTTGTAGGAATGCAAGCTGTTAGCTTAGGAATCTGAGCGCTGGAGAGGTTTAAATATTTCAGGTTTATTGGCCATTCACATGCATCTGGAATCTCACCAAAATTATTTTGGCTGATGTCTAAAATTAATAATTTTCTTAAATGTGACAAACTTTTGCTTGTCATTTTTAAGTCGTTCAGTGAATTCTGACTTAAATTTAGAGTTCGTAGTGAGGGCCAACCACCCTGGCAGGCTGAATGTTCCAAACTCTGGTCTCCAAGCAAATTCACACTAAGGTCAAGATAGTCTAATGACAGAAGGTGTTTTGAAAGATTACATGGTACCAAAAAGACCTTGGTGTTCACAACTGTGACTTTAGTAAGTGGAGACAGTAGACCTTCCACACCTTGTAGATCTGTAAACAAATAAAATTTTTCTATAGATAATTTCTCTATTGTCAGAACTCGAGCAGTCTGCGACTGATTTGCTTTAATTTGCATTTTCCATTGCCCAGTTCCAAAGAGTCTACAGTCTATAAACTCTACCTCCACTAATCTTGGCATATCTTCTAAAATGCTGACAATCGCAGGTACAGCAGCATCTGTTAATGAAATCTTTTTAAAAGTAATCTTCTTTGCAAAAGAAGATGACATGACTGTCAGTTGCTGCATTTCATCAGGTATACTGAATGCTATTTTTCTCACTTCTAACCAAATGACAG